>CM038142.1:84801254-85142302 GCA_021437245.1 Aegilops speltoides
TTGGGACTAACCTATTAACCAGAGGCCCAGCCCATATTGTTGTTTTATTGCTGTTTGAGATTTCAAGAAAAGGAATATCAAACGAAGTCCAACGGAATGACACCTTCGGTAGCGTGATTTTTGGATTGAACGTGGCCCAGGAAACTTGGAGTGCAAGCTAGGGGAGCATCGAGGAAGCCACGAGATAGGGGGGTGCGCCCACCCCCTGGGCACGCCCTCCCCTCTCGTGGGCCCCTCGAGGCTCCCCCGACCGACTTCTTTCGCCTATATAAGTCCACATACCCTAAAACCATCGAAAACAAAGATAGATCGGGAGTTCCGCCGCCGCAAGCCTCTGTAGCCACCAAAAACCTCTCGGGAGCCCGTTCTGGCACCCTGCCGGAGGGGGAATCCCTTACCGATGGCAATCTTCATCATCCTGGCGCTCTCCATGTGAGGAGGGAGTAGTTCACCCTCGGGACTGAGGGTATGTACCAGTAGCTATGTGTTTGATCTCTCTCTCTCTCTCTCTCGTGTTCTATCTATGACACGATCTTGATGTATCGCGAGCTTTGCTATTATAGTTGGATCTTATGATGTTTCTCCCCCTCTACTCTCTTGTGATGAATTGAGTTCTCCTCTTGAAGTTATCTTATCGGATTGAGTCTTTAATGATTCGAGAACACTTGATGTATGTCTTGCCGTGCTTATCTGTGGTGACAATGGGATATCACGTGATCAACTTGATGTATGTTTTGGTGATCAACTTGCGGGTTCCGCCCATGAACCTATGCATAGGGGTTGGCACAAGTTTTCGTCTTGACTCTCCGGTAGAAACTTTGGGACACTCTTTGAAGTACTTTGTGTTGGTTGAATAGATGAACCTGAGATTGTGTGATGCATATCGTATAATCATGCCCACGGATACTTGAGGTGACAATGGAGTATTGATACGTCTCCAACGTATATATAATTTTTGATTGTTCCATGCTATTATATTACCCCTTTTGGATGTTTATGGGCTTTATTTTACACATTTATATCATTTTTGGGACTAACCTACTAACCGGAGGCCCAGCCCGTATTGCTGTTTTTTTGCCTATTTCAGTATTTCGAAGAAAAGGAATATCAAACGGAGTCCAAACGGAATGAAACCTTCGGGAGCGTGATTTTTGGAACGAACAAGATCCAGAGGACTTGGAGTGCAAGTCAAGAAGCAGCCGAGGCCTCCACGAGATAGAAGGGCGCACCCCCTATCTCGTGGGCCCCTCGGGTGGCCACCAACGTACTTCTTCCTCCTATATAAGCCTACGTACCCCGAAAACATCCTGGGAGCCAACGAAACACAATTTCCACCGCCGTAACCTTCTGTATCCGTGAGATCCCATCTTGGAGCCTTCGCCGGTGTTTTGTCGGAGGGGGAATCAACCACGGAGGGCTTCTACATCAACATCCTTGCCCCTCCGATGAGTTGTGAGTAGTTTACCATAGACCTTCAGGTCCATAGTTATTAGCTAGATGGCTTCTTTTCTCTTTTTGGATCTCAATACAATGTTCTCCCCCTCTCTTGTGGAGATCTATTCGATATAAACTCTTTTTGCGGTGTGTTTGTCGAGATCCGATGAATTGTGGGTTTATGATCAAGTTTATCTATGAGAAGTATTTGAATCTTCTCTGAATTCTTTTATGTATGATTGAGTTATCTTTGCAAGTCTCTTCGAATTATCAGTTTGGTTTGGCCTACTAGATTGATCTTTCTTGCCATGAGAGAAGTGCTTAGCTTTGGGTTCGATCTTGCGGTGTCCTTACCCAAAGGATGTAAAGGGTTGCAAGGCACGTATTGTATTGTTGCCATCGAGGATAAAAAGATGGGGTTGATATCATATTGCATGAGTTTATCCCTCTACATCATGTCATCTTGCTTAAGGTGTTACTCTGTTCTTATGAACTTAATACTCTAGATGCAGGCTGGAGTCGGTCGATGTGTGGAGTAATAGTAGTAGATGCAGGCAGGAGTCGGTCTACTTGTTGCGGACGTGATGCCTATATACATGATCATGCCTAGATAATCTCATAATTATTCGCTTTTCTATCAATTGCTCGACAGTAATTTGTTCACCCACCGTAATACTTATGCTATCTTGAGAGAAGCCTCTAGTGAAACCTATGGCCCCCGGGTCTATCTCTTATCATATTTGCTTCCAATCTACTTTTATTTGTATCTTTACTTTTTGCATCTATATTACAAAATACCAAAAATATATTTATCTTATCATACTATCTCTATTAGATCTCACTTTCGCAAGTGGCCGTGAAGGGATTGACAACCCCTTTATTGCGTTGGTTGCGAGTCCTTTCTTTGTTTGTGTAGGTGCGTGGGACTTTTGAGGAGCCTCCTCTTTGGATTGATACCTTGGTTCTCAAAAGCGAGGGAAATACTTACGCTATTATTGTCGCCGATACGTCTCCAACGTATCTATAATTTTGATTGCTCCATGCTACTTTATCTACTGTTTTAGGCAATATTGGGCTTTATTATCCACTTTTATATTATTTTTGGGACTAACCTATTAACCGGAGGCCCATCCATTTGCTATTTTATGCCTATTTCAGTGTTTCGAGGAAAAGGAATATCGACGGAGTCAAAACGGAATGAAATCAATCTGGAGAAGTTATTTTTGGAAGGAAAGCAACCCAGGAACTTGGAGTGCACGTCGGGGAGATATGGGCTGCCCACGAGGTGGGGCGCCCCGGCGCCCCTACCTCGTGGGGCCCCGTAGCTCCACCGACGCACTTCTACACCCATTATACCTACGCCCTAAAACTTCCGAGCAGAAGATAGATCGGGAGTTCCGCCGCAAGCATCTCAGAGCCACCAAAACATCTCGGGAGCCCGTTCGCGCCTGCCGAGGGGGATCCCATCACCGGGGCCATCTTCATCATCCGGCGCTATCCATGACGAGGAGGAGTAGTTCACCCTCGGGGCTGAGGGTATGTACCAAGAGCTATGTGTTTGATCTCTCTCTCTCTCGTGTTCTCTCGTGTTCCCTCTATGGCAAGATCTTGATGTATCCCGAGCTTTGCTATTGTAGTTTGATCTAATTATGTTTCTCCCCCTCTACTCTCTTGTGATGAATTGAGTTTCCCCTTTGAAGTTATCTTATCGGATTGAGTCTTTTATAAGAACACTTGATGTATATCTTGCCGTGATTATCTATGGTGACAATGGGATATCATGTGCCACTTGATGTATGTTTTGGTGATCAACTTGCAGGTTTCGTGACATTGGGAACCTATGCATAGGGGTTGGCACGCGTTCTTGACTCTCCGATAGAAACTTTGGGGCACTCTTTGAAATACTTTGTGTTGATTGGATGAATCTGAGATTGTGTGATGCATATCGTATAATCATGCCCATGGATACTTGAGGTGACAACGGAGTATCTAGGTGACATTAGGGTTTTGGTTGATTTGTGTCTTAAGGTGTTATTCTAGTACGAACTCTTTTATAGATTGATCCGAAAGAATAACTTTGAGGTGGTTTCGTACCCTACCATAATATCTACGTTTGTTCTCCGCTATTAGTGGCTTCGGAGTGACTCTTTGTTGCATGTTGAGGGCTTGTTATATGATCTATCTATGTTATTATTGTTGAGAGAACTTGCACTAGTGAAAGTATGAACCCTAGGCCTTGTTTCCTATCATTGCAATACCGTTTACGCTCACTTTTACCACTTGTTACCTTGCTGTTTTTATTATTTCAGATTACAAAAACCTTTATCTACCATCTATTTTGCACTTGTATCACCATCTCTTCGCCGAACTAGTGCACCTATACAATTTTCCATTGTATTGGGTGTGTTGGGGACACAAGAGACTTTTTGTTATTTGGTCGCAGGGTTGTTTGAGAGAGACCATCTTCATCCTACGCCTCCTACAGATTGATAAACCTTAGGTCATCCACTTGAGGGAAATTTTGCTACTGTCCTACAAACCTGTGCACCTGCAGGCCCAACAACGTCTACAAGAAGAAGATTGTGTAGTAGACATCAAGCTCTTTTCTGGCGCCGTTGCCGGGGAGGCTAGGTAAAAGGGCACTCACTCACACCCCGTCAACTAAGCTCTTTTCTGGCGCCGTTGCCGGGGAGGTGAGTGCTTGAAGGTATATCTTTAGATCTTGCAATCGAATCTTTTTGTTTCTTGTTTTATCACTAGTTTATTTTATAAAAGAAAACTACAAAAAAATGGAATTAAGGATGCCTCATATACTTCATCCTTTTAATGTCTTTCGTGAAAATGATGGGAAGGAAAATTGTGCTCAAGTACTAGAAGAAGAATTACATAGAATGCTTGGCATGAAATATGTGAATGATGAGCATGATTCCAATGTTGTTAGTATGAATTCCTTGAATACCCATGATGCTAATGATATGCAAAGCCACAAGCTTGGGGAATTTATGTTTGATGAAGATGATATTTTTTGTCCCCCAAGCTTTGATGAGCAAATTTACTATGATGAAAGCATGCCTCCTATCTATGATGATTATTGTGATGACACGTATGCTTTAAAGAATAATGATAACCATGAAACTTGTCATCTTGATCCTAATTTTAAATCATATGATAGTTATTTTGTTGAGTTTGCTCCCACTACTATTCATGAGAAGAATTTTGCTTATGTGGAGAGTGGTAAATTTTCTATGCTTGTAGATCATGAAAAGAATGCTTTAGGTGCTGGTTATATTGTTGAATTCATTCATGATGCTACTGAAAATTATTATGAGGGAGGAACATATGCTTGTAGGAATTGCAATAATATCAAGTTTCCTCTCTATGTGCTTAAAGTTTTGAAGTTATGCTCGTCTTACCTTCCTATGCTAGTTGATTATCGTTCCAATAAGTTGTTTGCTCACAAAATCCCTATGCATAGGAAGTGGGTTAGACTTAAAAGTGCTAGTCATATGCTTCATGATTCTCCCGTTATGTTTCAATTATTATCTTTTATGTGAGCATCATTGTCATCATCATGCCTAGCTAGAAAGGCATTAAAGAAAAGCGCTTGTTGGGAGACAACCCAATATTTATCCTTACTGTTTTTGTGTGTTCACATGATTATGCTACTGTAGTAATCATGTTTTATAGCTTTTGTTTCAATAAAGTGCCAAGTAAGACCTTTAGGATAGCTTACGGTGATACTTGTGTTGATCCTGCCAAAAATCAGAAACTTTTGCATCCAGTAAATTAGTTTTGTTAATTCACATAAACATGATTTTGATCTTATTCGTTTTTCTCTGGATTGGTACACGAATTTATTAGGACTTCCTAAGTTGGTAGGATTTTTGGAGTTCCAGAAGTATACGTTTGATACAGATTACTACAGACTGTTCTGTTTTTCACAAATTCTGTTTTCTAGGTGTTGTTTGCTTATTTTGATGAATCCATGAGTAGTATCGGAGGGTATGAACAATAGATAAGTTGGAATACAGTAGATATTACACCAATATGAATTTAGAATGAGTTCATTATAGTACCTAAGTGGTTGTTTTATTTTCTTATACTAACGGAGCTTACGAGTTTTCTATTGAGTTTTGTGTTGTGAAGTTTTCATGTTTTGGGTAAGGATTCGATGGAATATGGAACAAGGAGTGGCAAGAGCCTAAGCTTGGGGATGCCCAAGGCACCCCAAGTTAATATTCAAGAATAGCCAAAATCCTAAGCTTGGGGATGCCCCGGAAGGCATCCCCTCTTTTGTCTTCGTTCATCGGTAAACTTTACTTGGAGCTATATTTTTATTCACCACATGATATGTGTTTTGCTTGGAGCATCATTTTCTTTTGTTAGTATTAGCTTGCTGTTATTTGTAATAATGTTTTGCATCTTTAGTTTCAATAAAGAAGTCAAGGATAGCCTTTGCCATGCTTATTTTGCTAGTATACATGTTGCTGTTTGAAAAACAGAAAGTTTACCGCTGTTGCAAAAATTCCCTAGAAATGTCAGAGAGTGGTATAATGTTGAATCTTTTTGCATATTGAGCTGATAAATTTATTACAGTGGGAATTTTAGTTCATAATTTTTGGGGTTAGGAAAGTATGATGACTCTTGCATTCTTACTGACTGTCTTGTTTTGGCAGATTCTCGTTATGGTTGCATTGTTTGCATATGTTTGCTTGTTTAATGATTCTATTTGAAGATAGGAGTATTAAATATGCAGAGGCATTTAGTATTCAATGTTGAATAATTATTTAAGTGATTTGTTACAGTAGAAAATGATAAGGTTTTGCATTGGTTTATACTAACCTATCTCACGAGTTCTTGTTGAGTTTGTTGTGAATGAAGCTTTTGATAAAAAGAGAAACCATGATATGAGAGGAATTAAGGAGACACAAAAGCTCAAGCTTGGGGATGCCCAAGGCACCCCAAGATAATATTTCAAGAAGTCTCAAGCATCTAAGCTTGGGGATGCCCCGGTAGGCATCCCACCTTTCTTCAAGAACTATCGGTTAGTATCGGTTGAGCCTAAGTTTTCGCTTCTTCACATGAGTTGTGCTATCCTTGCATTGTAGTTTTCTTTAGCTTTGCTTGATGTTTGAATAAAGTGTCAAGATCTGAAATTATTAAATGAGAGAGAGTCTTCGCATAGTTGCATAATTATTTAGCTACTCATTGACCTTCACTTATATCTTTCGGAGTAGTTTGTCATTTGCTCTAGTGCATCACTTATACTTTTTAGAGCATGGTGGTAGTTTTATTTTGAAGAAATAGATGAACTCTCATGCTTCACTTAGATTATTTTGAGAGTCGTTAATAGCATGGTAATTTTCTTAATATTAATATACTTGGTATTCAAGATATGTGAAACTTTCTTATGAGTGTGTTGAATACTAAGAAAAGTTTGATACTTGATAATTGTTTTGAGATATGGAGGTAGTGATATTAAAGTCATGCTAGTTGGGTGATTATGAATTCAAAGAATGCTTGTGTTGAAGTTAGCAAGTCCCGTAGCATGCATGTATGGTTAAAGTTGTGTAACAAATTTGAAACATGAAGTGTACCTGGCTTGTGCATCCTTATGAGTGGCGGTCGGGGACGATGAAGCAAATATGCCCTAGAGGCAATAATAAAGTTATTATTTATTTCCTTATTTCATGATAAATGTTTATTATCCATGCTAGAATTGTATTAACCGGAAACATAATACATGTGTGAATACATAGACAAACAGAGTGTCACTAGTATGCCTCTACTAGACTAGCTTGTTAATCAAAGATGGTTAAGTTTCCTAACCATAGACAAAGGGGTTGTCATTTGATTAACAAGGTCACATCATTAGTTGAATGATCTGATTGACATGACCCATTCCATTAGCTTAGCAACCGATCGTTTAGTATGTTGCTATTGCTTTTATCCATGACTTATACATGTTCCTATAACTATGAGATTATGCAACTCCCGTTTACCGGAGGAACACTTTGGGTACTACCAAACGTCACAACGTAACTGGGTGATTATAAAGGAGTACTACAGGTGTCTCCAAAGGCAGATGTTGGGTTGGCGTATTTCGAGATTAGGATATTGTCACTCCGATTGTCGGAGAGGTATCTCTGGGCCCTCTCGGTAATACACATCACTTAAGCCTTGCAAGCATTACAACTAATGAGTTAGCTGTGAGATGATGTATTACGGAACGAGTAAAGAGACTTGCCGTAACGAGATTGAACTAGGTATTGGATACCGACGATCGAATCTCGGGCAAGTAACATACCGATGACAAAGGAACAACGTATGTTGTTATGCGGTCTCGACCGATAAAGATCTTCGTAGAATATGTAGGAGCCAATATGGGCATCCAGGTCCCGCTATTGGTTATTGACCGGAGACGTGTCTCGGTCATGTCTACATTGTTCTCGAACCGTAGGGTCCGTGCACGCTTAAGGTTTCGATGACGGTTATATTATGAGTTTGTGTATTTTGATGTACCGAAGAGTTCGGAGTCCGGATGTGATCACGGACATGACGAGGAGTCTCGAAATGGTCGAGACATAAAGATTGATATATTGGACGGCTATATTCGAGACACGGAAAGGTTCCGGAAGTTTCGGAGAAAACCGGAGTTGGGAGGGGTTACCGAACCCCCGGGAAGTAATGGGCCTTATTGGGCCAAGAGGGGAGAGAGAGGGCTCCACCAGAGGTGGCGCCCCCATGGGGAGTCCGAATAGGACAGGAGGAGGGCGGCCCCCTCCCTCTCCCTCTCCCTCTCCTTCCTTCCCCTTCCTCCTTCCTAGTTGGACTAGGAAAGGGAGTCCTACTCCCACAGGAGGAGGACTCCCTCCCTGGCGCGCCTCCTAGGCCGGCCGGCCCTCCCCCTTGCTCCTTTATATACGGGGGCAGGGGGCACCCTAGAACACACAAGTTGATCCTTGAGATCGTTCCTTAGCCGTGTGCGGTGCCCCCCTCCACCATATTCCACCTTGGTCATATCGTAGCGGTGCTTAGGTGAAGCCCTGCATCGGTAGAACATCAAGATCGTCACCACGCCGTCGTGCTGACGGAACTCTCTCTCCCCGGAGCTTTGCTGGATCGGAGCCCGAGGAGCGTCACCGAGCTGTACGTGTGTCAAGAACTCGGAGGCGCCGGAGTAACGGCGTTGGGATCGGTTGGATCGCGAGGAGAACGTACGACTACTTCCTCTACGTTGTGATCGCTTCCACTTTGGTCTACGAGGGTACGTAGACAACACTCTCCCCTCTCGTTGCTATGCATCACCATGATCTTGCGTGTGCGTAGGAAATTTTTTGAAATTACTACGATCCCCAACAGTGGCATCCGCGCCTAAGTGAGTTGTGGACGATACAAGTCATACTGCCTACCAGCATGTCATACTTTGGTTCAGCAGTATTGTGAGATGAAGCGGCCCGGACCGACATTACGCGTACGCTTACGCGAGACTGGTTTCACCGTTATGAGCACTCGTGCTTAAAGGTGGCTGGCGGGTGTCTGTCTCTCTCACTTTAGTTGAACCGAGTGTGGCTACGCCCGGTCCTTGAGAAGGTTAAAACGGAGTCTATTTGACGAAGTATCGTTGTGGTTTTGATGCGTAGGTGAGATTGGTTCTTGCTTAAGCCCGTAGCAGCCACGTAAAATTTGCAACAACAAAGTAAAGGACGTCTAAGTTGTTTTTGCAGGGCATGTTGTGATGTGATATGGTCAAGACGTGATGCTATATTTTATTGTATGAGATGATCATGTTTTGTAACCGAAGTTATCGGCAACTGGCAGGAGCCATATGGTTGTCGCTTTATTGTATGAAATGCAACGCTCTGTAATTGCTTTACTTTATCACTAAGCGGTAGCGATAGTCGAGAAGCAATAGATGGCGAAACGACAACGATGCTACGATGGAGATCAAGGTGTCGCTACGGTGGCGATGGTGATCATGATGGTGCTTGGAGATGGAGATCACAAGCACAAGATGATGATGGCCATATCATATCACTTATATTGATTGCATGTGATGTTTATCCTTTATGCATCTTATCTTGCTTTGATTGACGGTAGCATTTTAAGATGATCTCTCACTAAAATTATCAAGAAGTGTTCTCCCGAGTATGCACCGTTGCCAAAGTTCATCGTGCCCGGACACCACGTGATGATCGGGTGTAATAAGCTCTCGTCCATCTACAACGGGTGCAAGCCAGTTTTGCACACGCGAATACTCGAGTTATACTTGACGAGCCTAGCATATGCAGATATGGCCTCGGAACACGGAGACCGAAAGGTTGGCGTGAATCATATAGTAGATATGATCAACATAAGATGTTCACCATTGAAAACTACTCCATCTCACGTGATGATCGGTTATGGTTTAGTTGATTTGGATCACGTGATCACTTAGATGACTCGAGAGATGTGCATCGAGTGGGAGTTCTTAAGTAATATGATTAATTGAACTTAAATTTATCATGAACTTAGTACCGATAGTATCTTGCTTGTCTATGTTTGTTTGTAGATAGATGGCTCGTGCTGTTGTTCCGTTGAATTTTAATGCGTTCCTTGAGAAAGCAAAGTTGAAAGATGATGGTAGCAATTACACGGATCGGGTCCGTAACTCGAGGATTATCCTCATTGCTGCCCGTAAGAGTTACGTCTGGATGCACCGCTGGGTGCGAACTGCCGCTGATGTAACCGACGACGTTAAGAACGTCTGGCGAGCAAAGCTGATGACTACTCTATAGTTCGATGTGCCATGCTTTACGGCTTAGAACCGGGTCTTCAACGACGTTTTGAACGTCATGGAGCATATGAGATGTTCCAGGAGTTGAAGTTGATATTTCAACAGAATGCCCGGATTGAGAGATATGAAGTCTCCAATAAGTTCTATAGCTGCAAGATGGAGGAGAATGGATCTGTCAGTGAGCACATACTCAGAATGTGCGGGTATTACAATCACTTGACTCAAGCGGGAGTTAATCTTCCGGATGATTGTGTCATTGATGAATTCTTCAATCACCGCCACCAAGCTACAAAGGCTTCGTGATGAACTATAATATGCAAGGGTTAGTAAAGACTATGCTCGAGCTCTTCGCAATGCTAAAGGCTGCGGAGGTAGAAATCAAGAAGGAGCATCAAGTGTTGATGGTCAATAAGACCACTAGTTTCAAGAAGAAAGGCAAAGGAAGAAGAAGGGAACTTCAAGAAGAACAGCAAACAAGTTCTGCTCGGGAGAAGAAACCCAAGTCTGGACCTAAACTGAAATCGAGTGCTTCTCTGCAAGCGAGGCTGGTCTTTGGAAGCGGAACTGCCCCAAGTATTTGGCGGATAAGAAGGATGGCAAGGTGAACAAAGGTATATGTGATATACATGTTATTGATGTGTACCTTACTAGAGCTCGCAGATAGCACTGGTATTTGATCTGGTTCTTGCTAATATTTGCAACTCAAACAGGACTACGGATTGCGAACACGGCAAAGGACGAGGTGACGATGCTGGCGTGGGAAATGGTTCCAAAGTCGATGTGATCGCGGTCGGCACGCTACCTCTACATATACCTTCGGATTAGTTTTAGACCTAAATAATTGTTATTTGGTGCCAGCGTTGAGCATGAACATTATATCTGGATCTTGTTTGATGCGAGACGGTTATTCATTTAAATCAGAGAATAATGGTTGTTCTATTTATATGAGTAATATCTTTTATGGTCATGCACCCTTGAAGAGTGGTCTATTTTTAATGAATCTCGATAGTAGTGATACACATATTCATAATGTTGAAACCAAAAGATGCAGAGTTGATAATGATAGTGCAACTTATTTGTGGCACTGCCGTTTAGGACATATCGGTATAAAGCGCATGAAGAAACTCCATACTGATGGACTTTTGGAGTCACTTGATTATGAATCACTTGGCACTTGCGAACCGTGCCTCATGGGCAAGATGACTAGAACCCCGTTCTCCGGTACTATGGAGAGAGCAACAGATTTGTTAGAAATCATACATACAGATGTATGTGGTCCGATGAATGTTGAGGCTCGTGGCGGATATCATTATTTTCTCACCTTCACAGATGATTTAAGCAGATATGGGTATATCTACTTAATGAAGCATAAGTCTGAAACATTTGAAAAGTTCAAAGAATTTCAGAGTGAAGTTGAAAATCATCGTAATAAGAAAATAAAGTTTCTACGATCTGATCGTGGAGGCGAATATTTGAGTTACGAGTTTGGTCTACATTTGAAACAATGCGGAATAGTTTCGCAACTCACGCCACCCGGAACACCACAGCGTAATGGTGTGTCCGAACATCGTAATCGCACTTTACTAGATATGGTGTGATCTATGATGTCTCTTACAGATTTACCGCTATCGTTTTGGGGTTATGCTCTTGAGACGGCCGCATTCACGCTGAATAGAACACCGTCAAAATCCGTTGAGACGACACCTTATGAACTATGGTTTAGCAAGAAACCAAAGTTGTCGTTTCTTAAAATTTGGGGATGTGATGCTTATGTGAAAAAACTTCAACCTGATAAGCTCGAACCCAAATCGGAGAAATGTGTCTTCATAGGATACCCAAAGGAGACAGTTGGGTACACCTTCTATCACAGATCCGAAGGCAAGACATTTGTTGCTAAGAATGGATCCTTTCTAGAGAAGGAGTTTCTCTCGAAAGAAGTGAGTGGGAGGAAAGTAGAACTTGATGAGGTAACTGTACCTTCTCCCTTATTGGAAAGTAGTTTATCGCAGAAACCGGTTTCTGAGACATCTACACCAAATAGTGAGGAAGTTGATGATGTTGATCATGAAACTTCAGATCAAGTTACTACAGAACCTCGTAGATCAACCAGAGTAAGATCCGCATCAGAGTGGTATGGTAATCCTGTTCTGGAAGTCATGCTACTAGATCATGATGAACCTACGAACTATGAAGAAGCGATGGTGAGCCCAGATTCCGCAAAATGGCTTGAGGCCATGAAATCTGAGATGGGATCCATGTATGAAAACAAAGTGTGGACTTTGGTTGACTTGCCCGAGGGTCGGCAAGCAATAGAAAACAAGTGGATCTTCAAGAAGAAGACTGACGCTGACGGTAATGTTACTGTCTACAAAGCTCGACTTGTCGCAAAGGGTTTTCGACAAGTTCAAGGGATTGACTACGATGAGACCTTCTCACCCGTAGCGATGCTTAAGTCTGTCCGAATCATGTTAGCAATTGCCGCATTTTATGATTATGAAATTTGGCAAATGGATGTAAAGACTGCATTCTGAATGGATTTACGGAAAAAGAGTTGTATATGATGCAACCGAAGGTTTTATCGATCCAAAGGAGCTAACAAAGTGTGCAAGCTCCAGCGATCCATTTATGGACTGGTGCAAGCATCTCGGAGTTGGAATAAATGCTTTGATAGTGTGATCAAAGCATTTGGGTTCTACATGACTTTTGGAGAAGCCTGTATTTACAAGAAAGTGAGTGGGAGCTCAGTAGCATTTCGATATTATATGTAGATGACATATTACTAATCGGAAATGATATAGAATTTCTGGAGAGCATAAAGGGGTACTTGAATAAGAGTTTTTCAATGAAGGACCTTGGTGAAGCTGCTTACATATTGGGCATCAAAATCTATAGAGATAGATCAAGACGCTTAATTGGACTTTCACAAAGCACATACCTTGACAAAATTTTGAAGAAGTTCAAAATGGATCAAGCAAAGAAAGGGTTCTTGCCTGTGTTACAAGGTGTGAAGTTGAGTAAGACTCAATGCCCGACCACGCAGAAGATAGAGAGAAAATGAAAGATGTTCCCTATGCTTCAGCCATAGGCTCTATCATGTATGCAATGCTGTGTACCAGACCTGATGTGTGCCTTGCTATAAGCTTAGCAGGGAGGTACCAAAGTAATCCAGAGTGGATCATCGACAGCGGTCAAGAACATCTGAAATACCTGAAAAGGACTAAGGATATGTTTCTCGTATATGGAGGTGACAAAGAGATCATCGTAAATGGTTACGTTGATGCAAGCTTTGACACTGATCCGGACGATTCTAAATCGCAAACCGGATATGTATTTGCACTAAACGGAGGAGCTGTCAGTTGGTGCAGTTCTAAACAAAGTGTCGTAGCGGGATCTACATGTGAAGCGGAGTACATAGCAGCTTCGGAAGCAGCTAATGAAGGAGTCTGGATGAAGGAGTTCATATCCAATCTAGGTGTCATACCTAGTGCATCGGGTCCAATGAAAATCTTTTGTGACAATACTGGAGCAATTGCTTTAGCGAAGGAATCCAGATTTCACAAAAGAACCAAACACATCAAGAGACGCTTCAATTCCATCCGGGACTTTGTCCAGGTGGGAGACATAGAGATTTGCAAGATACATACGGATCTGAATGTAGCAGACCCGTTGACTAAGCCTCTTCCACGAGCAAAACATGATCAGCACCAAGACTCCATGGGTGTTAGAATCATTACTATGTAATCTAGATTATTGACTCTAGTGCAAGTGGGAGACTAAAGGAAATATGCCCTAGAGGCAATAATAAAGTTATTATTTATTTCCTTATTTCATGATAAATGTTTATTATTCATGCTAGAATTGTATTAACCGGAAACATAATACATGTGTGAATACATAGACAAACAGAGTGTCACTAGTATGCCTCTACTAGACTAGCTTGTTAATCAAAGATGGTTAAGTTTCCTAACCATAGACAAAGGGGTTGTCATTTGATTAACAAGGTCACATCATTAGTTGAATGATCTGATTGACATGACTTATTCCATTAGCTTAGCACCCGATCATTTAGTATGTTTCTATTGCTTTTATCCATGACTTATACATGTTCCTATAACTATGAGATTATGCAACTCCCGTTTACCGGAGGAACACTTTGGGTACTACCAAACGTCACAACGTAACTGGGTGATTATAAAGGAGTACTACAGGTGTCTCCAAAGGCTGATGTTGGGTTGGCGTATTTCGAGATTAGGATTTGTCACTCCGATTGTCGGAGAGGTATCTCTGGGCCCTCTCGGTAATACACATCACTTAAGCCTTGCAAGCATTACAACTAATGAGTTAGCTGTGAGATGATGTATTATGGAGCGAGTAAAGAGACTTGCCGTAACGAGATTGAACTAGGTATTGGATACCGACGATCGAATCTCGGGCAAGTAACATACCGATGACAAAGGAACAACGATGTTGTTATGCGGTCTCGACCGATAAAGATCTTCGTAGAATATGTAGGAGCCAATATGGGCATCCAGGTCCCGCTATTGGTTATTGACCGGAGACGTGTATCGGTCATGTCTACATTGTTCTCGAACCGTAGGGTCCGCACGCTTAAGGTTTCGATGACGGTTATATTATGAGTTTGTGTATATTGATGTACCGAAAGAGTTCGGAGTCCCGGATGTGATCACGGACATGACGAGGAGTCTTGAAATGGTCGAGACATAAAGATTGATATATTGGACGGCTATATTCGGACACCGGAAAGGTTCCGGAAGTTTCGGAGAAAACCGGAGTGCCGAGGGGTTACCGGAACCCTGTGGAAGTAATGGGCCTTATTGGGCCAAGAGGGGAGAGAGGGCGCACCGGGAGGTGGCGGCGCCCCCATGGGGAGTCCGAATAGGACAAGGAGGGGGCGCCCCCCCCTCTCCTCTCCCTCTCCTTCCTTCCCCTTCCTCCTTCCTAGTTGGACTAGGAAAGGGAGTCCTACTCCCACTAGGAGGAGGACTCCCCCCTCCTGGCGCCTCCTAGGCCGGCCGGCCCTCCCCCTTGCTCCTTTATATACGGGGGCAGGGGGGCACCCTAGAACACACAAGTTGATCCTTGAGATCGTTGCTTAGCCGTGTGCGGTGCCCCCCTCCACCATATTCCACCTCGGTCATATCGTAGCGGTGCTTAGGCGAAGCCCTGCGTCGGTAGAACATCAAGCTCGTCACCACGCCATCGTGCTGACGGAACTCTCTCTCCCCGGAGCTTTGCTGGATCGGAGCTCGAGGAGCGTCACCGAGCTGTACGTGTGTCAAGAACTCGGAGGCGCCGGAGTAACGGCGCTGGGATCGGTTGGATCGCGAGGAGAACGTACGACTACTTCCTCTACGTTGTGATCGCTTCGCTTCGGTCTCACGAGGGCGAGACAACACTCTCCCCTCTCGTTGCTATGCATCACCATGATCTTGCGTGTGCGTAGGAATTTTTTTGAAATTACTACGTTCCCCAACAGACGAGCGATGGTCTTTTCCTACCAATCTATCCCCCTAGGAGCATGCGCGTAGTACTTGGTTTTTGATGACTTCTAAATTTTTGCAATAAGTATATGAGTTCTTTTGACTAATGTTGAGTCCATAGATTATACGCACTCTCACCGTTCCGTCTTTGCTAGCCTCTTTGGTACCGTGCATTGCCCTTTCTCACCTTGAGGTTGGTGCAAACTTCGCCGGTGCATCCAAACCCCGTGATACGATACGCTCTATCACACATAAACCTCCTTATATCTTCCTCAAAACAGCCACCATACCTACCTATCATGGCATTTCCATAGCCATTCCGAGATATATTGCCATGCAACTTCCATCATCATATTCATGACATACATTACTTTTGTCATATTGCCATTGCATGATCATGTAGTTGACATCGTATTTGTGGGAAAGCTACCATGCATTATTTTTCATACATGTCAATCTTGATTCATTGCACCATCCCGGTACACCGCCAGAGGCATTCATATAGAGTCATATCTTGTTCTATGTTTCGAGTTGTAATCCTTATGTTGTAATCAATAGAAGTGTGATGATCATCATTATTAGAGCATTGCCCAATCAAAAAAAAAAAGAAAAAAAGAAGAAGAAAGGCCAAAAAAAGAAAAAGAAAAAAGAAAGGCCCCAAAAAAAGAGGAAAAAAGAAAATAAATAAAAAGGGGGCAATGCTACTATCTCTTTTTCCACACTTGTGCTTCAAAGTAGCACCTTGTTCTTCATGTAGTGAGTCTCATATATTGTGCTTCAAAGTAGCACCTTGTTCTTCATGTAGTGAGTCTCATAAATTATCTTTTTATACTAGTGGGAATTTTCATTATATTCCTACGATGGGCTTCCTCAAATGCCCTAGGTCTTCATGAGCAAGCGAGTTGGATGCACACCTACTAGTTTTCTTTTGATGAGCATTCATAGCTCTAGTGCATCCGTTGCATGGCAATCCCTACTCCTCATGTTGACATCAATTGATGGGCATCTCCATAGCCCGTTGATTACCCTCGTCAATATGACACTTTCACCTTTTTTGTCTTTTCCACACAATCCCCATCATCATATTCTATTCCACCCATAGTGCTATATCCATGGCTCACGCTCATGTATTGCGTGAAGGTTGAAAAAGTTTGAGATTATTTAAGTATGAAACAATTGCTTGGCTTGTCATCGGGGGTATAGAAGTTGGGAACATCTTTGTGTGATGAAAATGAAGCATAGCCTAACTATATGATTTTGTAGGGATGAACTTTCTTTTGCCATGTTATTTTGAGAAGACATGATTGCTTTGATTAGTATGCTTGAAGTATTATTATTTTTATGTCAATATGAACTTTTGTCTTGAATGTTTCGGATCTGAATATTCATATCACAATTAAGAAGATTTACATTGAAATTATGCCAAAGTATCACTCCGCATCAAAAATTCTTTTTTATCATTTACCTACTCGAGGACGAGCAGGAAATAAGCTTGGGGATGCTTGATACGTCTCCAACGTATCTATAATTTTTGATTGCTCCATGCTACTTTATCTACTGTTTTAGGAAATATTGGGCTTTATTATCCACTTTATATTATTTTTGGGACTAACCTATTAACCGGAGGCCCAGCCCAAATTTGCTGTTTTATGCCTATTTCAGTGTTTCGAGGAAAAGGAATATCAGACGGAGTCAAAACGGAACGAAATCAACTAGAGAAGTTATTTTTGGAAGGAAAGCAACCCAGGGAACTTGGAGTGCACGTCAGGGGAGATACGGGCTGCCCACGAGGGTGGGGGGCGCGCCCACCCCCCGGGGCACGCCCCCTACCTTGTGGGGCCCCCGTAGCTCCACCGACGTACCCCCTGCACCCATATATACCTACGTACCCTAAAACTTCCAGAACAGAAGATAGATCGGGAGTTCCGCGGCCGCAACCAATTGTAGCCACCAAAAACCTCTCGGGAGCCCGTTCCGGTGCCCTGCCGGAGGGGGATCCCATCACCGGTGGCCATCTTCATCATCCGGGCGCTATCCATGACGAGGAGGGAGTAGTTCACCCTCGGGGCTGAGGGTATGTACCAGTAGCTATGTGTTTGATCTCTCTCTCTCTCTCGTGTTCCCTCTATGGCACGATCTTGATGTATCCAGAGCTTTGCTATTTTAGTTGGATCTTATTATGTTTCTCCCCCTCTACTCTCTTGTGACGAATTGAGTTTCCCCTTTGAAGTTATCTTATCGGATTGAGTCTTTTATTAGAACACTTGATGTATGTCTTGCCGTGATTATCTGTGGTGACAATGGGATATCATGTGCCACTTGATGTATGTTTTGGTGATCAACTTGCGGGTTTCGTGACATTGGGAACCCATGCATAGGGGTTGGCACGCGTTCTTGACTCCCCGATAGAAACTTTGGGCACTCTTTGAAGTACTTTGTGTTGGTTGGATGAATCTGAGATTGTGTGATGCATATCGTATAATCATGCCCACGGATACTTGAGGTGACAATGGAGTATCTAGGTGACATTAGGGTTTTGGTTGATTTGTGTCTTAAGGTGTTATTCAAGTATGAACTCTTTTATAGATTGATCCGAAAGAATAACTTTGAGGTGGTTTCGTACCCTACCATAATCTCTATGTTTGTTCTCCGATATTAGTGGCTTCGGAGTGGCTCTTTGTTGCATGTTGAGGGCTTGTTATATGATCTATCTATGTTATTATTGTTGAGAGAACTTGCACTAGTGAAAGTATGAACCCTAGGCCTTGTTTCCTATCATTGCAATACCGTCAACGCTCACTTTTACCATTAGTTACCTTGCTGTTTTTTTTATTTCAGATTACAAAAACCTATATCTACCATCCATATTGCACTTGTATCACCATCTCTTCGCCGAACTAGTGCACCTATACAATTTATCATTGTATTGGGTGTGTTGGGGACACAAGAGACTTTTCGTTATTTGGTTGCAAGGTTGTTTGAGAGAGACCATCTTCATCCTACGCCTCCTACGTATTGATAAACCTTAGGTCATCCACTTGAGGGAAATTTGCTACTGTCCTACAAACCTGTGCACTTGCAGGCCCAACAACATCTACAAGAAGAAGGTTGTGTAGTAGACATCAGCTACAACACCCTTTCCTCTTCAAGGAAAACCAACGCAAGCTCAAGAAGTAGCAAGAAGGATTTCTTGCGCCGTTGTCGGGGAGGTCTTTGTCGGTGTCAAAACCGGCAGATCTCGGGTAGGGGGTCCCGATCTGTGCGTCTAAGGCTAATGGTAACAGGAGGCAAGGGACACGATGTTTTACCCAAGTTCGGGCCCTCTCGATGGAGGTAAAACCCTACTTCCTGCTTGATTGATATTGATGATATGGGTATTACAAGAGTTGATCTACCACGAGATGGTAGAGGCTAAACCCCAGAAGCTAGCCTATGATGATTATGATTTTGTCTCGAAGGACTAAACCCTCCGGTTTATATAGACACCGGAGAGGGCTAGGGTATACATGGAGTCGGTTACGAAGAAGGAAATATAATATCCGGATCGCCAAGCTTGTCTTCCATGCAAAGGAGAGTCCCATCCGGACACGGGACGAAGTCTTGAGTCTTGTATCTTCGTGGTCCAACAGCCCGGCCAAAGTATATAGTCCGGCTGTCCGGATACCCCCTAATCTAGGACTCCTTCAGTAGCCCCTGAACCAGGCTTCAATGACGATGAGTCCGGTGCGCAGTTCTGTCTTCGGCATTGCAAGGCGGGTTCCATCTTCGAATACTCCATAGTCATTACCGAACACTTAGGTTGTGTCCGGATCTGCAAGATGATCTTCACATACCACCGTAGAGAGAATGTTATTTCACAAGTGTAATCTGCTGACAACTTTAGACAAAGTGACATGACACTACGGTCAAGTCATTATTTGAACCGTTTTCCCACAACCAGCCTCAGCGCATATCTCAAGGCGATTTCCTCTGCACGTCTTGCCGAAGCAGAGATCGTGTCCCCTTATTGCGGGATTCTCATCAATACCGTTATGGGTAGCCCAAACGCACCGCTAATTGCGGCGAGTGGAGAATGAGCGGGTTCCACCAGGCAAGTGGGGAGGCGCAAAAGCTTTTACCGCCTCTATAAAGAGATAAGGTCTCTTCCTTTTTACCCACGCCTTCTCCCTCCGCTAGTCCATTCCCCTCTGCTCGAGCCCTAGCGCCCAAGCATTCTTCTTCTCCACCGAAGAGAGGTCCTCCGAAGATGTCCGGATCTGGAGCAGGAGGCAAATGGATGGCCTCTACCGTCCAGGAGAGGGATATCAAAAAGCTCCGAGAGGCCGAGTACTTGGCCAAGAAAATCGGCCAGCGTCTTCCCCCGGCGGGACAGATCGTCCCCACTCCGGAGCCCCACGAGAGGGTCGTGTTTCTTCCTCATTTCGTCCACGGGCTCGTGTTTCCCCTTCACCCATTTGTTCACGGTGTCATGTATTATTACGGGATTGATTTTCATGATCTGTCCCCCAATTCTTTCCTTAACATTTCAACGTTGCGAGGCTTTTCTCTGTATTTCGCCCTGCTTCGGCTTATGGCTGAAAATCTTCAACGTGAAGCCCAAGGTGGTGAATGGCAAGCACGCCGAATGCGGCGGCGCCATGGTGAGCAAGATGCCCAAGGTCGTATGGCCAACAGGCACCTTCAATGATTCCGTCAAGGAGTGGCAGCAGCAGTGGTTCTATATCACCGAACCGTGTGGTAAAAAGTGGGCCGCTGCTCCCGAATTCAGATCTGGAGCCCCACTGCGGCTCACGTCCTGGCCCGAGAAGGGCTTGAATTGGTCCTCATCCGACGAGCTGTCAGTGCTCCAAACGCGCGTCCAGAGCGTGGTCGACAAGGACGTCAAACTCGTCAACATAGTCCAGGTGATGTTAGTTCGCCTGGTTCTCCCTTACCAGTGTCGATCCTGCAATTTGTGGGAATATGACCCGACCGAACACCAGACCCTACGGGAGCTCTATGGCTCCTCCCACAAGGACATCTGGAAGGTGCTCTTCAAGTCCGGCTAACCGTGGCCGGGCTCCACCGAGGACCGCGGGTATCAACTATCCCGCTCTTCAAGTCCGGTAAGTCATTGCTGTGCTTTGTCCATCCGTGTATTAGCCGACATATCCCGAGGGAGGCGTACTTATCACGCTTTCTACAATAACCCCAGGAATGGACGAAAAAGGTGGAGCGGATACACTGTCCGGCCCCACTGCCGGAGGAACCGGCCGGACCTCTTCTGACGAAGATGCTGGTCCCAGCGCCTTACGAGGAGCCGAAGAAAGAGGCGTCCATGAAGGTCAAGAAGACCCGGAGTGGCCTTCGTTGTCGTGATGCTTCGGACGCGAAATCCGGGGATTCCAGCGACCATCCTTCCTCCGAAGATGAAGAGGAGGAGGAAGAAGATGAGTCCCCCGCAGGGGGAGGGAAGAAAAGGACGGCCTCCTCATCCCTGGAGGTTGAATCGCCAACGAGGGGGAAAGGTTCCCTCCCCGAGGCATCCACCATGGCTGCTGATAGCGGCCTGGAGTGGGATCCCAGGGCCCAACCCCTGGTAAAGTCGTAAGTATACGAAACCCGCACACACCTACGTGCCCGAGGTCATTAGGATGTAGTAGTTTTAAATGTCGCCATATATCGTACAGCCCGGCGAGGTCCCACGCCGGACAGTCCTCATCGGAGGATTCGCTGAGCTCAGATGCCCTGGCGAGCGAGACGCCTCCAGAGGCCCCTTCCCTGAAGCCTAGGCGCGACACCGAGGTGTCGTCTCAGCGGGACCTGGACCAGGGGGGCATATCCCTGGGGCCGGACACACGGGAGCAGCGGCTCCCATGCGTGTCGATGGCAGGGGCGATCTTAGGTTCGGACCGCAGCCGGACACGGTCCTGGAGACCTTTAAAGCTCCAGGATCGGGTGAGCAGCCACCTTTGACGGGAGGGGGGGCTTGCCTTCTTCGCCAGTGGCCTCTGTCCAAGCAGAGCTGCTAGATGGCCTATCGATAGTGCTAAGAAGCGCGTCTATCATCGATGAACATCGTGCCCTCATGGGTGCGGTGATTGAAAAGATTCAGTCCGCTGAGGGCGGACTGAACGAATCCTGCCTTAGTCTTATAAAGGGCTTTGAGGTATGTTTTTTAAGAAACCTTTGGGAGATTGTCATAATATGAGTAGTAGCCCCTGATGCACTGTCCTGCGAAATAAAGCCGAACAGGGGATCAAATTTTTCCATTTTGTAGGAGACTCAGTTAATGACGTGTATCCCTTTGTTTGAAAACATGCGTCTGCAGAGACGACCGCCGCTCATAGTGCGGAGGTGTCCGGACTAAAGCAGCGTCTGGAACAGGCCGAAGAGGAACTTGGCCGCGTGAAGAAGCAGTTGGAGGGTAAGCAAGGTATGTCGAAACCTTGTGCTAAGTTGAGCACGAATTAGAAGTTGTGCCTGATGAAGATATTTGCATTGTATGCTCTAGGGGCAAGTGAAGGAAATATGCCCTAGAGGCAATAATAAAGTTATTATTTATTTCCTCATATCATGATAAATGTTTATTATTCATGCTAGAATTGTATTAACAGGAAACATGATACATGTGTGAATAGATAGGCAAAACTATAGTCACTAGTATGCCTCTACTTGACTAGCTCATTAATCAAAGATGGTTATGTTTCCTGACCATAGACATGTGTTGTCATTTGATTAGTGGGATCACATCATTAAGAGAATGATGTGATTGACATGACCCATTCTGTTAGCCTAGCAGTTGATCGTTTAGTATACTGCTATTGCTCTCTTCATGACTTATACAAAGTTCTGCAACTATGAGATTGTGCAACTCCGTTTACGGAAGAACACTTTGTGTGCTACCAAACGTCACAACGAATCGGGTGATTATAAAGGTGCTCTCAGGTGTTTCGAAGGTACATGTTGGGTTGGCATAATTCGAGATTAGGATTTGTCACTCCGATTGTCGGAGAGGTATCTCTGGCCCTCTCGGTAATACTCATCACCTAAGCCTTGCAAGCATGTAACTAATAAGTTAGTTATGAGATGACGTATTCGGAACGAGTAAAGAGACTTGCCGTAACGAGATTGAACTAGGTATTGGATACCGACGATCAAATCTCGGGCAAGTAACATATCTGATGACAAAGGAACAAAGTATGTTGTTATGCGGTTTGACCGATAAAGATCTTCGTAGAATATGTAGGAACCAATATGGGCATCCAGGTCCCGCTATTGGTTATTGACCGAGAATGGTTTTAGGTCATGTCTACATAGTTCTCGAACCCGTAGGGTCCGCACGCTTAACGCTTCGATGACAGTTTTATTATGAGTTTATAAGTTTTGATGTACGAAGTTTGTTCGAGTCCGGATGTGATCACGAACATGACGAGGAGTCTCGGAATGGTCGAGACATAAAGATTGATATATTGGAATCCTACATTTGGACATCGGAATGGTTCCGGGTGAAATCGGCATTTTACCGGAGTACCGGGAGGTTACCGGAACCCCCCGGGAGGTTAACGGGCCTACATGGGCCAAGAGGGAGAAGAGGAAGGAGCAAGGAGGGGGCCGCGCGCCCCTCCCCCTCCTAGTCCGAATAGTACAAGGGAAGGGGGGCGGCGCCCCCCCTTTCCTTCCCCTCCTCCCCTCTTTCCTCCTTCTCTCCTACTCCAACTTGGAAAAGGGGAGTCCTACTCCCGGTGGGAGTAGGACTCCCCCCTTGGCGCGCCCCCTTAGGCCGACGACCTCCTCCCCCCTGGCTCCTTTATATACGGGGGCGGGGGTCACCCCATAGACACACAAGTTGATCTACGGATCGTTCCTTAGCCGTGTGCGGTGCCCCCTTCCACCATATTCCACCTCGGTCATATCGTCGTGAAGCTTAGGCGAAGCCCTGCGCCGGTAGAACATCAAGATTGTCACCACGCCGTCGTGCTGACGGAACTCTCCCTCAACACTCGGCTGGATCGGAGTTCGAGGGACGTCATCGAGCTGAACGTGTGCTGAACTCGGAGGCTCCGTACGTTCGGTGCTTGGATCGGTCGGATCGTGAAGACGTACGACTACATCAACCGCATTGTGCTAACGCTTCCGCTTATGGTCTACGAGGGTACGTGGACATACACTCTCCCCTCTCGTTGCTATGCCATCAACATGATCTTGCGTGTGCGTAGGAATTTTTTTGAAATTACTACGTTCCCCAACAGTGGCATCCGAGCCTAGGTTTTATGCGTTGATGTTATATGCACGAGTAGAACACAAGTGAGTTGTGGACGATATAAGTCATACTGCCTACCAGCATGTCATACTTTGGTTCAGCGGTATTGTGAGATGAAGCGGCCCGGACCGACATTACGCGTACGCTTACGCGAGATGGTTTCACCATTACGAGCACTCGTGCTTAAAGGTGGCTGGCGGGTGTCTGTCTCTCTCACTTTAGTTGAACCGAGTGTGGCTACACCCGGTCCTTGTGAAGGTTAAAACAGAGTCTATTTGACAAACTATCATTGTGGTTTTGATGCGTAGGTAAGAACGGTTCTTGCTAAGCCCGTAGCAGCCACGTAAAATTTGCAACAACAAAGTAGAGGACGTCTAACTTGTTTTTGCAGGGCATGTTGTGATGTGATATGGTCAAGACGTGATGCTATATTTTATTGTATGAGATGATCATGTTTTGTAACCGAAGTTATCGGCAACTGGCTAGAGCCATATGGTTTTCGCTTTATTGTATGAAATGCAAACGCCCTGTAATTGCTTTACTTTATCACTAAGCGGTAGCGATAGTCGTAGAAGCAATAGATGGCGTAAACGACAACGATGCTACGATGGAGATCAACGTGTCGCGCCGGTGACGATGGTGATCATGACGGTGCTTCGAAGATGGAGATCACAAGCACAAGATGATGATGGCCATATCATATCACTTATATTGATTGCATGTGATGTTTATCCTTTATGCATCTTATCTTGCTTTGATTGATGGTAGCATTTTAAGATGATCTCTCACTAAAAATTATCAAGTAGTGTTCTCCTAAGTATGCACCGTTGCCAAAGTTCGTCGTCTCGAGACACCACGTGATGATCGGGTGTGATAAGCTCTCGTCCATCTACAACGGGTGCAAGCCAGTTTTGCACACGCAGAATACTCGAGTTAGACTTGACGAGCCTAGCATATGCAGATATGGCCTCGAACACGGAGACCGAAAGGTTGGCGTGAATCATATAGTAGATATGATCAACATTATGATGTTCACCATTGAAAACTACTCCATATCACGTGATGATCGGTTATGGTTTAGTTGATTTGGATCACGTGATCACTTAGATGACTAGAGAGATGTCTGTCTAAGTGGGAGTTCTTAAGTAATATGATTAATTGAACTTAAATTTATCATGAACTTAGTACCGATAGTATCTTGCTTGTCTATGTTTGTTTGTAGATAGATGGCTCGTCTTTGTTGTTCCGTTGAATTTTAATGCGTTCCTTGAGAAAGCAAAGTTGAAAGATGATGGTAGCAATTACACGGACTGGGTCCGTAACTCGAGGATTATCCTCATTGCTGCACGTAAGAGTTACGCCCCTGGAAGCACCGCTGGGTGCGAACCGCCGCTGATGCAACTAATGGCGTTAAGAACGTCTGGCAGAGCAAAGCTGATGACTACTCTATAGTTCGATGTGCCATGCTTTACGGCTTAGAACCGGGTCTTCAACGACGTTTTGAGCGTCATGGAGCATATGAGATGTTCCAGAGTTGAAGTTAATATTTCAAGCAAATGCCCGGATTGAGAGATATGAAGTCTCCAATAAGTTCTATAGCTGCAAGATGGAGGAGAATAGTTACATCGGTGAACATATACTCGAGAATGTCGGGTATAACAATCACTTGATTCAACTGGGAGTTAATCTTCACGATGATAGTGTCATTGATGAATTCTTCAATCAACGCCACGAAGCTACAAGAGCTTCGTGATGAACTATAATATGCAAGGGATGAACAAGACTATTCCCGAGCTCTTCGCGATCTTTGAAAGCCGCAGAGGTAGAAATAAAGAAGGAGCATCAAGTGTTGATGGTCAACAAGACCACTAGTTTCAAGAAGAAGGGCAAAGGGAAGAAGAAGGGAACTTCAAAAGAGCGGCAAGCAAGTTGCTGCTCAAGAGAAGAAACCCAAGTCCGGACCTAAGCCACAAACCGAGTGCTTCTACCGCAAGCGCATTCTTTGAAGCGGAACTGCCCCAAGTATTTGGCGGATAAGAAGGATGGCAAAGTGAACATAGGTATATGTGATATACATGTTATTGATGTGTACCTAACTAGAGCTCATAGTAGCACTGGGTATTTGATCTTGGTTACATTGCTAATATTTGCAACTCGAAATAGGGACTATGGAATAAGCGAGCACTGGCCAAGGACGAGGTGACGATGCGCGTGGGAAATGGTTCCAAAGTCGATGTGATCGCGGTCGGCACGCTACCTCTACATCTACCATCGGGATTAGTTTTAGACCTGAATAATTGTTATTTGGTGCCTGCGTTGAGCATGAACATTATATCTGGATCTTGATTGATGCGAGACGGTTATTCATTTAAATCAGAGAATAATGGTTGTTCTATTTATATGAGTAATATCTTTTATGGTCATGCGCCCTTGAAGAGTGGTCTATTTTTATTGAATCTCGATAGTAGTGATACACATATTCATAATGTTGAAGCCAAAAGATGCAGAGTTGATAATGATAGTGCAACTTATTTGTGGCACTGCCATTTGGGTCATATCGGTGTAAAACGCATGAAGAAACTCCATACTGATGGACTTCTGGAATCACTTGATTATGAATCACTTGGTACTTGCAAACCGTGCCTTATGGGCAAGATGACTAAAACACCGTTCTCGGAACTATGGAGAGAGCAACAGATTTGTTGGAAATCATACATACTGAGATATATGTGGTCCGATGAATGTTGAGGCTCGTGGCGGATATCGTTATTTTCTCACCTTCACAGATGATTTAAGCAGATATGGGTATATCTACTTAATGAAGCACAAGTCTGAAACATTTGAAAAGTTCAAAGAATTTCAGAGTGAAGTAAAAAATCATCGTAACAAGAAAATAAAGTTTCTACGATCTGATTGTGGAGGAGAATATTTGAGTTACGAGTTTGGTTTACATTTGAAACAATGCGGAATAGTTTCAGCAACTCACGCCACCGAACACCACAGCGAAATGGTGTGTCCGAACGTCGTAATCGTACTTTACTCGATATGGTGCGATCTATGATGTCTCTTACCGATTTACCGCTATCGTTTTGGGGTTATGCTTTAGAGACGGCCGCATTCACGTTAAATTGGGCACCATCAAAATTCGTTGAGACGACGCCTTATGAACTGTGGTTTGGCAAGAAACCAAAGTTGTCGTTTCTTAAAATTTGGGGCTGCGATGCTTATGTGAAGAAACTTCAACCAGATAAGTTCGAACCCAAATCGAGAAATGTGTCTTCATAGGATACCCAAAAGAGATGTTGGGTACACCTTCTATCACAGATCCGAAGGCAAGACATTCGTTGCTAAGAATGGATCCTTTCTAGAGAAGTAATTTCTCTCGAAAGAAGTGAGTGGGAGGAAAGTAGAACTTGATGAGATAATCAGTATCTACTCCCTTATTGGAAGGTAGTTCATCACGAGAACCGGTTCCGTGACAACTACACCAATTAGTGAGGAAGCTAATGATATTGATCATGAAACTTCAGATCAAGTTTCGCTGAACCACGAGGTCTACGAGTAAGATCCGCACAGAGATGCGGTAATCCTATTCGGAAGTCATGTTACTTGAGCATGATGAACCTACGAACTATGAGGAAGCGATGATGAGCCCAGATTCCGCAAAATGGCTAGAGGCCATGAAATCTGAGATGGGATCCATGTATGAAAACAAAGTATGGACTTTGGTTGACTTGCCCGATGATCGGCAAGCCATTGAGAATAAATGGATCTTTAAGAAGAAGACTGACGCTGATGGTAATGTTACTGTCTATAAAGCTCGACTTGTTGCGAAAGGTTTTCGACAAGTTCAAGGGGTTGACTGCGATGAGACTTTCTCACCCGTAGCGATGCTTAAGTCTGTCCGAATCATGTTGGCTATTGCTGCATTTCATGATTATGAAATTTGGCAAATGGATGTCAAAACTGCATTCTTGAATGGATTTCTAGAAGAAGAGTTGTATATGATGCAGCGGAAGGTTTTGTTGATCCAAAAGGTCTTGACAAAGTGTGCAAGCTCCAACGTTCCATTTATGGACTGGTGCAAGCATCTCGAGTTGGAATAAACGTTTTGATAGTGTGATCAAAGCATATGGTTTTATCTGAGACTTTTGGAGAAGCCTGTATTTACAAGAAAGTGAGTGGGAGCTCTGAGCATTTCTAGTTTTATATGTTGATGACATATTATTAATTGGAAATGATATATAATTTCTGGATAGCATAAAGGGATACTTGAATAAAAGTTTTTCAATGAAAGACCTCGGTGAAGCTGCTTACATATTGGGCATCAAGATCTATAGAGATAGATCAAGGCGCTTAATAGGACTTTCACAAAGCACATACCTTGACAAAATTTTGAAAAAGTTCAAAATGGATCAGCAAAGAAAGGATTCTTGCTCGTGCTACAAGGTGTGAAGTTGAGTCAAACTCAATGCCCGACCACAGCAGAATATAGAGAAAATGAAAATGTTCCTATGCTTCAGCCATAGGCTCTATCATGTATGCAATGATGTGTGCGGACCGACGTATGCTTAGCAATAAGCTTGGCAGAAGGTACCAAAGTAATCCAGAGTGGATCATGGACAGCGGTCAAGAACATCTGAAATACCGAAAAGGACTAAGGATATGTTTCTCGTATATGGAGGTGACAAAGAGCTAGTCGTAAATGGTTACGTCGATGCAAGCTTTGACACTGATCCGGACGATTCTAAATCGCAAACAGGATACGTGTTTATATTAAACGGTGGAGCTGTAAGTTGGTGCAGTTCTAAACAAAGCGTCATGGCGGGATCTACATGTGAAGCGGAGTACATAGCTGCTTCTGAAGCAGCAAATGAAGGAGTCGGATGAAGGAGTTCATTTCCGATCTAGGTGTCATACCTAGTGCATCGGGACCAATGAAGATCTTCTGTGACAATACTGGTGCTATTGCTTTGGCAAAGGAATCCAGATTTCACAAGAGGACCAAGCACATCAAGAGACGCTTCAATTCCATTCGGGACCAAGTCCAAGTGGGAGACATAGAGATTTGCAAGATACATACGGATCTGAATGTTGCAGACCCGTTGACTAAGCCTCTCTCACGAGCAAAACATGATCAGCACCAAAACTCCATGGGTGTCAGAATCATTACTGTGTGATCAAGATTATTGACTCTAGTGCAAGTGGGAGACTGAAGGAAATATGCCCTAGAGGCAATAATAATGTTATTATTTATTTCCTCATATCATGATAAATGTTTATTATTCATGCTAGAATTTTATTAACAGGAAACATGATACATGTGTGAATACATAGACAAAACTATAGTCACTAGTATGCCTCTACTTGACTAGCTCATTAATCAAAGATGGTTATGTTTCCTGACCATAGACATGTGTTGTCATTTGATCAGTGGGATCACATCATTAAGAGAATGATGTGATTGACATGACCCATTCATTAGCCTAGCACTTGATCGTTTAGTATCTTGCTATTGCTTTCTTCATGACTTATACAAAGTTCCTGCAACTATGAGATTGTGCAACTCCGTTTACGGAAGAACACTTTGTGTGCTACCAAACGTCACAACGAATCGGGTGATTATAAAGGTGCTCTCTGGTGTTTCGAAGGTACATGTTGGGTTGGCATAATTGAGATTAGGATTTGTCACTCCGATTGTCGGAGAGGTATCTCTGGGCCCTCTCGGTAATACTCATCACCTAAGCCTTGCAAGCATGTAACTAATGAGTTAGTTATGAGATGACGTACACGGAACGAGTAAAGAGACTTGCGGTAGCGAGATTGAACTAGGTATTGGATACCGACGATCAAATCTCGGGCAAGTAACATACCGATGACAAAGGGAACAAAGTATGTTGTTATGCGGTTTGACCGATAAAGATCTTCGTAGAATATGTAGGAACCAATATGGGCATCCAGGTCCCGCTATTGGTTATTGACCGAGAATGGTTTTAGGTCATTTATACATAGTTCTCGAACCCGTAGGGTCCGCACGTTTAACGTTTCGATGACAGTTTTATTATGAGTTTATAAGTTTTGATGTACCGAAGTTTGTTCGGAGTCCCGGATGTGATCACGGACATGACGAGGAGTCTCGGAATGGTCGAGACATAAAGATTGATATATTGGAAGCCTACATTTCGACATCGGAATGGTTCCGGGTGAAATCGGCATTTTATCGGAGTACCGGGAGGTTACCGGAACCCCCCGGGAGGTTAATGGGCCTACATGGGCCAAGAGGGAGAAGAGGAAGGAGCAAGGAGGGGGCCGCACGCCCCTCCCCCTCCTAGTCCGAATAGGACAAGGGAAGGGGGGCGGCGCCCCCCCTTTCCTTCCCCTCCTCCCCTCTTTCCTCCTTCTCTCCTACTCCAACTTGGAAAAGGGGAGTCCTACTCCCGGTGGGAGTAGGACTCCCCCCTTGGCGCGCCCCCTTAGGCCGGCGGCCTCCTCCCCCCTGGCTCCTTTATATACGGGGGCGGGGGGCACCCCATAGACACACAAGTTGATCTACAGATCGTTCCTTAGTCGTGTGCGGTGCCCCCTTCCACCATATTCCACCTCGGTCATATCGTCGCGAAGCTTAGGCGAAGCCTCGTGCCGATAGAACATCAAGATCGCCACCACGCCGTCGTCTTGTGGAACTCTCCCTGAACACTCGGCTGGATCGGAGTTCGAGGGACGTCATCGAGCTGAACGTGTGCTGAACTCGGAGGCTCCGTACGTTCGGTGCTTGGATCGGTCGGATCATGAAGACGTACGACTACATCAACCGCGTTGTGCTAACGCTTCCGCTTACGGTCTACGAGGGTACGTGGACATACACTCTCCCCTCTCGTTGCTATGCCAACAACATGATCTTGCATGTGCGTAGGAATTTTTGAAATTACTCGTTCCCCAACAACAAGTGCCGAAATTGAGGCACTGAAGAAGGCTATGGCTGAAGCCGATAATATGGCCGCCGCCGAACAGGCTCTTCGTGAGAAGCACGAGGCCGGGGTCATTGAAGCTGAGTGAGAGCTCGTGGAGGCCGTGAAGAGAAGCGAGGGCTTGGAGCAGAGTTTTGCTGGGAAAGAATCCGAACTCGCCCAAGCTCTCCAAGCTGCACAGGATGCTCGGGAAGAAGCCCGAGGTGCCCTGAGGGACATTCAGGAGGCCCGGAAGGTTGCGGCTGGTAAGGCCTTTTGTGCTCTCAAAGCTGAATTCTTGTTTCTCCAGGGGCGTTTGCGGATCTGCCTCGCAGCATATCAGATGCTGCCCAATTCTACCGGACTAAGGAGAAGAAGTTCGCAGAGAAGGATTTCTGGTCGCAGTATTTGGCGCCAAATTATCCAGTGCCCTCTATCGATCAGCTGAAGCAGCTGGTCGAACTGCACCAGGCGGCCGAACTAGCCATGAAGGACTTGGTTGTTGGTGTGGTTCGCGGAGCCAATTCAGCGATTACCGGACTCGTGAAGCGGATTGTTGGCGCTTGCCCTCGGCTTGATGTCATTAAGAGATCGGTCTGCATAGAGGGTGCACGCATGGCGTTTGCCCGTGCGAAGTTGCATTGGGGGAAGCTTGATCTTTGGGAAGCTTGATCTTTGAGAAGTGATGGTCGAGGACCGCCGGAGGGTAAGGAGCATCGCAAACCCGAGTTATACTATGAGGGTGTCCTGAAAGGAGCCCGCCTTGTGGCGGATCAGTGTACCAAAGACACTATATTTCCCTGAAGGCAATCGTGCCATTCTTTGTAATGCGGGATAATGGCACTTTTATTATTTATTGCCTGTTTATTTGAACATTTGTTCTTCATGTGCGGCTGTTTAGTGTGTATAAATCCTGAGAGTTCGCCAGTCGTCGACTTCTGCCCCCACGAAAAAAGTACGGGGGTGTTCGGGACATACCTGAACACTCTTTATCCCATTGTTGGGTCCTTTTAAGGAGGTGATCCTCACCACGAACCAGGCAATCAGACTATAGGGCTTTATCACTCTCACTTAGCCATAGGAATTCGAGTATGGTGGGCGAAGCCCCTGGTGTTCGGAAGACCGTACTAGGGGCTCTATCGGTGCCTGATTGGAAGACCGATCCGTCGCACTTTGCATTTATAACGGCATTATGTGGAATAAATCTTTAAAGATTTTACAACCTCTCGATCAGCTGACCAGCTCTCGCTATATAATGACAGTCAGTTTTCGGCTTTCTCTACTAAGGTGCTCGTCCGAAAGAACCGGGACACAATCGCAGTAGTTCTCCCAGTGCTACCTTAGCCGATGGAGTGGAACGTAAGGTACCAAAACATGGGAGCCGGGCAAACCCAAGTAATGACCCAAGACATGATTCAGAGCTGATGCATATAGTGCTATAAGTTCGGGGTGCCGAGCTTAATCAAAAGGTGGTCGGACTTTGTTGCCGTACTATGAAGCCCCTAGCATAATGGGGCATAACACAAGGCGTGGGTGCCATTTGTGACAAAAAAGGCGTCAATGAGAAACGACGGCCAGTAAGTGTTATTTAAGTCTACGCATTGTAGTAGAGTGACATGTCTATGCATATGAGTGCGGTTTATGCTTATGAAAAGAAGTGTTTTTGGCGGAACCTGTCGTGGCCGGACCGGAGGAGGCTGTGTGTGGATCTGAGGTGTATCCGGACTACCTTATGTGTTCCTTCCTTGTGCGTCCGAGCTGATTCCGCGTTGCCAGTCCTGTTCTGCGCCAAAGTTAGTCTATAACGACAAATGCTTAAAGGTAGCTGCATGTACTGTTGTGGTTGAACCGCGGGTGCCTGATTGGAGCCTGGGTGAACCAGGCTATCATGCCATAAAGTAGCTTGGACTCCTCAATTGGTGTCCGGGTAGTTGGCTGCCGAATCAAAATTTGATAAACATGCACGACTCGCTATTCCAACAGCGGTATGATTTCCACTCTAAGGGTGGGGTTCGACCTTGCCCATAATTGTGACTATGTCACACGAGACTGGTCTGATGTTGTACCCTGTTGAATCTAGACAACGTGGTTCGTCCCGGTAGTATGTGGTAATTACTCTATAAGGGGACAATGCCGAAGACTTATTCTTCGGCGTGGTATTTGTTTGGTGATCCGAAGACAACCATTAGTGTGGTCGGCCAGTTAAAACTTGGCCTTTGCACCTGGCATCTTTGAGGAGATGTTATTGATAGTTTTATGCCCGTGGGGGCTCGTGTAAGATGGAGCCCCCAAACAATTGGGTAGATAGTGAGTGCAATAAAATTGCTATGGTTGATGTTTGTCCGGACGGTCGATGTGATTAGAGGCGATAGGCCGTATTTTTGTACTGTGGGGGGGGGGTCTTCCTTTGAACTCATCATGTTTGATCGGTCTGTCTCTATTGGTATGCTTGGCCGCCCTTCTGGGGGCACCATGAATTTCACATGGTTGATCGAGTATACTGCTCGGGCCGGATGGGCTTGAGTTGTTCTTTTTTCGCTGACCGGACTGGGGGCTGCTGAATTTGGCACCAACTTCCCTGACTTGACGTTTATGACGATTGCGTCGAGGCTTGAGGATGCCGCCTCATGTTTCCTGTGTATTGTCCTAGACCGTGGTGGTATATTGGCATCGGGGTATGTGCCTTAGGTTCTCCTTCTTAGGTTGAGGTAGCGAATTGTGCCATGTGTGCCCTTTGTCGGGGCGGTCGAGTCCGTATTCCTCGGTGGCAGGACCTTGGTCCATCTGTCAGTGAGAAAATCTTGGTCAGCTTTGAGCTGTTGTTGCTTCTTTTGCAGGCTCCTCGCAGTGGCCATAAGCCGTCGGTTAAAGCGAACTTGTTCGGTGGGATCCTCAGGCACGCCGAATTCATCATCTTCGAGGCTCACCTCGTCTTCGGAGGGGGGCATGTAGTTGTCCCTCTCCAAATATCCGTCCTTTGCCAGTCCGGCCTGCTTGAAGGCAGGCTGATCACCATTGAAAACTACTCCATATCACGTGATGATCGGTTATGGTTTAGTTGATTTGGATCACGTGATCACTTAGATGACTAGAGAGATGTCTGTCTAAGTGGGAGTTCTTAAGTAATATGATTAATTGAACTTAAATTTATCATGAACTTAGTACCTGATAGTATCTTGCTTGTCTATGTTTGTTTGTAGATAGATGGCTCGTGCTGTTGTTCCGTTGAATTTTAATGCGTTCCTTGAGAAAGCAAAGTTGAAAGATGATGGTAGCAATTACACGGACTGGTCCGTAACTCGAGGATTATCCTCATTGCTGCATGTAAGAGTTACGCCCCGAAGCACCATTGGGTGCGAACTGCTTCTTGATGCAACTAACGACGTTAAGAACGTCTGGCGCAGGCAAAGTGATGACTACTCTATAGTTCATGTGCCATGCTTTACGGCTTAGAACCGGGTCTTCAACGACGTTTTGAAGCGTCATGGAGCATATGAGATGTTCCAGAGTTGAAGTTAATATTTCAAGCAAATGCCCGGATTGAGAGATATGAAGTCTCCAATAAGTTCTATAGCTGCAAGATGGAGGAGAATAGTTCGTCGGTGAACATATACTCGAGAATGTGCAGGTATAACAATCACTTGATTCAAGCGGGAGTTAATCTTCACGATGATAGTGTCATTGATGTAATTCTTCATCATCGCCACGAAGCTACAAGAGCTTCGTGATGAACTATAATATGCAAGGGATGAACAAGACTATTCCCGAGCTCTTCGCGATGCTGAAAGCCGCAGAGGTAGAAATAAAGAAGGAGCATCAAGTGTTGATGGTCAACAAGACCACTAGTTTCAAGAAGAAGGGCAAAGGGAAGAAGAAGGGGAACTTCAAAAAGAACGGCAAGCAAGTTGCTGCTCAAGAGAAGAAACCCAAGTCGGACCTAAGCACAAATCGAGTGCTTCTACCGCAAAGGCATCGAGTTCTTGGAAGCGGAACTGCCCCAAGTATTTGGCGGATAAGAAGGATGGCAAAGTGAACATAGGTATATGTGATATACATGTTATTGATGTGTACCTAACTAGAGCTCATAGTAGCACCTGGGTATTTGATACTGGTTCTGTTGCTAATATTTGCAACTCAAATAGGGACTATGGAATAAGCGAGCATCGCCAAGGACGAGGTGACGATCTTGGCGTGGGAAATGGTTCCAAAGTCGATGTGATCGCGGTCGGCACGCTACCTCTACATCTACCATCGGGATTAGTTTTAGACCTGAATAATTGTTATTTGGTGCCTGCGTTGAGCATGAACATTATATCTGGATCTTGATTGATGCGAGACGGTTATTCATTTAAATCGAGAGAATAATGGTTGTTCTATTTATATGAGTAATATCTTTTATGGTCATCGCCCTTGAAGAGTGGTCTATTTTTATTGAATCTCGATAGTAGTGATACACATATTCATAATGTTGAAGCCAAAAGATGCAGAGTTGATAATGATAGTGCAACTTATTTGTGGCACTGCCATTTGGGTCATATCGGTGTAAAACGCATGAAGAAACTCCATACTGATGGACTTCTGGAATCACTTGATTATGAATCACTTGGTACTTGCGAACCGTGCCTTATGGGCAAGATGACTAAAACACCGTTCTCCGGAACTATGGAGAGAGCAACAGATTTGTTGGAAATCATACATACAGATATATGTGGTCCGATGAATGTTGAGGCTCGTGGCGGATATCGTTATTTTCTCACCTTCACAGATGATTTAAGCAGATATGGGTATATCTACTTAATGAAGCACAAGTCTGAAACATTTGAAAAGTTCAAAGAATTTCAGAGTGAAGTAAAAATCATCGTAATAAGAAAATAAAGTTTCTACGATCTGATTGTGGAGGAGAATATTTGAGTTACGAGTTTGGTTTACATTTGAAACAATGCGAATAGTTTCGCAACTCACGCCACCGAACACCACAACGAAATGGTGTGTCCGAACGTCAGAATCGTGATTTTTACTCGATATGGTGCGATCTATGATGTCTCTTACCGATTTACCGCTATCGTTTTGGGGTTATGCTTTAGAGACGGCCGCATTCACGTTAAATTGGGCACCATCAAAATTCGTTGAGACGATGCCTTATGAACTGTGGTTTGGCAAGAAACCAAAGTTGTCGTTTCTTAAAATTTGGGGCTGCGATGCTTATGTGAAGAAACTTCAACCAGATAAGTTCGAACCCAAATCGGAGAAATGTGTCTTCATAGGATACCCAAAAGAGACTGTTGGGTACACCTTCTATCACAGATCCGAAGGCAAGACATTCGTTGCTAAGAATGGATCCTTTCTAGAGAAGTAATTTCTCTCGAAAGAAGTGAGTGGGAGGAAAGTAGAACTTGATGAGATAATCAGTATCTACTCCCTTATTGAAGGTAGTTCATCACGAGAACCGGTTCCGTGACAACTACACCAATTAGTGAGGAAGCTAATGATATTGATCATGAAACTTCAGATCAAGTTTCGCTGAACCACGAGGTCTACAGAGTAAGATCCGCACTGAGTGGTACGGTAATCCTATTCGGAAGTCATGTTACTTGAGCATGATGAACCTACGAACTATGAGGAAGCGATGATGAGCCCAGATTCGCAAAATGGCTAGAGGCCATGAAATCTGAGATGGGATCCATGTATGAAAACAAAGTATGGACTTTGGTTGACTTGCCGATGATCGGCAAGCCATTGAGAATAAATGGATCTTTAAGAAGAAGACCGACGCGATGGTAATGTTATCGTTTATAAAGCTCGACTTGTTGCGAAAGGTTTTCGACAAGTTCAAGGGGTTGACTGCGATGAGACTTTCTCACCCGAGCGATGCTTAAGTCTGTCGAATCATGTTGGCTATTGCTGCATTTCATGATTATGAAATTTGGCAAATGGATGTCAAAACTGCATTCTTGAATGGATTTCTAGAAGAAGAGTTGTATATGATGCAGCCGGAAGGTTTTGTTGATCCAAAAGGTGTCGACAAAGTGTGCAAGCTCCAACGCTCCATTTATGGACTGGTGCAAGCATCTCGAGTTGGAATAAACGTTTTGACAAGTGTGATCAAAGATATGGTTTTATCTGAGACTTTTGGAGAAGCTCAGATTTACAAGAAAGTGAGTGGGAGCTCAGTAGCATTTCTAGTTTTATATGTTGATGACATATTATTAATTGGAAATGATATATAATTTCTGGATAGCATAAAGGGATACTTGAATAAAAGTTTTTCAATGAAAGACCTCGGTGAAGCTGCTTACATATTGGGCATCAAGATCTATAGAGATAGATCAAGACGCTTAATAGGACTTTCACAAAGCACATACCTTGACAAAATTTTGAAAAAGTTCAAAATGGATCAGGCAAAGAAAGGATTCTTGCCTGTGCTACAAGGTGTGAAGTTGAGTCAAACTCAATGCCCGACCACAGCAGAATATAGAGAGAAAATGAAAAATGTTCCCTATGCTTCAGCCATAGGCTCTATCATGTATGCAATCTTGTGTGCGGACTGACGTATGCTTAGCAATAAGCTTGGCAGGAAGGTACCAAAGTAATCCAGAGTGGATCATCGACAGCGGTCAAGAACATCTGAAATACCTGAAAAGGACTAAGGATATGTTTCTCGTATATGGAGGTGACAAAGAGCTACTCGTAAATGGTTACGTCGATGCAAGCTTTGACACTGATCCGGACGATTCTAAATCGCAAACAGGATACGTGTTTATATTAAACGGTGGAGCTGTAAGTTGGTGCAGTTCTAAACAAAGCGTCATGGCGGGATCTACATGTGAAGCGGAGTACATAGCTGCTTCTGAAGCAGCAAATGAAGGAGTCTGGATGAAGGAGTTCATTTCCGATCTAGGTGTCATACCTAGTGCATCGGGACCAATGAAGATCTTCTGTGACAATACTGGTGCTATTGCTTTGGCAAAGGAATCCAGATTTCACAAGAGGACCAAGCACATCAAGAGACGCTTCAATTCCATTCGGGACCAAGTCCAAGTGGGAGACATAGAGATTTGCAAGATACATACGGATCTGAATGTTGCGGAACCGCTGACTAAGCCTCTCTCACGAGCAAAACATGATCAGCACCAAGACTCCATGGGTGTCGAATCATTCTTGTGTGATCTAGATTATTGACTCTAGTGCAAGTGGGAGGCTGAAGGAAATATGCCCTAGAGGCAATAATAATGTTATTATTTATTTCCTCATATCATGATAAATGTTTATTATTCATGCTAGAATTGTATTAACAGGAAACATGATACATGTGTGAATACATAGACAAAACTATAGTCACTAGTATGCCTCTACTTGACTAGCTCATTAATCAAAGATGGTTATGTTTCCGACCATAGACATGTGTTGTCATTTGATCGGTGGGATCACATCATTAAGAGAATGATGTGGTGACATGACCCATTCATTAGCCTAGCACTTGATCGCTTAGTATCTGCTATTGCTTTCTTCATGACTTATACAAAGTTCCCGCAACTATGAGATTGTGCAACTCCGTTTACGGAAGAACACTTTGTGTGCTACCAAACGTCACAACGAATCGGGTGATTATAAAGGTGCTCTCTGGTGTTTCGAAGGTACATGTTGGGTTGGCATAATTCGAGATTAGGATTTGTCACTCCGATTGTCGGAGAGGTATCTGGGCCCTCTCGGTAATACTCATCACCTAAGCCTTGCAAGCATGTAACTAATGAGTTAGTTATGAGATGACGATTCGGAACGAGTAAAGAGACTTGCCGTAACGAGATTGAACTAGGTATTGGATACCGACGATCAAATCTCGGGCAAGTAACATACCGATGACAAAGGGAACAAAGTATGTTGTTATGCGGTTTGACCGATAAAGATCTTCGTAGAATATGTAGGAACCAATATGGGCATCCAGGTCCCGCTATTGGTTATTGACCGAGAATGGTTTTAGGTCATGTATACATAGTTCTCGAACCCGTAGGGTCCGTGACGCTTAACGCTTCGATGACAGTTTTATTATGAGTTTATAAGTTTTGATGTACCGAAGTTTGTTCGGAGTCCCGGATGTGATCACGGACATGACGAGGAGTCTCGGAATGGTCGAGACATAAAGATTGATATATTGGAAGCCTACATTTCGACATCGGAATGGTTCCGGGTGAAATCGGCATTTTATCGAGTACCGGAGGTTACGGAACCCCGGGAGGTTAATGGGCCTACATGGGCCAAGAGGGAGAAGAGGAAGGAGCAAGGAGGGGCCGCGCCCCCCCTCCTAGTCCGAATAGGACAAGGGAAGGGGGGCGGCGCCCCCTTTCCTTCCCTCCTCCCTCTTTCCTCCTTCTCTCCTACTCCAACTTGGAAAAGGGAGTCCTACTCCCGGTGGGAGTAGGACTCCCCCTTGGCGCGCTTCTTAGGCCGGGCGGCCTCCTCCCCTGGCTCCTTTATATACAGGCGGGGGCACCCATAGACACACAAGTTGATCTCTGAGATCGTTCCTTAGTCGTGTGCGGTGCCCCCTTCCACCATATTCCACCTCGGTCATATCGTCGCGAAGCTTAGGCGAAGCCTGCGCGGTAGAACATCAAGATCGTCACCACGCCGTCGTGCTGACGGAACTCTCCCTGAACACTCGGCTGGATCGGAGTTCGAGGGACGTCATCGAGCTGAACGTGTGCTGAACTCGGAGGCTCCGTACGTTCGGTGCTTGGATCGGTCGGATCATGAAGACGTACGACTACATCAACCGCGTTGTGCTAACGCTTCCGCTTACGGTCTACGAGGGTACGTGGACATACACTCTCCCCTCTCGTTGCTATGCCAACAACATGATCTTGCATGTGCGTAGGAATTTTTTTGAAATTACTACGTTCCCCAACAGCAAGTGCCGAAATTGAGGCACTGAAGAAGGCTATGGCTGAAGCCGATAATATGGCCGCCGCCGAACAGGCTCTTCGTGAGAAGCACGAGGCCGGGGTCATTGAAGCTGAGTGAGAGCTCCTGGAGGCCGTGAAGAGAAGCGAGGGCTTGGAGCAGAGTCTAGCTGGGAAAGAATCCGAACTCGCCCAAGCTCTCCAAGCCGCACAGGATGCTCGGGAAGAAGCCCGAGGTGCTCTGAGGGACATTCAGGAGGCCCGGAAGGTTGCGGCTGGTAAGGCCTTTTGTGCTCTCAAAGCTGAATTCTTGTTTCTCCGGGGGCGTTTGCGGATCTGCCTCATGACATATCGATCTCGCCCAATTCTACCGGACTAAGGAGAAGAAGTTCGCAGAGAAGGATTTCTGGTCGCAGTATTTGGCGCCAAATTATCCAGTGCCCTTTATCGATCAGCTGAAGCAGCTGGTCAAACTGCACCAGGCGGCCGAACTAGCCATGAAGGACTTGGTTGTTCGGCTGTGGCCCGCGGAGCCAATTCCAAGCAGTTACTTCAGACTCGTGAAGCGGATTGTTGGCGCTTGCCCTCGGCTTGATGTCATTAAGAGATCGGTCTGCATAGAGGGTGCACGCATGGCGTTTGCCCGTGCGAAGTTGCATTGGGGGAAGCTTGATGCTGGGAAGCTTGATGCTGAGAAGCTGATGACTGAGGGACCGCCGGAGGGTAAGGAGCATCGCAAACCCGAGTTATACTATGAGGGTGTCCTGAAAGGAGCCCGCCTTGTGGCGGATCAGTGTACCAAAGACACTATATTTCCCTGAAGGCAATCGTGCCATTCTTTGTAATGCGGGATAATGGCACTTTTATTATTTATTGCCTGTTTATTTGAACATTTGTTCTTCATGTGCGGCTGTTTAGTGTGTATAAATCCTGAGAGTTCGCCACCGTCGACTTCGCCCTTTACGAAAAAAAGCACGGGGTGTTCGGGACATACCTGAACACTCTTTATCCCATTGTTGGGTCCTTTTAAGGAGGTGATCCTCACCACGAACCAGGCAATCAGACTATAGGGCTTTATCACTCTCACTTAGCCATAGGAATTCGAGTATGGTGGGCGAAGCCCCTGGTGTTCGGAAGACCGTACTAGGGGCTCTATCGGTGCCTGATTGGAAGACCGATCCGTCGCACTTTGCATTTATAACGGCATTATGTGGAATAAATCTTTAAAGATTTTACAACCTCTCGATCAGCTGACCAGCTCTCGCTATATAATGACAGTCAGTTTTCGGCTTTCTCTACTAAGGTGCTCGTCCGAAAGAACCGGGACACAATCGCAGTAGTTCTCCCAGTGCTACCTTAGCCGATGGAGTGGAACGTAAGGTACCAAAACATGGGAGCCGGGCAAACCCAAGTAATGACCCAAGACATGATTCAGAGCTGATGCATATAGTGCTATAAGTTCGGGGTGCCGAGCGACCGAAAAGGTGGTCGGACTTTGTTGCCGTACTATGAAGCCCCTAGCATAATGGGGCATAACACAAGGCGTGGGTGCCATTTGTGACAAAAAAGGCGTCAATGAGAAACGACGCCAAGAAGTGTTATTTAAGTCTACGCATTGTAGTAGAGTGACATGTCTATGCATATGAGTGCGGTTTATGCTTATGAAAAGAAGTGTTTTTGGCGGAACCTGTCGTGGCCGGACCGGAGGAGGCTGTGTGTGGATCTGAGGTGTATCCGGACTACCTTATGTGTTCCTTCCTTGTGCGTCCGAGCTGATTCCGCGTTGCCAGTCCTGTTCTGCGCCAAAGTTAGTCTATAACGACAAATGCTTAAAGGTAGCTGCATGTACTGTTGTGGTTGAACCGCGGGTGCCTGATTGGAGCCTGGGTGAACCAGGCTATCATGCCATAAAGTAGCTTGGACTCCTCAATTGGTGTCCGGGTAGTTGGCTGCCGAATCAAAATTTGATAAACATGCACGACTCGCTATTCCAACAGCGGTATGATTTCCACTCTAAGGGTGGGGTTCGACCTTGCCCATAATTGTGACTATGTCACACGAGACTGGTCTGATGTTGTACCCTGTTGAATCTAGACAACGTGGTTCGTCCCGTAGTATGTGGTAATTACTCTATAAGGGTAAAATCCTGTTGGGGAACGTTGCAGAAAATTAAAATTTTTCCTACGGCTTCACCAAGATCCATCTATGAGTTCATCTAAGCAACGAGTAATGGAAGAGAGATCACATCTACATACCACTTGTAGATCGCGTGCGGAAGCTTGCAAGGTGATGATGGAGTCGTACTCGAACGTGATTCAGATCACCGATGCCAAGTGCTGAACGGACAGCACCTCCGCTGCTCAACACACGATGGGACGAGCGACGCCTCCTCCTTCTTGATCCAGCAAGGAGAAGGAGAGGTTGAGGAAGACAGCTCCACCCGCAGCGACGGCGTGGTGATGGTGGAGAAGCAAGATTCGGCGTAGGCTTGTGCTTCACGAGCTCTACGGAGGAGGAGATGTGTTGGGAGGGAGGGCTGCGCCTTGGGAGTTGGTACAGCAGCCCCTCCCTCCCCCTTATATAGGCCCCCAGGTGGCGGCCCTGGAGATCCAATCTGTGGGGCGGCGGCCAAGGGGTGGAGTGCCCCCAAGCCGGTGGGCGCCCCCCCCTAGGGTTTCAACCCTAGGCGCGGGGGTGGGCCTAGAGGCGCACCAGCCCCTGTGGGCTGGTTCCCTTCCCCCTATGGCCCATGGGACCCTCCGGGATAGGTGGCCCCACCCGGTGGACCCCCGGGACCCTTCCGGTGGTCCGTGATTTTACCGAAACCCCGAAACTTTCCCGATGGCCGAAACACCACTTCCTATATATTATTCTTTACCTCCGGACCCTTCTGAACTCCTCGTGACGTCCCGGGATCTCATCCGGGACTCCGAACAACATTCGGTAGTCACATACTTGACTTCCTGCTAACCCTAGCGTCGCCGAACCTTAAGTGTGTAGACCCTACGGGTTCGGAGACACGCAGAACATGACCGAGGCGACTCTCGGGCAATAACCAACAGCGGGGTCTGGATACCCATGTTGGCTCCCACATGCTCCTCGATGGTTTCATCGGTTGAACCACGATGTCAAGGATTCGATCAAACCCTGTATACAATTCCCTTTGTCAGTCGGTACATTACTTGCCCGAGACTCGATCGTCGGTATCCCAATACCTTGTTCGGTCTCGTTACCGCAAGTCACTTTACTCGCATCCGTAATGCATGATCCCGTGGCCAACACCTTGGTCACCTTGAGCTCATTATGATGATGCATTACCGAGTGGGCCCAGAGATACCTCTCCGTCATACGGAGTGACAAATCGATCTCGATCCGTGTCAACCCAACAGATACTTTCGGAGATACCGTAATGCACCTTTATAGTCACCCGATTACGTTGTGACGTTTGATACACCCAAGGCACTCCTACGGTAACCGGGAGTTACACGATCTCATGGTCGAAGGAATAGATACTTGACATTGGCAAAGCTTCTAGCAAACGAACTATACGATCTTTTATGCTATGCTTATGATCGGGTCTTGTCCATCACATCATTCTCCTAATGATGTGATCCCGTTATCAACGACATCCTATGTCCATAGTCAGGAAACCATGACTATCTATTGATCATAACGAGCTAGTCAACTAGAGGCTCACTAGGGACTCATTGGGTCTAAGTGTTCACGTGTATTACGATTTCGGATAATACGGTTATAGCATGAACAAAAGACAATTATCATGAACATTGAAATATAATAATCCTTTTATTATTGCCTCTAGGGCATATTTCCAACAGTCTCCCACTTGCACTAGAGTCACCAATCTAGTTACATTGTGATGAATCGAACACCCATAGAGTTCTGGTGTTGATCATGTTTTGCACGCGAGAGAGGTTTAGTCAGCGGATCTGCGACATTCAGATCCGTGTGCACTTTGAAAATCTCTATGTCTCCATCTTGAACATTTTCACGGATGGAGTTGAAGCGACGCTTGATGTGCTGGTCTTCTTGTGAAACACAGGCTCCTTGGCAAGGGCAATAGCTCCGGTGTTGTCACAGAAGAGTTTGATCGGCCCCAACGCATTGGGTATGACTCCTAGGTCGGTGATGAACTCCTTCATCCAAATTGCTTCATGCGCTGCCTCCGAGGCTGCCATGTACTCCGCTTCACACGTAGATCCCGCCACGGCGCTTCGCTTGCGGCTGCACCACTTCTTGCTCCACCATTCAACATATACACGTATCCGGTTTGTGACTTAGAGTCATCCAGATCTGAGTCGAAGCTAAGCGTCGGCGTAACCCTTCTGACGAGCTCTTCGTCTCCTCCATAAGCGAAACATGTCCTTTGTCCTTTTCGGTGCTTCAGGATATTCTTGACCGCTGTCCAGTGATCCTTGCCGGGATTACTTTGGTATCTTGCAACCAAACTTACGGCAAGGTTTACATCGGGTCTGGTACACATCATGGCATACATAATAGATCCTATGGCTGAAGCATAGGGGATGACACTCATCTCTTCTTTATCTTTTGCCGTGGTCGGTGATTGAGCTGAGCTCAATCTCACACCTTGTAACATAGGCAAGAACCCCTTCTTGGACTGATCCATTTTGAACCTCTTCAAAATCTTATCAAGGTATGTGCTTTGTGAAAGACCTATGAGGCATCTCGATCTATCTCTATAGATCTTGATGCCTAATATATAAGCAGCTTCTCCTAGGTCCTTCATTGAAAAACACTTGTTCAAATAGGCCTTAATGTTGTCCAGGAGTTTCGTATCATTTCCCATCAAGAGTATGTCATCTACATATAACAGGAGAAATGCTACGGAGCTCCCACTCACTTTCTTGTAAACGCAGGCTTCTCCATAAGTCTGCATAAACCCAAACGCTTTGATCATCTCATCAGCGAATGTTCCAACTCGAGATGCTTGCACCAGCCCATAAATGGATCGCTGGAGCTTGCATACTTTGTTAGCGTTCTGAGGATTGACAAAACCTTCCGGCTGCATCATATACAGCTCTTCCTTAAGATGTCCGTTAAGGAATGCCGTTTTGACGTCCATCTTCCATATCTCATAATCATAGTATGCGGCAATTGCTAACATGATTGGACGGACTTAAGCTTCGCCACGGGGAGAATGTCTCGTCGTAGTCAATCCCTTGAACTTGTCGATAACCCTTAGCGACAAGTCAAGCTTTATAGATGGTAACATTACCATCCGCGTCCGTCTTCTTCTTAAAAATCCATTTATTTTCTATCGCTCGCCGATCATCGGGCAAGTCTGTCAAAGTCCATACTTTGTTTTCATACATGGATTCTATCTCGGATTTCATGGCTCCAAGCCATTTGTTGGAATCCGGGCCCGCCATTGCTTCTTCATAGTTCGAAGGTTCATTGTTGTCTAGCAACATGATTTCCATGACAGGTTGCCGTACCACTCAGTGCGGAGCGTGTCCTCGTGGACCTTGAAGTTCGATAACTTGATCCGAAGTACCTTGATCATCATCAATGATTTCCTCTTGGTTGGTGTGGGCATTACAGAGCGGTTTCTGCGCTGCACCACTTTCCGTTCGAGAGGTAGTACTTCATCGAGTTCTACTTTCCTCCCACTCACTTCTTTCGAGAGAAACTCTTTCTCGAAAGCATCCGTTCTTGGCAACAAAGATCTTGCCTTCGGATCTTAAGTAGAAGGTATACCCGACAGTTTCCTTAGGGTATCCTATGAATCGCATTTTTCCGACTTGGGTTCGAGCTTTTCAGGTTGAAGTTTCTTGACATAAGCATCACATCCCCAAACTTTTAGAAACGATACTTAGGTTTCTTTCCAAACCATAATTCATACGGTGTCGTCTCAGCGGATTTAGGCGGTGCCCTATTTAAAGTGAATGTAGCTGTCTCTAGGCGTATCCCCAAAATGATAGCGGTAAATCGGTAAGAGACATCATAGACCGCACCATATCCAATAGAGTGCGATTCGACGTTCGGACACACCGTTTATTTGAGGTGTTCCAGCGGCGTGAGTTGTGAAACGATTCCACATTTTCTTAAGTGTGTACCAAATTCGTGACTTAAGTATTCTCCCCACGATCGATCGTAGGAACTTTATCTTACGGTCACGTTGATTCTCTACCTCACTCTGAAATTCCTTGAACTTTTCAAGGTCTCAGACTTGTGTTTCATTAAGTAGACATACCCATATCTACTCAAGTCATCGGAGAGTGAGAACATAACGATATCCTCCATGAGCCTCAACGCTTATTGGACCGCACACATCGGTATGTATGATTTCCAACAAGTTGGTTGCTCGCTCCATTGTTCGGAGAACGGAGTCTTGGTCATTTGCCTAAGAGGCAAGGTTAGCATGTGTCAAACGATTCATAATCAAGAGACTCTAAAGTCCATCGGCATGGAGCTTCTTCATGCTCTTGACACCAATGTGACCAAGGCGGCGATGCCACAAGTATGTGGGACTATCGTTATCAACTTTACATCTTTTGGAATCCACACTATGAACATGTGTAATATTACGCTCGAGATTCATTAAGAATAAACCATTGACCATCGGAGCATGACCATAAAACATATCTCTCATATAAATCGAACAACCATTATTCTCGAGACTTAAATGAGTAGCCATCTCGTATCAAACGAGATCCGGATACAATGTTCATGCTCAAACTTGGCACTAAATAACAATTATTGAGGTTTAAAACTAATCCCGTAGGTAAATGTAGAGGTAGCGTGTCGACGGCGATCACATCGACCACGGAACCATTCCCAGCGCCAAGATCGTCACCTCGTCCTTCGCCGATCTCCGTTTATTCCGCAGCTCCTCTGTGAGTTACATATATGAGCAACGGCACGGTATCAAATACCGGGAGTTACTACGAGTCTTGGTAAGGTACACATCAATTACATGTATATCAAATATACCTTTGGTGTTGCGGCCTTCTTATCCGCTAAGTATTTGGGGCAGTTCCGCTTCGGTGCCCCTTCCCTTGCAATAAAAGCACTCGGTCTCGGGCTTGGGTCCATTCTTTGACTTCTTCCCGCAGCAAGCTTACGGCGCGGCAACATCTTTGCCGTCCTTCTTGAAGTTCTTCTTACCCTTGCCCTTCTTGAACTTAGTGGTCTTATTGACCATCAACACTTGATGTTCTTTCTTGATTTCAGCCTCTGCTGACTTGAGATCGAGAACACTTCAGAATGGTCTTTACCATCCCTTGCATGTTGTAGTTCATCACAAAGCTCTTGTAGCTTGGTGGGAGCGATGGAGGATTCATCAATGACCGCCTCATCACGGGAGGTTAATGTTCATTTGGGTCATCTGGCGTGCAACCCGGACATCTTGAGGATGTGCTCCTTGTAACTGTTCTCCTCCATCTTACAAGCTGTAGAACTTGTCGGAGACATCATATCTCTCGACCGGGCATGAGCTTGGAAAACTAGTTTCAGCTCTTGAACATCTCATATGCTCCGTGATGCTCAAAAGCGCTTTTGGAGCCCGGTTCTAAGCTGTAAAGCATGCCGCACCGAACGAGGGAGTAATCATCAAGACGAGTTTGCAGCGTTCATAACGTCTTGGTTCTTCAGAGACGGAGCGGCACCTAGCGGTCCTTCTAGGACATATTGCTTCTGGCAGCTATGAGGATGATCCTCGTGTTCGGACCCGATCCGTATAGTTCTGCCATCATCTTTCAGCTTGGTTTTCTCTAGGAGCGCGTTGAAGTTCATGTTGACATTAGCATTGGCCATTGATCTACAAGACATATTTGCAAAGGTTTTAGACTAAGTTCATGATAATAAAGTTCTTAATCAAAATTATGAACTCCCACTTAGATTAGACATCCTCTAGTCATCTAAGTGTTACACGATCCGAGTCGACTAGCCCGTGTCCGATCATCACGTGAGACGGACTAGTCATCGTCGGTGAACATCTTCATGTTGATCGTATCTTCCATACGACTCGTGTTCGACCTTTCGGTCTCCGTGTTCGAGGCCATGTCCGCACATGCTAGGCTCGTCAAGTTAACCCTAAGTGTTTTCGCTGTGTAAAACTGTCTTACACCCGTTGTATGTGAGCGTAAGGATCCATCACACCCGATCATCACGTGGTGCTTAGAAGCGATTTAACTGTAGCAACGGTGCACAGTTAGGGAGAACACTTCTTGAAATTTTGTAAGGATCATCTTATTTACTACCATCGTCCTAAGTAAACAAGATGCATAAACATAATAAACATCACATGCAATTATATAGTTGTGACATGATATGGCCAATATCATCAAGCTCCATTGATCTCCATCTTCGGGGCTCCATGATCATCTTGTCACCGGCTTGACACCATGATCTCCATCATCGTGTCTTCATGAAGTTGTCACGCCAACGACTACTTCTACTTCTATGACTAACGCGTTTAGCAATGAAGTAAAGTAGTTTACATGGCGTTCTTCAATGACACGCAGGTCATACAAAAAATAAAGACAACTCCTATGGCTCTGCGGTTGTCATACTCATCGACATGCAAGTCGTGAATCCTATTACAAGAACATGATCTCATACATCACAATTCATCATTCATCACAACTTCGGCCATATCACATCACATGATCAATCGCTGCAAAAACAAGTTAGGCGTCCTCTAGTTGTTGTTGCATCTTTTACGTGGCTGCGATTGGGTTCTAGCAAAACGTTTTCTTACCTCGAATCACCACAACGTGATTTTGTCAACTTCTATTTACCCTTCATAAGGGCCCTGTTCATTGAATCCGCTCCAACTAAAGTGGGAGAGCAGACACCCGCCAGCCACCTTATGCAACTAGTGCATGTCATTCGGTGGAACCGGTCTCACGTAAGCGCACGTGTAAGGTTGGTCGGGCCGCTTCATCCCACAATACCGTTGAGCAAGAAAAGACTAGTAGAGGCAAGTAAGATGACAAGATCAACGCCCACAACAAATTGTGTTCTACTCGTGCATTAGAGAACTACGCATAGACCTAGCTCGATACCCTTTGTTGGGGAGCGTTGCGAGAAAATTAAAATTTTTCCACGGCTTCACCAAGATCCATCTATGAGTTCATCTAAGCAACGAGTAATGGAGAGAGATCACATCTACATACCACTTGTAGATCGCGTGCGGAAGCTTGCAAGGTGATGATGGAGTCGTACTCGAGCGTGATTCAGATCACCGATGCCAAGTGCTGAGCGGACAGCACCTCCGCGTTCAACACACGTGACGGGACGAGCGACGTCTCCTCCTTCTTGATCCAGCAAGGGAGAAGGAGAGGTTGAGGAAGACAGCTCCACCGGCAAAGACGACGGCGTGGTGATGGTGGAGAAGCGATCTCGGCGTGGCTTCGCCGAGCTCTTACGGAGGAGGAGATGTGTTGGGAGGGAGGGCTGCGCCTTGGGAGTTAGTACAGCAGCCCCCTCCTCCCCCTTTATATAGGCCCCCAGAAGTGGCGCCCTGGAGATCAATCTCGGGGCGGCGACAAGGGGGTGGAGTGCCCCAAGCCGGTGGGCGCCCCACCCCTAGGGTTTCAACCCTAGGCGCTAGGGTGGGCCTGGGGGCGCACCAGCCCCTGTGGGCTGGTTCCTTCCCCTATGGCCCATGGGGCCCTCCGGGATAGGTGGCCCCACCGGTGGACCCAGGACCCTTAGGTGGTCCGTGATTTTACCGAAACCCGAAACTTTCCGATGGCGAAACACCACTTCCTATATATTATTCTTTACCTCCGGACCCTTCCGAACTCCTCGTGACGTCAGGGATCTCATCCGGACTCAACAACATTCGGTAGTCACATACTTGACTTCGCTAACCCTAGCGTCGCCGAACCTTAAGTGTGTAGACCCTACGGGTTCGGGAGACCTTGCAGACATGACCGAGGCGACTCTCGGGCAATAACCAACAGCGGGTCTGGATACCCATGTTGGCTCTACATGCTCCTCGATGGTTTCATCGGTTGAACCACGATGTCGAGATTCGATCAAACCTCATATACAATTCCTTTGTCGATCGATGCGTTACTTGCGAGACTTCGATCGTCGGTATCCCAATACCTTGTTCGGTCTCGTTACGGCAAGTCACTTTACTCGCATCAGTAATGCATGATCCGTGGCCAACACCTTGGTCACCTTGAGCTCATTATGATGATGCATTACCGAGTGGGCCCAGAGATACCTCTCCGTCATACGGAGTGACAAATCCGATCTCGATCCGTGTCAACCCGCAGATACTTTCGGAGATACCGTAATGCACCTTTATAGTCACCCGATTCGTTGTGACGTTTGATACACCCAAGGCACTCCTACGGTAACCGGAGTTACACGATCTCATGGTCGAAGGAATAGATACTTGACATTGGCAAAGCTTCTAGCAAGCGAACTATACGATCTTTTATGCTATGCTTATGATCGGGTCTTGTCCATCACATCATTCTCCTAATGATGTGATCCGTTATCAACGACATCCTATGTCCATAGTCGAAACCATGACTATCTATTGATCATAACGAGCTAGTCAACTAGAGGCTCACTAGGGACTCATTGGGTCTAAGTGTTCACACGTGTATTACGATTTCCGGATAATACAGTTATAGCATGAACAAAAGACAATTATCATGAACATTGAAAAATAATAATCCTTTTATTATTGCCTCTATGGCATATTTCCAACAAATCCTACTTCCTGCTTGATTGATATTGATGATATGGGTATTACAAGAGTTGATCTACCACGAGATCGTAGAGGCTAAACCCTAGAAGCTAGCCTATGATGATTATGATTCTGTCTCTAAGGACTAAACCCTCCGGTTTATATAGACACCGGAGAGGGCTAGGGTTTACATGGAGTCGGTTACAAAGAAGGAAAGATAATATCTGGATTGCCAAGCTTGTCTTCCACGCAAAGGAGAGTCTCATCCGGACACGGGACGAAGTCTTGAGTCTTGTATCTTCGTGGTCCAACAGTCCGGCTGTCCGGATACCCCCTAATCGAGGACTCCCTCAGTCTTCGCTCAAGTCAAGACATACCAAGTACCCATCACAAACTCAGCTCCCTCGCATTTACATTATTTGCCATTTGCCTCTTGTTTTCCTCTCCCCCACTTCACACTTGCCGTTTTATTCGCCCTCTCTTTCCCAATCTCCTCCTCTCTCTCTCTTTCGCTTGCCTTTTTCTGTTTGCTTGTGTGTGGGATTACTTGTTGCCATGGCGCAATATAATACCAAATTGTGTGATTTCTCGAATACCAATAATAATTATTTCCTTAGTACTCCAATTGCTCCTCTTAATGATGTTGAGTCTTATGAAATCAATACTGCTTTGCTGAATCTTGTTATGAAAGATCAATTCGTTGGCCTTCCTAGTAAAGATGCCGCTACTCATCTAAACAACTTTTTTGGTTTGTGTGATATGCAAAAGAAGAAAGATACAGATAACAATATTGTTAAATTGAAGTTATTTCCATTTTCACATAGAGATCGTGCTAAAGTTTGGTTTTCGTCTTTGCCTAAAAATAGTATTGATTCTTGGAACAAGTGCAAAGATGCTTTTATCTCTAAGTATTTTCCTCCCGCTAAGATTATCACTCTTAGGAACAATATTATGAATTTTAAACAACTTGACCATGAGCATGTTGCCCAATCTTGGGAAAGAATGAAATTGATGATTCGCAATTGCCGTACTCATGGTTTGAATTTATGGATGATCATACAAAATTTTTATGCCGGTTTGAACTTTGCTTCTAGAAATCTCTTAGATTCGGCCGCGGGAGGCACGTTTATGGAAATCACGTTAGGAGATGCTACAAAACATCTTGATAATATTATGGCTAATTATTCTCAATGGCACACCGAAAGATCTTCTAGTAAAAAGGTGCATGCTATAGAAGAAATCAATGTTTTGAGTGGAAAGATGGATGAACTTATGAAATTGTTTGCTACTAAAAATACTCCTCTTGATCGCAATGATATGCCTTTGTCTAATTTGATTGAGAATAATAATGAATCTATGGATGTGAATTTTTTTGGTAGGAATAGTTTCGGAAACAATGCTTATAGAGGAAACTTTAATGCTAGACCATTCCCTAGTAATTCCTCTAATAATTATGGAAATTCCTACAATAATTCTTATGGTAATTTTAATAAGATGCCCTCTGATTTTGAGAATAGTGTGAAAGAATTTATGATTTCTCAATAGAATTTTAATGCTTTGCTTGAAGAAAAATTGCTCAAAGTTGATGATTTGGCTAGGAACGTTGATAGACTTTCGCTTGATGTTGATTCTCTTAAACTTAGATCTTCTTCTCCTAGGCATGATACCAATGAGTCTCTCAAAGCAATGAGAATTTCCATTGATGAGTGCAAGGAAAGAACCGCTAGATTGCGTGCAAAGACAGATTGCTTTATAAAAGTGTGTTCTTCTAGTCACCATGAAAATAATGATGAAGATCTTAAAGTTATTGATGCGTCTCCTATTAGATCTTTGTTTTGCAATATGGATCTTGATAATTATGGGACTTATGATGAGTCAACTTTGCCTAGAAGGCGTCCCAAGAATTCAAAGTCTTTAGATCTTGATGCTAAATTTGGTAAAAGTAGGATTCGAGAGGTCATGACTTTAAATAGCATTGAACCCACTATCTCGGATTTCAAGGAATTTGATTATGATAATTGTTCTTTATAAGGTTGTATTTCCTTGTTGCAATCCGTTGTTAATTCTCCTCATGCTTATAGGCAAAATAAACCTTTTACCAAACATATCGTCGTTGCCTTGATGCAATCTTATGATGAAAAACTTAATTTGGAAGTTTCTATACCTAGAAAACTTAATGATGAGTGGGAACCTACTATAAAGATTAGAATTAAAGATCATGAGTGTTATGCTTTGTGTGATTTGGGTGCTAGTGTTTCCATGATTCCGAAAAATTTATGTGATATTCTAGGTTTCCATGATCTTGATGATTGCTCTTTAAATTTGCACCTTGCGGATTCCACCATTAAAAAGCCAATGGGAAGGATCAATGATGTTCTCATTGTTGCAAATAGAAATTTGGTGCCCGTAGATTTTATCGTTCTTGATATAGATTGCAATCTTTCTTGCCCTATTATTCTTGGTAGACCTTTCCTTAGAACAATTGGTGCGATTATTAATATGAAGGAAGGGAATATTAGATTCCAATTTCCATTAAAGAAAGGCATGGAGCACTTTCCAAGAAAGAAAGTCAAATTACCTTATCAATCTATCGTGCGAGCCACTTATGAATTGAGTGCCAAAGATGGCACTACTTAGATCTATCTTCGCTTTTATGCCTAGCTAGGGGCGTTAAACGATAGTGCTAGTTGGGAGGCAACCCAATTTTCTTTGTGTTTTTTGTTTTTGTTCCTGTTTAGTAATAAATCTTGCATCTACCTTCTGTTTAGATGTGTTTTTATCTTTAGTTAGTGTTTGTGCCAAGTAGAACCTATAGGATAACCTATGATGATAATTGATTTGATTCTTCTGAAAACAGAAACTTTGCATGCATGAATTTAGTTTTGTTAAATCACAGAAACGTTCTTTTGTGTTGATTCATTTTGCTGTTGATCAATAGAATTTTCCAGGACTTCCTATTTTGGTAGGATTTGTAGAGTTCCATAAGTTTGCGTTAGTTCTGATTACTCTGCACTATTCTGCTTTTTGTGATTCTGTTTTTTGTGTGTTGTTTGCTTATTTTGATGCATCCATGGCTAGTAAAATAGTTTATAAACCATAGATAAGTTGGAATACAGTATGTTTAACACCAAAATAAATAAAGAAATGAGTTAACTACAGTACCTTATGTGGTGGTTTTGTTTTCTTTCACTGACGGAGCTTATAAGATTTGCTGTTGAGTTTTGTGTTGTGAAGTTTTCAAGTTTTGGGTAAAGCTTTTATGGACTATGGAATAAGGAATGGCAAGAGCCTAAGCTTGGGGATGCCCATGGCACCCCAAGATATTCAAGGATAACCAAAAGCCTAAGCTTGGGGATGCCCCGGGAAGGCATCCCCTCTTTCGTCTTCGTTCATTGGTAACTTTACTTGGAGCTATATTTTTATTCGCCACATGATATGCGTTTTGCTTGGAACGTCGTGTATTATATTAGTCTTTGCTTTTTAGTTTACCACAATCATCCTTGCTGTACACACCTTTTGGGAGAAGCCTACTTGATTAGGATTTGCTAGAATACTCTATGTGCTTCACTTATATCTTTTGAGCTTAATAGTGTTTGCTCTAGTGCTTCACTTATATCTTTTAGAGCACGGTGGTGTCTTAATTTTGAAGAAATTGCTAGTCTCTCATGCTTCACTTATATCTTTTTGAGAGTCTTTTCGAACAGCATGGTATTTGCTATGGTTACAAAGTTGGTCCTAGAATGATGAGCATCCAAGTTGGGTATAATAAAAACTATCATAGAAAAGAATTGGATGCTATGATCAATATGATGCTTGATAATTGTTTTGAGATATGGAGGTAGTGATATTAGAGTCATGCTAGTTGAGGTGATTATGAAAAAAACTTGTGTTGAGGGTTGTGATTACCGTAGCATGCACGTATGGTGAACCGCTTTGTGATGAAGTTGGAGCACAATTTTATTTATTGATTGTCTTCCTTATTAGTGGCGGTCGGGGACGAGCGATGGTCTTTTCCTACCAATCTATCCCCCTAGGAGCATGCGCGTAGTGCTTTGGTTTTTGATGACTTCTATATTTTTGCAACACGTATATGAGTTCTTTTGACTAATGTTGAGTCCATGGATTATACGCACCTCACCCTTCCACCATTGCTAGCCTCTCTTGTGCCGCGCAACTTTCGCCGGTACCATACACCCACCATATACCTTCCTCAAAACAGCCACCATACCTACCTATTATGGCATTTCCATAGCCATTCCGAGATATATTGCCATGCAACTTTCCACGGTTTCGTTCATATGACACGCATTACTTTTGTCATATTGCTTTTTGCATGATCATGTAGTTGACATCGTATTTGTGGCAATGCCACCTTCATAATTTTCATACATGTCACGCTTGATTCATTGCATATCCCGGTACACCGTCGGAGGCATTCATATAGAGTCATATCTTGTTCTAGCTTTGAGTTGTAATTCTTGAGTTGTAAATCCATAAAAGTGTGATGATCTTCATTATTAGAGCATTGTCCTAGTGAGGAAAGGATGATGAAGACTATGATTCCCCCACAAGTTGGGATGAGACTTCGGACTTTACAAAAAGAAAAAATAAAGAAAAGAAAAAAAGGAGAAAGGCCAAAAAAAGAAAAATGAAGGCCAAAGAAAAAAAAGAGAGAGAAAAAAGAAAAAGAAAAAAATAAAATGAGAGAAAAAGAGAGAAGGGACAATGCTACTATCTCTTTTTCCACACTTGTGCTTCAAAGTAGCACCATGATCTTCATGATAGAGAGTCCCATATGTTGTCACTTTCATATACTAGTGGGAATTTTTCATTATAGAACTTGGCTTGTATATTCCAATGATGGGCTTCCTCAAAATGCCCTAGGTCTTCGTGAGCAAGCAAGTTGGATGCACACCCACTTAGTTTATTTTGTTGAGCTTTCATATATTTATAGCTCTAGTGCATCCGTTGCATGGCAATCCCTACTCACTCACATTGATATCTATTAGTGGGCATCTCCATAGCCCGTTGATATGCCCATTTGATGTGAGACTATCTTCTCCTTTTTGTCTGCTCCACAACCACCATTCTATTCCACATATAGTGCTATGTCCATGGCTCACACTCATGTATTGCGTGAAAGTTGAAAGAGTTTGAGATTATTAAAGTATGAAACAATTGCTTGGCTTGTCATCGGGGTTGTGCATGATTAAATACTTTGTGTGATGAAGATAGAGCAACAGTCAGACTATATGATTTTGTAGGGATAACTTTCTTTGGCCATGTTATTTTGAGAAGACATGATTACTTTGATTAGTATGCTTGAAGTATCACTATTTTCATGTTAATATGAACTTTTATTTTGTATCATTTGGATCTGAACATTCATGCCACAATAAAGAAAATTACATTTAGAATTATGCTAGGTAGCATTCCACATCAAAATTCCTTTTTATCATTTACCTACTCGAGGACAAGCAGGAATTAAGATTGGGGATGCTTGATCGTCTCCAACGTATCTATAATTTTGATTGTTCCATGCTATTATATTACCCTTTTGGATGTTTATGGGCTTTATTTTACACATTTATATCATTTTAGGACTAACCTACTAACCGGAGGCCCAACCCGTATTGCTGCTTTTTGCCTATTTGATATTTGAAGAAAAGGAATATCAAACGGAGTCCAAACGGAATGAAACCTTCGGGAGCGTGATTTTTGGAACGAATGTGATCCAGAGGACTTGGAGTGCAAGTCAAGAAGCAGCCGAGGCCTCCACGAGATAGAAGGGCGCGCCCCCTATCTCGTGGGCCCCTCGAGCGGCCACCGACGTACTTCTTCCTCCTATATAAGCCTACGTACCCCAAAAACATCCAGGGAGCCAATGAAACACAATTTCCACCGCCGTAACCTTCTGTATCCGCGACATCCCATCTTGGAGCCTTCGCCGGCGTTCTGCCGGAGGGGGAATCAGCCACGGAGGGCTTCTACATCAACATCCTTGCCCCTCTGATGAGTTGTGAGTAGTTTACCACAGACCTTCGGGTCCATAGTTATTAGCTAGATGGCTTCTTCTCTCTTTTTGGATCTCAATACAATGTTCTCCCCTCTCCTGTGGAGATCTATTCGATATAAACTCTTTTTGCGGTGTGTTTGTCGAGATCCGATGAATTGTGGGTTTATGATCAAGTTTATCTATGAGAAGTATTTGAATCTCCTCTGAATTCTATTATGTATGATTGAGTTATCTTTGCAATACTATAAAAAAAGACACATCCGTGACATTTTGGGCCGAACAAAAAAAAATCTGTCAGACATATGACACTTCTATGACAATAATTGTGACAAAACCCGGTATCATCATAGATGTAGTGGGCTCCAACTTCTATGACAAAAAATCATGACAAAAAATGGGCTTTTTGTCCTGGGCAGGCCGGAGACGCAGCGGCATGACATTCTTTGGGCCGTCCATGACGGAAAAACCGTGGTAGAAGCGTGGGGGAGGAAAATTTTGGGGAGTTGCCGGTTACGGTGGGAGGTGGGGGCCGAGTGATGCGCGTTTCTCTCGTACACATACGCGCATGTGTGCGAGGCGTTGGCTCTAATTGAACTCGAGCGAGGCATTGGGATCTAACTGAACCCAAGCGATTGCACTGCAGGCTACGCGTTACTGAACCCGAGCGATCGATCGATGGCTGCTAACTGAACCCGATCGAGCGATTCCTTCACAACAATTGCTAACTGAAGCCGATCGATTGGATGAATAGTGAGTGTTGTGGGGGGGTGGATGAACAGTGAGTGGTGGCGTTGCCTCTGGATGAACAGGACCCCGTGGTGTGGAGGGCTGGATGAACAGTAGACGGTGGAGGGGTGCCCGTGGGGGGGTGGTTGAACAGGACCCCGTGGTGTGGAGGGCTGGATGAACAGTAGAAGGTGGATGGGTGGTTGAACAGTAGCCGGTGGACTAGCGCGCGGTGGATTCTGGATGAACAGGAGCCCGTGGAGGCTGGAGGAGGTCAACGGTAGCCCGTGGAGGCTGGAGGAGGTCGACGGTGGAGATGAACAGTATCCCGTGGAGTCCCGTTTTGCGGTACACCACACCCCTCCTGATGAATAGGACCCCCGTTTCGACCGTAGGGCTCCAACACAAGTCCGTTTCGTCTGTTTTGTTGTACGCCACACACCTCCCGATCAACAGGACCCCCGTTTCGACCGTAGCGCTCCAACACAAGTCCGTTTTGTCCGTTTTGCGATACGCCACACCCCTCCCGATTAACAGGACCCCTGTTTCGACCGTAGGAGGTCCGTTTCCTCCATTTTGCGGTACGCCACACCCCTCCTGATCAACAGGACCCCCGTTTTTAACGTAGGAGGTCCGTTTCCTCCGTTTTGCGGTATGCCAGGCCTCGTTTCCATCGCCTATTCCGTCAAGCCCTCCCAATGAACACGACCACGCATTCCGTTCCGACCCAGCCGGTTGGCTCCCCATGAACACGACGACGATGATGTTTCTCCGTTCCGACCCAGCCATGTACATGAGCCCTGGCCGTACGTATGCGCGAGTAGGCGTTCGAGACCCCGCCCGTATGTACACATACGTGGCCGTATTTTCTTTATTGCACCCTGGCCGCTGTACGTACGTGTACATGCTACGTGCGCACCTCTACTATGACATGTGCACGCCTCTACTACGACACGTGCGCGCCTCTACTACGACACGTGCGCACCTATACATCGTCCAGTATGTACGTACACGTTCGCGACCAGGATGACAACGCCACGTGCGCTTCGACCAGGTGGGTCCCGGTATCGAGCACTTCCTTACTGCGAAGATGTAGCTGGTGGGTCCCAGCGATCGGCGAATCGTTTTGTTTTTTTGCCCGGACGCACTTCCTTGCGTGCGAAGATGTAGCTGGTGGGTCCCAGCAGTCAGGGGGCGAATCATTTTTTTGCCCGGACGCACTTCCTTACATGCGAAGATGAAGCTAGTGGGTCCCAGCAGTCAGGGGGAAACATTTTTTCCGTGAAATACAGTGGCCTGTCTGGTGGTCCCAGCTGTCAGGTGGAGGAATCATTATTTTCCGCGTAATAAGGAGACACTTCCTTGCTGTGGCCATGGACCCAGCTGTCAGCCTCTCCACGTACAGTCCACGTCCGATGGAAGTCGTTCCTCGACCACGTTGACCAGGCCCCGTCGAGAGCACCACGGCAATGGACGACGGTGAGGCCTAGGAAGGGGCGACGCGAGCGGGAAAGACGGCGGTGGAAGCCCAGCGAGAGAATCTGAGGTTCACCTTGGTTCGGCTGCGGTGTGAGGCTGCCGTCGCCGCAGGGCCTGGCCGGCGGTGGGAATAGTAGGGGCCGGTGAGGCCTCCGCGGCAGCATAGCCGGCCATGGGAGGCAGGAGCATGCGGCACGACCGCTGCTTCGGGAGGCTGGAGCAAGAAGACCAGAGGTTGAAGAAGCACTACGGCCGTTGGATGGACATTGTACGGTCACTGGAGCTAGAATCATTCATATTGACTAAGTTGACAAAGCCCTCCGTCCCCGTCAACTTAGTTGGCCCACAAGTCATCCTCCCACCATGTTGGGTCCCAGCTAGCAGGGGGGTATTCATTTTTTTTGTGCGTAATAAGGAGGCACTTCCTTGCCTGCGAAGATATAGCTGGTGCGTCCGACATGTCAGCGGGGTTTTTTTTTCCACCAAATACAGAGGCCCTTCCGGTGGGTCCCAAATGTCAGGTGGAGGAATCATTATTTTGCGCGTACAGTCCACGGCCGATGGATGTCGTTCGTTGACCATGTTGACCAGGCCGCGCCGAGAGCACCATGGCTGTGGACGACGCCGAGGCCTAGGAAGGGAATGACACGGAGCCGGTGGGTCCGACATGTCAGCGGGGTTTTTTTCGCGAAATACAGAGGCCCTTCCGGTGGGTCCCAAATGTCAGGTGGAGGAATCATTATTTTGCGCGTACAGTCCACGGCCGATGGATGTCGTTCGTTGACCATGTTGACCAGGCCGCGCCGAGAGCACCATGGCTGTGGACGACGCCGAGGCCTAGGAAGGGAATGACACGAAGCCCGGGTAGACTCGGCAATGGTTGCCCACGCGGTGGGGAGTACGAGGGTTTACTGGTCTGGCTGCCGTCACCGGAAAATAACAGGAGGTGTGGGTGAGTAGAGGAATGGCTGGCAACAATGAAGTAGGGTGGGCGGTGCGGCCTATCTTGGCAACCACAGCCGCCACGGAGGCGGAGGCAGAGCAGTCCCACTGGCGCTGGTTTGGGGGCTGGAGCAAGAAGATCAGATATTGAAGAAGCAGCACGGCCGTTGGATTAACATCCAACGGTCACTGCTGCTAGAATCGTTTGTGGACTAAGTTGACAAAGCCAAAGTACACGTCAACCTAGTAGACCCACAAGTCAGCCTCCAAATCTGTCCCAAACAGCATACAGCCCGAAATTTCTAGCCAGATTCAAATTAATTTTAAATCTAAATATACATTAATTTAAATTCAATGAAATTTTACCCACACAAAAACAATGAAATTTAAAATATCAAAATCTGAAATAAAACAGTATTTTGGAACTAATTGCCTGTTTGCTGTATTTTTTCATTTTACAGCCCATTTATTATTACTTATAGCCCATTTCTTATTACTTATAGCCCATTTCGTATTACTTATAGCCCATTTTCTGGGCAAAATGCATCCCTCCTCGTCTTGAAAGATTTCCGGCCCAGCAGGGCATAGAAAAGCAAGTAGGCCTATGTTGGTTATTCTACAAAAAACAAAATAGCTGGCTAGCCATTTTTCAAAAAGGAAAAAAACAAACTAGGATGGTCATGTGCTAAACATATGAAATAAAAGCCTGGGCTAGACGGGCCACGGGTCCCGCACAACATAGTTGATACCCTTCTCCGTCCCGAAAAAATGAAATTACTGCGCGCACTGCTGGGTCCCTACTGTCATCCTCACCATGTACAATCATCTCCTTATTCCTCTCGATTGTTGACCATGTTGACAACACCGGAGGGCGGCACCACGGCGAGCGAACCAAGGCGGAGGACGATGATGAGGCCTCGGACGGGAACGAACAGGAGCCGGGGAAGATCACATCCAGCTGTGGGAGGCGGGAGCAGGCGGTCCCGCCGACGCCGGTTTGGCTTTGGTGGCTCGAGGAAGAGGAGACTGAAGAAACGCGACAGACGTTGAATGTCAATCCAACGGTCAAGGTTGGCACAATCATTTGTTGACTAAGCGGACACCAAGTAGCATACTTTTTTATATATAGGAAGAAAACTGCGAGGAAAATGCGTTTGTCTATCGTCCTCCTAACAGGGAACGTTCACCACATAAGTGACTAGCACCCTTGGTTTTCAACCGAGAGGTCTTGGGTTCGAGTCCCAGGAACTCTCAATTTTGTCCTCCTTCCTTCCTCGCAAAAAAAGGAGAGAAAATCAAAGACTTGGGAAGGCGTACAAAACAAGCTAGTGTACCAGTAAAGAGACGTTGCCAAGTTTTAGAAAAAAGAAAGACGTGCTCCTGTAGTTGGTTCGAATCCAAACCTAGACTATGACTATATATGGTGCTATGCTACTCTGCAAGTAATGTAACTGACATATCCAATGTTCGCCTCTCCTCTTCTCTACTTACTCTGCCTAGCATCAGAAGCTCTGGCCGCAGCAACCATGTCCGCTGGCTGCTCGTCCACCTGCTCTTCAGCAGGCAACAACCAGATATGGGCCAAGTCGCCGCCCGTACCATCGCATGTGGGTCTCATCACACCCCCGCCGGCACGCGCACCGCAGCTGATTGCTCATCGCAACCCGCTGCCGTTGATGTGGTGCCACTGCTACAAATCACGCAGAGTCATCCGTCGCGTCTCAACCACAATCCGCAACCCTGGCCGAGTCTTCTACAAATGCCCAAATCGTGGGGTAATAATATGCTTAAGTGTTGTTCTGCTGCTTTCAGTTGCTGATTTTTTAATAGTTTGGTTGATGATATTCCAATTTGATTCATGCAAAAAAGGGAAGATTCGTGTGATTTGTATTTCTGGGAAATTGCTGATGTGGGGGAATGCAACTACGTTGATTATTTGGTTAGCCGAGGAATCCCAATACCAGCAGGTTGGGGTGTTGGACAAGTAACTGAAGGAACGGCAGAAGAGGAAGATGTAGAGCGGAAGGTTAAAGATGCAGTTCCTCTTATCATGGCCAAGCAACAGCTGCTGAACGGCCTTGACGGCAATGAGGAGATGAAAGAGCTTGTGAAGATAATGGGCAAAATTGATGTGCTCTGTAGGATGATTGTCTCTTTATTTGCAGTGTATGTAGCACTCGTGATGTATTCAGTGGCTACGACATGACCACTTCGCTGAAACTAGTAATGAATGAAACCTTTGTAGTAGGCTGGGCGTAGTGTTGTGAACATCTAATGATTTCTATTAACGGAAATCAGGGGGTATCCCCTTTTTCTCATAAAATAAATAAATAGCAGTGGCCCTGTCGGGTCAGCTTTGTTCTCATTCGAAGACGTCGAGCAAATTGCAGTCCAACAACAAACTATGTCATCAAATTCAAGTTTCACAGCCAAATATGAGTACACCTAAACAACAATGTCATCATGTTTTAGTTGGCATACAATCACCAAACACAAATCAGCATACATAACAAGTGATGTTCTCACAGCAAAATACTAAACAACATGTTCATCGGGTTTCAGTTGTCATAGCAAACACAATTTCACATAGTAGATAAAAAACATCTTCTGACAGGCAAATACGACAAAAGCAATGTAATCATCATCCGCAGCAGCAGCGTCAACATCTTTGCCATGTGTATCAGTCTGAATTCTAATTCCCCATGGTGTCATCTTCTTCTTCGTCCTCAACTTCCTCGAACGTTGGCTTCTTCTTGATCAACTCTTGTATGTCCACAACACGACAGGAAATCTTTTCGCCGGCGTCATTGACGTGATAGTTCTCAATGATATTAGGAACATCTATGTTATCTTGTACATCAGGAGCAGTGTAAGCATCATCTTGTTGTGCAACTTCATTAAACGAATTCCTCTTCTCAAACCTTTGCAATACTCTCCAGTCATCGCTACGTGCAAATGTGTCTTCCAAGAAAAAAATCGGTGTTGCTTGATTTGCCAAAATAAAAGGCTCGTTGGTCTGGTACGCCGCCTTGACATTGATGGATTTGAAATAATCATCAGCTCTGGGTTTTGCAATCCTGGAAAATAGGTTATACAAACGACAGCACAACAGAACCATACACCGATGATCCTTGAAACTAGACATATACTGCAACTGAACAATGTCTGTTATGTTAGCATACATTTCAGTTGTCTCTTTGTCATACTTATCCGTGCTCATGATGGTACTGTTTTGTGTCTTCTTGCCTTCGTCTCATGCAAGGGTGTTGTAGCGCACATCTCCAACAATGCAAGATTCATAATGTCTTACCCGAGTATCAGGACCCATTGCTAGTGAGTAAAGGGCATCATCAACTGCCTGCCCATCCTCCTGCATCTTCTTAACCTATGGTTAGAAAATAGACAAGCTGATCATCTTATGTACTCAATATATTAAAAAAACTGACAGTGCACTTCAAAAGCTTACATGGTTCTTGAACCATTTCACAAATCCTGCCATAACCAGTTTGTCAATGTTTCTTGGATTTTGCGGCAGTAGCTCCTCTTTGTAGATGCTGCACAACATAGTGATCGCGTCAAACATCTAAATATATAAGAATGTGCTGTAAGTTTAGTAGATTACGATGTATAAGCTGCAGTACTGCACTTACTTGATATAAGGTAGTATCTCAGGACAGTTATTCAAGACATACCAAACCATTTTGTCCAAATCTTTAGGTTTGTCCTCTTGTCGACTCTTCCCTGTAACTCGAACAGAATAATCGAAAACATTGAGCCCGGGATTGTCTTCACCCACCTCTTTGCTAAGCTGATTAGCTGTTTCAATGTATTTTGAGCAGAATGTCAACGCTTCTGTAGCAATGTAGGCCTCTGCAATGGAACCCTCGGGTCTAGCTCTATTCCTAACATAGCCCTTGAAAGTGCCTAGCTGCCTTTCAATAGGGTACATCCAGCCATACTGTGCTGGACCTCTAAGTAGTGCCTCATCAGGTAGATGGATAGCCAAATGCACCATCACATCAAAGAAGGCTGGAGGATATATGTTCTCAAGGTTGCATAGGATAGTTGGTATCTTGTCTCTAAGACGCTCCAAAGCATCTATCCTGATATTTCTACTGCAGAGTTCCCTGAAGAATTGTCCCAACTCTGCAAATGCTTTGTATAAGTCCGGGCGGCCCAATCCTCTAAGGATAACAGGTAGAACCCTTTGAAGTAGGACGTGGCAGTCATGAGTTTTCAACCCTTGTACCTTGTTTCCATCTGCATTGACTCTCCTTTCAGGGTTGGAAGCAAATCCATGTGGGAATATCACACGTGACAGGACCTCGCAGAATTCTTTTCTTTTTACCTTGTCCAAGACGTACACAGCTGGTACCATATCCTGTGGTTTACCTTCATCTTGCACCTGCAAATCCTTTCTGATACCCAGGTGTGTCAAATCAATCCTAGATTTTAAGGTATCTTTCGTCTTGCCTTCAATGTTAAGAAGTGTGCCGATAATGTTGTCACATATATTTTTCTCGATGTGCATCACATCAAGATTATGCCGCAGATCCAAATCTTTCCAATACTCTAAGTCCCACAAAGTGGACCTGCGGGTAAACAATAATCTCTCTTCTACCGTGCCACGCTTCCTTTTCCCTCTACCATTACCAGGATGGTTTCCTGGTGTAATATGCCCGACCTTCTCTAATTCCACTTGCAACTCATCGGAGGTGAGCCTCTTTGGCGCATCACGGTTTTCATGCTTTGCATTAAACACATGTCTTCAGTATTTTCTAGGATGCGGCTTGTCCTTGGCAAGGAAACGGCGGTGTCCAATGTAACAGATCCTACTAAGTATTACGTATGATAGCGGATTCCTGTCATAGCGAACACATGCATTGTAACCATGTGTCGTTTGCCCTGACATAGTGCCCAAAGCAAGATAATCATGGATGCACCAAATCGCAACATCACGCAGAAAGAAATCAGCTGGTGGGCTGCTATATAGGTCTCGAGTGAGAATACCCTTCCATAGCTGTTGCAGTTCCTCCACAAGAGGCTCCATGAACAAATCAAAATCCTTTCCAGGACTTTTTGGACCTGGGATGAGCAAGGCCATCATGTAGTTTGATTCTTTGGTGCATACATTTGGAGGCATGTTGTAAGGGATAACAAGCACTGGCCACATGCTATATGTGGCGCTCTGGTGGCCAAATGGGTTAAATCCATCTGAAGCTAAGCCAAGTCTAATGTTTCTCAGGTCAGCAACAAACTCTTTGTGTTTATCATTGAAGCTTTTCCACTCACTACCATGAGATGGATGGCTCATTACATTCTGATCTCTGTACTCCTGGTTCCTAGAATGCCATAGTACATCCTCTCTTGTTTCAGCATCATGAAACAACCTCTGCAATCTTGGTGTAATTGGAAAATGACTCAGAACATTATGAGGAATCCTCTTCACAGCATCGCCATCTTTCCATCTTAATGATTTGCATTTCGGGCATTCACTTAAGTTGGCATAATCCTTCCGAAATAGAACACAATTATTCTTACAAACATGGATCATATCGTATCCAATTCCAACTGCACGAAGGAAATTCTTCATTTTATTGTAGGTGTGTGGCAGCTCAGACGCATCTGGGAAAGATTTGCGGAAAGCAGCCAACATCGCATCGAATGATTTGTTGGTCATCCGCGTAGATGTCTTCACCTGAAGAAAGGTGATCATACCTGAGAATACTGACAGCTTATTTCCTGGGGTGACAGCAACGTTGCATTGTTCCAACATGCGGGCCCACCATTTTTCTTTTTGCAGGTGAAAGTTCACGGAATGCACGAGCATTTCGTAGCATTGTTTCAATGTTGGTCAAACTCATTGGATCCGGCACCACCACCTCCTCCCCCTCTTCCACCTGAGCATCAAGCAGATCAAGATGGTGATCTGCTGCTTCCATGTAGTCAATAACATTGACGTTCACAGCTTCACCATGATGAACCCACCTAGTATATGTGACCGACATCCCGTACAAGTGTAGATGATTTTGCATAGTTGACTGGGGTCTTGTAACTGAATTCATACAACTGCTACATAGGCAGAGCACATCTGATTTCGGACCACCGTACTCGGCTCTAATAAAGTTCATGAAGTTTTCAACCCCCTCGACATATGCAGCGGAGAATCTTCGAGTAGAAGTTATCCAAGTCATGTCCATCTGTTAGACATACAAATTAGTTCTTCTACTAGATATTACAGGAAAAACATGTATGCTTTTTTATGAAGTCCAGAAAAAAATACCTAGGTCGATGTCTAAAGCTATGGCAAGATATTTGGACGGGCAGATCTAAGTAACGAAATATATGTAAAGCTAATTCAGCAAACATATTTGAGTGCTAAATTATGGCAGGCTATTTCAGCGGTCAATGAGGCCGAGCACACAGCCATCAAACTATCGAAGGCCATCGCAGCAACAAAGATTGAGTATAAAACGGTGTAGAGCTATTTCACCTAACAGATTGGCTACTAGACCATGGCAATCTACGTCACAATAAATATATGGCAGGATATTTTAGCAACTAATCGGCCTTGGCATGCCATCTCATCTAAGCAGATTGAATGCAGAACAGGGCAAGGAAGCTTCTTAAGCAGAGCATATTGACAGTAAACTACTTTGGCAAACAGTGAGATTAACAACGTCTATCAGCTAACATTCAGCGCTATGCCGACATGAATGGGGCCTCAGTCTAGAATGCGCGTACCATGGGAGAAGCTAGCCGCCGTGCGTCTCCACACGAACGTCGCCAGCGGTGGCAGTGCTGACCGTCGTGCGCCTCCACAAGAACGTAGCCAGAGGTGGCAGCACGGCTAGAGGACAGTAGTCTACAAGAGCGTACTGTGGAAGTGAGAGGATTGTCGTGCGTCCCCTCGACGAACCGCGGCGCCGACGTATCGGCGCGGTGGGGAGGGCGGCTTTGGTAGAGCGAATGGAGTGGAGGGGGATGGGGGGAGGGGGGTTTGGGGAATATTATTGGCTAGTTGGCCAAAGGGCGGTTGAATCGAATTTGGGGGGAATTTTTGTGGGGGGGGGGAGGATTTTCGTGCGGTGTGCGGGAGGAGTTTGGCACATGGTCGGTTTCTCCTAGTGCAGTCCCACGTGTCAGTGAAGAGGCAAGCCGAAGCGCGTTCCGTTTGCATGAGCCGTGTGCAGGACCGAACGTGTGTGGGGTGCAATGCGACCGCGACAGGAGTGTTGTGAGTGTACCGCTTTTTTTCCTTTTAAACTAGGTGCTTCGCCCCCTCAAAAAAAATTGTTTCTTGGTGCGATCCATCGATACTACTACTAGTAATCCGATAATCCCGACTAAAATGGCGCGAGCGGGTCTTTTCCCGCGCGATATGCTGGGAGGTTGGCTTAGTTGGGTTTTTTAGGATGAGTAATGCTACACCTACGTAATCCCAGTTACGTAATTAACGTAATGTGAAACGTGTGAGCTGTTGATTGTAGATTGGGGGGAGGGAGGGGCCCACCACCATGAAAATCTGGGGAGGAGAGAGAGAGGCAATTTACGTTAACCCTTTCGTAGGTTCGTAGATGTAGAAAGATGTGAAATGCGTGAATGTGTAGTGGACGTACTATTGGGAGCCTAATCCTAGACTTACAAAGGGCTACGTAGCTGCTACGTATACTTTCCATCAGTTCGTAATGCCCCCCCTGATTTTCAGGTGGGGTGGGCCTAATCCTCTCCTTTAATCCAATCAAATAGTCCCACATCACATCAGTTCATAACTTTACGTAAACCATTACGTGGATGTAGCATTGCTCCTACTATTGGAGTGCCTAAGATTGTGTATGTATAGACCCTATGTGTTTATTTTACTTCGCATGTTAGATTTGTCTCGGTTCAATAAAAAGCAGAGTTGGTGATGATGGTGTGCCTGTCATCCTGCAATATAGGCCGTCCGATCTATATCTAACGGATAGGAAGGAAACTATGACAATTTACCGCACTCCTCTCCACATTTGCGAGATAAGGCTTTCCTCGTTCATCCTTTTCTCCCACAAGATCTTGATCTTCCATGCAACGCACGGGCATCTTGCTAGTACTCCTACAATATGTATATTATTGTGAAAGTTCATATACACCGGCCGAGATTAATGCAAACACGGCAGATTTTCATTACATTTCTAACTTTTATAGGACAGAAAAATAAAAGAAACCCAACCCTAAACCTATTCTACTGCGGCGACCGACGTCCTCCATCTGCGATCTCTATGTACGGGGGCGGGGTTCAAGACCCGTGAAGTGAAGGTGCGGTCTCCGGCGAGGAAGAGTAGAACACGGGATACGGACCGGCCAGTTGGCACACCATGCCCTACCACCTCCCATGCCCTACTCATCCTCGGAGGAGTCCCCGACCTCGGCGGTGCCGGACGTTGGATGGCGGCAAGTAGGACGCGTGGCTGACGGTGCTCCCGTCGTCAGCCGCCAGCGTGGCCACCGCTTGTGCAGTCGCGTCCGCGTCCGGCTACGCCGCTATTGCGTCGCGAGAGGCGACTTGAGCAAGGGCTGCAACCTCGAGCTTCATCCCTGAAGACAAGCTCTCCCACAGAGCATTCGCACTTGCGGTCATGGCGGATGTGGTGCCAGGTAGGAGGACGATGCGCTATGGTGTGGAGGTTAGCTGGGCGTTGCCGCTTTAAGTAGCGCATTCCGGTGAGGCCAAGCATCCGGGTGCGTCATTAAGTCGCTGGAGTTGGTTCCTCGGGCACCGAGCCTCTTAACGATGACATACGAATGGACGGCATGACTGCGGGCAGCTGGCGCCGGCTGGGAACGCACCGCACGACGGCGCGAGGGACGAGGGTTTTGGTGTGCGGGGTAGTCAGCTGCGGTCGTGGCAACGCGTTGGAGATGCCCTTTGCTCACATGCGATCCCCACATGTCATTGAAAAAGCAAGACGACCCGGCATGGTCTCAGGTCCAGAGGATGCAGTTGGCCGCGCTACACCACTCCGTGGACGCATCGTGGCGCCCCATGCATCCTCAACGAGCCGGGTGTTGGGGTGTTGTCGCAGGGGAAACTGACCCACGGACACCTATGGGGCCGACGGACCGGGCCCCTTTCGGTTCGGCGGGGGGCGGAGGTCGCGCGAAGAGCGGATCGAGGCGAAGCGCACGAGCGGTTTACCCAGCTTCGGAGCTCTCCGGAGAGATAGTACTCCTACTGCTGCATGTCTGATTGTATTGAGTTCTTGCTCAAGAGCGCTGAGTGCTACAGTACACACTAGCCGCTAACGAGACCGAGCGTGGGTGCTTTCTGGCCTCGAACCCTTCGAACCCCCCTCTACGTTGCGCATGGGCCTCCTTTTATATGCTCAAGGGGTCACCGACAGGTGGCAACATAGACAAGGGCAAAAATGGAAAAGGAGTTGCGGTTGGTACAACTACTTGTACAGTGTATCATACCTAACCCTGACGGCAGGGGACAAAGGCATTAAATGCCCGTCTGTGTCGCCCAAACAGTGCAAAAAGGGACCGTCAGGGGCGCCACCGCTTGCCACGATGGCAATCTTGTCAGCGCCGCTTGCCACCGCGCACCGCTGGCTGCACAGCCTCTTGCCACGCGCGCCTGGAAAGGTCCCAGGGCGACACATGCATTGGTGGATGTGCTGGAGCGCGGGTACAGAGTGGTAGCTTGCCGCGGTCGTTGTCTTGTCGCGTCCGGAAGCTTGTCGCTCGCCGGGCCTTGCCGGGGCACGTGGCGCGTAGCGGCAAGTTCCTTGAGATGCCTTGGTTGGCCTTCCCGGCAAGCTCCTCTTGCCGGGGCCTTGTCTTCTTGTCTTGAATACTTTGTTCTTGAATGGCTCAAAAGGAACCACGGAGGACCTTGACGGTCACCCGGAAAGCCTTGCCGCGGGGTGCTGCGACTGCCCGTGCACAAGTTCGGGATACTAGGGTACCCGTACTCTAGTACACCGACAGGAGCCCCCGGGCCTGGGCCACACACGGTGCCGAGCACTATTGGGCCAGGCCCAAAACAGGGCACGGGCACGCGCGGCCTGGGTCACTCCGTATCCACCGCGCCCTCCCCTAACAGCACGCGTTGAATGCGGCGTCGTGGGAGAGATCGTGGGTGGTTTCTTTATTCGAAAAGACGGAACGTCCGCCTCCCCCCTCTTTATAAGCAGGGGAAACAGGGGCAGTTCGCCCATCTCGCCAGTTGTTGTTCCAATCTCAGAAATCTTCCGCTGCTCCCCTCTTCTTCCCAAAGCCGAAAGAGAGCAACGCTCCGCCCCCCATCGCCACCAGCACTACCAACGCCGTAGATCTCCCCCACCGCCTCCGCCATGGCTCCGAAAGCCGGCAAGGGGAAGGCCGTGAAGTCGACCGAGGCGCAACGGCTCGCGGCACTGCGAAGGGAGCGGACAACCTTCCTCCCCCAGCTCGCCGCGAAGGAGCTGAGGGAGTACTACTACCTCTTCTGGTCGACGGAGACGCAAGCGCATCCGCGCACGAAGGTACTCTCCGCCGCCGCTTCGGAACGGGCTCCGAATGGATATCCCTTCTTCGCGTTGTTCTTCTACTACGGGCTCTGCCCGCCTTTCTCTGAATTCTTCTGTGATATTATGAACACCTACGGGTTCCACCTCCTTGACTTCACCCCCAATGCCGTTCTGACCATGGCAGTTTTTGCACATCTCTGTGAAAACTCTGTCGGAGTCCACCCAAATGTAGCTCTTTTCCGCCACTTCTTTATGCCCCGAGTTGAGAGAGGAGAGCCTCTATCCGGCGGAATCGCCTGGATCTCGAGAGCCGGCAAGAAAGAAGCTTATCTGGAGGGAGAGCTCCGCGGCAAGTGGGAGGAATGGAGAGCAGACTGGTGCTGGATCGTCAAGGAGAACCCGCATCCGTTTACCGCCCAGCACGAAGCCCGAGTAGCACGCGGCAACGATTGGAGCAGCGTGACCCCGGAAGATGATAGGCTGAAGATTGCCCTTACCCGGATCCTACGCCTCAGGCTTGCCGGGCTTACTGTAGGCGCTGTTGGCGCGGATTTTCTTCGCCGCCGCATCACCCCCCTGCAGGAGAGGAGGAGACCCACCTGGGAGTTCGGGGGTGCGGCGGACATCATGAGGCTGCGCCCGGGCCTCAACTTCAACTTCACCATCCTGGAACTGGACGCGATGCTCAAGGAATTGTTCAAGCACGACCCTCAACATCCCGAATGGTTCAGGTTGCCGAAGGGTGTCGTTCCGCTGTGCAACAACTCCTCGCTCGACCGCATCCGTGCAATGATGCCGCTGTGCGACTCGCATGGACTTGTCCCAACTTGGCAAGAGCCTGTAGACGACGTCGTGCAGGAGTTCTTCGACGGCTTGGTGGAAGTGGCGGTCCGCTCTGATGAACAGAAGAGCCTCACCCGCGACACCACCGATGCGGAGATGCAGCGCATCGCCACTAGGGCGGAAGAGGCGGCGACAGCCGCTGCTGCGGGCGAGTTTGGATTCACCGTGGAGGAGGCAGAGGCAGCAGAGGCGGCAAGCCTTGCCGAGCGAGAGTGGCTTGCCGGCGAGGGAGAGCTTGCCGGCGAAGGAGAGCTTGCCGAGCCTGAAGCTGAGTCGAGCGAGCCCGCCGAGGGTGCGAGCGGCTCGTCGGAGTCCGACTCCTCTTCCTCCTCATCTTCAGATAGCCCGCCTCAAGCAGAGCCACCAGCTCCACCAAGAAGGCGTCTCCGCAAGGCCGGGGACGTAGCGGGGCGGCAGACGAGTCAACAGCCGCCGCGCTGCACGACACGCCCACCGCGACAAGCCTTTGTTGCCGTGGGGCGCCTCACGCCGCTGCGGCAAGCGGAGCGGGTCCTCCGGACCACCGCCGCTCTGCCGCTGCCCCGCCAGCGGTCAAGGAACCCTCCTCCGCCTCGTCGTGCGAAGGTGGGCAGACTTGACCTCTCCGTGCTCAGCTCCGGCGAGGAAGAAGAAGAGTAAGATTCTTTGTTGTACTTGTAGTTCTTCAATTCTTGCTGTTTTGTCTTGTATCTGATTTGCTTTGCTATGAACTCACTCCTTTTCAGGACTACGCCAGAGAGCGGCGGCGAAGAGCCAAGGTCGGTGATTGTCATCGAGCGAACCCACCATGACAGCAGGGGTGCGCCGAGACCACCTTGCCGGACGGCAATCATTCCCAAAGCAGCCTCAGCGCAGCCCCAGTAGTAAGTATATGGTTTACTTCCCGCTGTTAGGCGCGCATGGGTGCTCTTTCTTTGCTGATATCTGACTATTGGTTTGTGTAGGAGCAGAGCAGCCTCACCAGGAGCACTCGGAAGCCGCCCCCGGCATGACATCTGCTTCAACTACACCGCCAATGGATGGTTCCGCGGCAAGGAAGTGTTCTCCGGCAAGGGAGAAGTCTCCGGCAAGGGAGAGTTCTCCGGCAAGGGACGGCACCAGCGATCCCTTGGTGGCGAAGACCGTGACTGTAGAACCCAGCACAGGTAATCCTCCTGCTTGAAAACTTCCCTTGGGTTCTTCTTCTTCTAATTTTCTTCTTGGATATTTGCTTGACTTTTCTCCCTTTTCCGGCCGTCAGATCCCTCTGTCACGGAGCCGATGGAGACCGAGGTCGCTGGCGAGGAGAACGCGCGCGGCAACACCAACGACGCCGCTGCCACCGAAGAGGCAGTTGGCGCTGAGGATCCCGCTGGCGAAGAGGCCGCCAAAGCTGCCGCCGCAGGAGCTGGCGAGGGGTCTGGCGATCGCAATAACGGCCCCGAGGCCACAGGAGCGTCTGGCGCTACACCGACCGCCGATGCCCCCGCTGCCGCAGCGTCAGGCTCCGAAGAGCCCCAGCCCGGCGCCTATTTGAAGGCCGGCGATGGCGTCTTCATCAAGCTCCCCTGGGCGTCAAGCTCCATGGCACCGGTCGAAGGAGAAACCTTTGATGGAGAGGTGCTCGCCTCTGTTGGGCTGACGCTTGTTGACGCGCCGAGAAGCAGCAGTGGCGAGTCTGAGGAGGAGCAGCTGCTGCGGAAGCTGGTGTTGCTCTACCGCGCTCGGCAGGCCAAGCTGGAATCCCGAGAAGCGCTTGTCGTGAGGGCGGGAGTGGACATCGAGAAGCACGCGGAGGAGTTACGGGGTTGTAACCAGGAAGCCCTCCGGTCCCTTGCAGAGGAGCGGGTGCAACTCGCCGAGGCGCGGAAAGCCTTCCTCCTCGAGAAGGCTGAAGCTGAAGAGCAACAGTGGCTTGTTGCCGAGGGGCTATTTGCGCGGGAGGGCGAGTTGGCGCAGCGGAAGGTCAACCTCGACAGCCACGAGGAGGAGCTTGCCACGCGCGAGCAAACATTCGGCGGGGCTCTCAAGGAAGTAGAGGATGCTGCCGCAGCTGCCGAGGCCGCCAAGAAGGAGCTGGAGATGAAGGTGGCGCAGCTGGAGGCCGATCTCAAGGCGAGGAGCGAAGAGTTTGTTGCGCTCAAGTGCGAGCGTGAGAAGGACGCCTACACTCTTGGCGAGCTGCAGGGTCGTCTTGTCGAGAAGGGCAAGGAGCTTAGCGCCGCCAAGGACTCCAACGCAGATCTTGAGTTGAAGCTGGCTACTTTGACCAAGGCGCTGGATGGCGCCCGAGGCAGGAGGTGGCCTTGAAGAAGGAGATCAAGGCCAACGAGGCGCTGGCGAAGTCTTGCCGCCACCCAGAACACATTCAGGGAGAATGTGGAGCACTAGACGGAGGGTCTCGTGGACGTTGCCGCAGCCATCGACGGGGAGCTGGCGCAGCTGGGGATGGAGGATTTTGGGTATTCCTCCGATGACAACCTCCAACCCAGCGCCAAGCTCAGCTTGTTCTTCAAAGGCGTGGCGACGGCCCTCCAGCGACTTCGGGAAAGGATCCCAAAGCAGCTGGCCGATGAGTCGCGCACGATCTACGCGGGAGTTCTTCAAAAGGTGTTGGTGAAGGTGGCCTTCCGCAACCCGGGCCTCAACCTCACCAATGTCCTCAAGAAGCTGTCGCTGGATGCTGATCTGGAGGCGCTCAAGGCCCTTGTCGCACCCATTGTGGACAAGGTGAACGAGATCAAGAGGGTTGATGGCGACCGCGTAGATTAGGCCGCCCGTTTTCTCCTTTACTTGTCGCCGTTGATTCCTTTGTATGTTTTTGCCCTACGCTTTTAGGGAACTTGCCGGTGCAGGCACCTTAGCCGCGAGCGCTGAGTGCGAGACGTCAGCAGCTTGCCGGCGGTGCTGCTACCGGCAAGAAACCTTGTCGCAACTAGTCGCAGCTCACTTAAGTTGTTGAGCGGACTCGAAACAAAGTAAGGGTGCAACTAGCTACTAGTTGGTTCCTCCGCGCACAGGTTTTCCATACAAAGCACGGTCGTTCGAGGAAGATAACTTAAAAATTTTAAAACTGATTGCTCAAACTTTGGCAACTAAGCTTTTCTGTCGTTTGCTTCCCGGTAAGGCGAAACTTTCTTGAACGGCGCCTGGTCCACACCATTATCTTCTCCTTCCCCCCCCCCCCCCCCGGCAAACTTGTGGGCGAGGGAACCTTTCTTTCTTTGAGAAAGAGGAAGAAGAGAAAATAAAGATATGGAGCCTTAAGGTTCGTTATTGCTTACCGGGGGTAGGTGCTGCACAAAGTGTCAGATAACACATGCAAAAAATAGAAAGCATGAAATTGACAAGATGTGCAGAGCACAAGAGCTTTACTTATGCACGGGATCTGCGCCCGGCTTTGTACAAAGGATTACATGCAACAGCGGCAAGACTTGTACAAAAGGTGGTTACGGAACAGGTTCCGCAACCGCGCCTCTGAGTAAAACTTACGAAGATGCTCAATGTTCCAGGAGTTGCTCACGAGTGCCATCTTGGTCTCAAAGCGGACGATGCGAGCCTAGTGACTCGTTTCACCCGGTAAGGGCCTTCCCACCAGCGTCAACTTGTTGGAATTCTTGGCGGACTGAGCGTGCGAAGAACAAGGTCGCCTTCCTCGAGACTTCGGCATTAACTGCGGCTATGGTAGCGGCGCAAAGCTTCTTGGTATCGAGCAGCTCGTACAGCAGACTGAAGTCGGTCTTCCTCAAGGAGCAGCGCGTCATCTTGTCGCAGCTGCTCTTGCTCGAGCTCATCATAAGCAAGCACTCGAGGCGACCCGTATACGAGTTCCGTGGGGAGAACTGCCTCGCTCCATAGACTAGGCGAAAGGTGTGCGGTCGATGGCTCGATTTGGCGTCGTCCTAATCGACCAAAGAACCACCGACAGACTCCTCAATCGATTCTTTCCGCTCTTGCAGCACTGTCGAAAGTCCTGGTCTTGAGCCCGCGACACTTCAACATTGCCCTCTCCGCTTGACCGTTGCTTCTTGGATGAGCAGCGAAGCGAAGCAGAACCTTGGCGCCAAGATCTTGGGCGTCTTGCATGAAGGTGCGGCTCGTGAATTGTGTCTTTGTTGTCGATGATGATCTGTTAGGGATCCGGCGGCAAACAATCGACTGAAGAACTTGATTGCGACTGTGCTGTCACCTTCCTCCTTGCTTCCACTTCCGGCCACTTTGTGAACTTGTCGATTACAGCGTACAAGTACTCAAAGCCCCAAACAACTTCGGGGAAAGGGGCCGAGGATGTCGAGCCCCGGACTGAAAATGGCGAGGATAAAGGGATCGTCTGGAGAGCTTGAGCTGGCTGGTGTATCTGCTTGGAATGGAACCGCACGCTTCACACTTGGTTACTTATGCGATTGCATCACGGAGGGCTGTCGGCCAAAAGAAACCTTTCCGGAATGCTTTGTCAAGCAAGCGCTCTTGCGCCAATGTGGTGACCACATATGCCTCCATGTATCTCGCCAACAGCTTTTGTCCATCTTCGGTGAATACACTTCAATTTCACACCGTTGAGTCTTCTTATCATGCATGTGTCATCGACAAACTGGTACATACTTGACTGCCAGGCTACTCTTTCCGCTTCTTCTTGCTCTTCGGGAAGTTCTCCTATCTGAAGGAAACATACAATATGTTGTGCCCATGCTGGAGCTTGCGGCTCGACAACAAGGATTAAAGGCACATATGCTGCTGCGGGAACATCCGCTTCTACGGCGAGAACCAGCGGCTCAGCCGGAGCTTGATGTTCCCCGGCAAGCTTGCCGGAGCAAAACTTGTCGGGGCGTCGCTTCAGCGGAACAAACCCTAGGGCTTGCCGAGCAGCTGCTCCTCAGCACTCTTGGTGTTGATCTTGGGGACCTTCTTAGCGGCGGCTTCGGGGAGCTCTGCCGGAAAATAGTCACCAGAAATCAACTTCCTCTTCTTGCTCTATCCAGTTGATGGTGTTACAGACGATTGAGTCAGTCTGAGCACAAAGATCCCTGGTTCCACAGGTAACTTAAGTGCGGTGCACTTTGACAGGCCATCGGCAATGTCATTCTGAGCTCTTGGAACATGTTCCATCTGTAGGCCGTCAAAGTGCTCTTCTAACTTTCTCACCTCATCAACGTAAGCGTCCATCAAAGGACTCTGATAATTCTTGTTCACTTGGCGGACGACAAGCTGCGAGTCACCCCTGATAATGAGCTTCTTGATCCAAGGTCTGCCGCGATCCTGAGACCGGCAAGCAAACCTTCATACTCTGCGGTATTGTTTGTTGCTTGCTCCTTGGGAAAGTGCATCTGGACTACGTACTTGAGGTGCTCTCCGGTGGGTGCAACAAGTAGCACGCCCTTTTGGCGCCTTGCGGCGAAGGCACCATCAAAGTACATCAGCCACTCTTTGCTTGCCTCTTTGGCGGGATGCTTGTTTCGGAATTTCTTCATCGGTGTTGGCGTCCACTCTGCTATGAACTCGCCAATGCTCGCTCTGGATAGTTGAAGTGCTCTCAAATTTGAGGCCAAAGCTTGGCAGTTCAGATGCCCACTCGACAATTCTGCTGTTGCTACGGATTCTGCAGTATCCTCTTCAGCGGAAAACGAGTGACAACTGTGATCTCATGTGCCTGGAAGTAATGGCGCAGCTTTCAAGAGGCCATGAGAAGGACGAAAAGCAATTTCGGCACACCAGAATACCTTGACCTAGCCCCCTGCAGAAGGGAACTGACAAAGTAAACTGGGCGCTGCAAAATTCTCTTTTGTATCTCCTCATGCGCCTGCCCAGGTCTATCCTTGTCGGGACCAGAGCTTGCCGGTGAAATCCCCTGCTTGTCGCTGGATGCACTTGCCGCGGTTGCTGGCTCATCATTCGCCTCCCTCTCCGCTACTAACGCAGCACTAACCACTTGATTGGTTGCAGCTATATATAGCAGCGACTTCTCTTGTGGCTTAGGTGCGCCAAGTGTTCGAGTGGAGGACAGGTATCTTTTCAAGTCCTGCAGCGCAGCCTCCGCTTTCGGAGTCCATTTCATTGGACCCGCCTTTTTCAATATTTTGAAAAACGGTCGGGCGCGCTCAGCAGACTTAGAGATAAACCTGCTGAGAGCAGCCACGCAACCGGCAAGTCTCCGTACATCCTTGACGCGCTTTGGTGCTTCAATCTGCTCAATGGCTTTGATCTTGTCGGGATTGGCTTCAGTTCCCCGCTGAGACACGAAGAACCCTTGGAGCTTGCCGGAGGGGACTCCAAACACACACTTCTCGGGGTTAAGCTTGGGGTTGATCTTGCGCAGATTTGCAAAGGTTTCATCCAAATCCTAAACCAGAGTTGCCTTGTCCTTGCTCTTGACCACTATGTCATCCATGTAGGCTTCCACATGTCTGTGCATTTGTGGCTCAAAAGCGTCATGCACTACCCTTGCAAATGTTGAACCAGCATTCTTTAAACCAAAAGGCATCCGTATGAAACAGTATGTGCCACATGGAGTGATGAATGCGGTCTTCTCCTCATCCTCTTCTGCCATGAAGATCTGATGATATCCTGAGTATGCGTCAAGAAATGAAAGCAAGTCACATCCAGCCGTGGAGTCAACAATCTGGTCAATGCGCGGCAAGGGAAATGGGTCTTTGGGACAAGCTTTATTGACATCGGTGAAGTCGATACAAAGTCTCCATTTCCCGTTTGCCTTGCGCACAACTACAGGATTGGCCAACCACGTAGGATGGAGCACTCCTCTGACAAGGCCTGCTGCTTCCAACTTCTTGATTTCTTCTGCGATGAATTCTTGGCGCCCAACGCTTGTTTTCGACTTTACGCTTGGCGGGCGCGCATGGGGACAGAGCGGCAAGATGGTGCTCGATTACTTTCACAGGAACACGGGGATGTCGGGCGGTTGCCATGCAAACACGTCAACGTTCGCCCGCAGGAAAGCAACGAGCGTGCTTTCCTATTTAGGGTCGAGAGTGGCACTGATGGTGAAGGTACCACCAGTGCCGTCCTCCTTGGCGGACACCTTCTTGGTCTCTGGCGGAGCTGCCATTGTCTTCTTATGCTTGCCGGTGGAGCTCGATGGTGCGTCCTTGACGGTAGCGCAGCACTCCGAAGAGGTGCGCTTGCCGGAGTGGGCATCAGAACTCTTGCCGGACTTGGTCTTCTTCCCTCCGGGAGCTTCAACAGCAAGTGACTTGCGATCTGTTGTGGCTGCTGCTTCCCGGTAGATCTTGTCGGCGCAGATAAGAGCATCCTTCTTGTCGCCGGGGACAGAGATGACACTTATTGGGCCAGGCATCTTCAGTATGTTGTATGCATAGTAAGAGGCCGCCATGAATTTGCCGAGTGCTGGACGGCCGAGTATCCCATTGTAAGGCAATGGAAAGTCAGCAACGTCAAAAGTGACCCTCTCAGTCCTGAAGTTCAACTCGCTACCAAATGTCACCGGCAACGTGATCTTTCCCTTCGGCTTGCTCCTTCCCGGATTGATTCCTTGGAATGTGCGGTCTCTTGAGCTTCGCTGTCGAGGATGCGAGTTTACGAGTACCGCGGAGGAGATCAGGTTCAAGCGGCCCCGCCGTCAACTAGCATCTTAGTGACCTTGAGGTTGCGGATAGTTGGTGAAACCAACATCGGCAAGCACCGATCGCGATTATGCGATCGGGGTGATCCTCAATATCAAAGATGATAAGCGGCTGGACCATTTCGAGGCTTGCGTGACTCGGCGGGTGGTTACGCCACATTGACTTCCCGCACCTTTGCTTGAGTTGGCGGTGTGCGATATCTGAGAAGCACCGCCGTCAGCGCACAGGACCTCGTGGCTTCTGGAACTCTGCTTTCGCTGGCCCGTCATCATCCATCTCTTCATCATCGTCATCGTCTTCATCCTTGTCGCGGCCGCGGGGAGGTCTGTCTCCTTGCCGCTGCTTGGCTTTGCCGCGGCGTCCTCCTCGGCCGGGACGTTTCTTGCGGATCCTCCGGTACCTTCTTGGGCCTTCTCCTTGTCGCGCCGCTTCGTACTCGGCCTTTTGTTGCTCGACAAGCTGCTCGACCTTCTTGCAGCTCTGGAGGTCATGGCCCTTGGTGCGGTGGATCTTGCAATACTGCTTGTCAGTGCCGTCCTGCTTGTCGGCGACCGCCATAGCGTTCTTGGCGCCACCTTCATTGCCGGACTGCTCAACGACTAGCACATCTTTGCCTTTCTTCTTCCTGTTGTTCCGCCGCCGGTTTTTCTTTGCCGGGGCTGCATCCTCGCTGTCAGATCCTCCTGCTCCTGTATTCTCTCCGGGGAGTTTCCTCCCTTCCTCAGCACGTGCACACTTGTCGGCCAGGGCATATAGCTCGCTGACGTCTTTGATCTTGCACATCGCCATCTCCTCCGCATCCTGCGGTTTCGCGACGTTTCGATGGAACGCGCCGATGACCGTGGCGGGGTGGACATCTGGGATGTTGTCTTTGTACACGGCTGAATCTCTGAATGTACTTGCGCAGGACTCTCCTTCCTTCAGGCGGCGGATGAAGGTCGCTCTCTTAGCCATGAGGTTTGTGGTCACCTGTAAAGGCGCCGACAAACTGATGCCATAGATCTACCCAGGAGGATATGGAGTTGTCCGGCAAGTGCATGAGCCAGGACTTGACATTGGGCTTGAGCACCAGCGGGAAGTAGTTGGCAAGGATCTTGTCGTCCCGTCCCCCGGCAGCTTGCACCGTGATGGTGTAGATGCTGAGGAACTCCGACGGATGCGACTTGCCGTCCTACTTCTCTGGTACGCCTGGCTTGAAATTCTTTGTGCTGGGCCACTGGACTTGCCGCAGCTCATGAGTGAACGCAGGGCAACCTACCGCGTATGGCAGGTCGCCTGGTTCCCCTGGCGCATGCATGTCGACAGCGGGCCCAGCGCGCTGGTCCGATTGACGCCGCGCTTCTCTTGGCCTTCGATGCGAGTCTGAGCCTCTTCTTCTTTGTCGTTCGTGAAGAACTTGGCGCTGATCGCGACGAGCTCGTGGATCTGATGATGCGGTGGAGTCACTGTCGAGGTGGATCCGACGAGTCGGCGATCTTGGCCTTCGGGGCGGGGAGTGCACGGTGGTCGCACCCGCACCGGTTTTGTCGCCATCGGCTCGCGCCTGGCAGTCTTGACGCGGCTTCGATGTACTCGGCTGCCGTGGAGTGTCACCGTTGGCGAAGCCGATGAGACTCTGAATGGTGGCCCTCCATTCGTCGATCTTGTCGCCGTTGGAGGGTAATCCAGAGCGATTGAGCTCGTGCCAAAGCCTGCTGGAGTGGTGGGTGGCGATGGCGAGCGGTGCGAGGCGGGATATGCTCGGACTTCTAACTATGTTAGGAGGAGCAGTATCCCGTCCGGGCGACCGTGTCTTGCTCGTGCCAGCATGTTGGTGCGCATGCTGGTCTTGAGCGCCCCGAGACCCAGCAGCTCGATCTTGGTCCAACGAGCGTATGGTACCGCGAGTACCATGGCGCTGTCGGTCCCGCACCTCTGAGATGGGCGTGGCGCATGTACGGACGCTTGGTCTGCGCAGCCTTGTCCTTGACTGGCAGCACCGTGAGCTCCTCGTCGACGCCCGTTCTTCCGCCGGCGTCTACCCCACCACCCGTTTGCTCCGGTGGCGGTGGGATCGACGTGGACGGAGCAGCCACCTCCGAAGCCTTCTTCGGTGGCATGTCGATGAAGAAGATGCAGATCTAGCTCGTGTTAACGTCGGATCAGGTTCACACAACCTTGACGCCCCCTACCTGGCGCGCCAAAGATGTCGCGGGGGAAACTGACCCACGGACACCAATGGGGCCGGCGGACCGGGCCCCTTTCGGTTCGGCGGGGGGCGGAGGTCGCGCAAAGAGCGGATCGAGGCGAAGCGCACGAGCGGTTTACCCAGCTTTGGAGCTCTCCGGAGAGATAATACTCCTACTGCTGCATGTCTGATTGTATTGAGTTCTTGCTCGAGAGCGCTAAGTGCTACAGTACACACTAGCCGCTAACGAGACCGAGCGTGGGTGCTTTCTGGCCTCGAACCCTTTGAACCCCCCTCTACGTTGCACATGGGCCTCCTTTAATATGCTCAAGGGGTCACCGACAGGTGGCAACGTAGACAAGGGCAAAAATGGAAAAGGAGTTGCGGTTGGTACAACTACTTGTATAGTGTATCATACCTAACCCTGACGGCAGGGGACAAAGGCATTAAATGCCCGTCTGTATGCATAAGCGAAGGCAAAAGGACGTCGGGCGCCACCGCTTGCCACGATGGCAATCTTGTCGGCGCCGCTTGCCAAGACCGCTGGCTGCACGACCTCTTGCCGCCACGCGCTGGAAAGGTCGAGCGACACGTTGGTGGATGTCTTTGGAAGCGCGGTGCAGTGGTAACTTGTCGCGGCAAGTGCCTTGCCGCGGTCATTGTCTTGTCGCGTCTGGAAGCTTGTCGCTCGTCGGGCCTTGCCGGGGCGCGTGGCGCGTAGCAACAAGTTCCTTGAGATGTCTTGGTTGGCCTTCCCGGCAAGCTCCTCTTGCCGGGGCCTTGTCTTCTTGGCTTGAATACTTTGTTCTTGAATGGCTCCAAAGGAACCTCGGAGGACCTTGACGGTCACCCGGCAAGCCTTGCCGCGGGGTGCTGCGACTGCCCGTGCACAAGTTCGGGATACTAGGGTACCCCTACTCTAGTACACCGACAGAGCCCCCTACAGGCAGGCCAAAGATGTCGCGGGGGAAACTGACCCACGGACACCTATGGGGCCGGCGGACCGGGCCCCTTTCGGTTTGGCGGGGGGTGGAGGTCGCGTGAAGAGCAGATCGAGGCGAAGCGCCTGGCGGTTTACAACCGGAGCTCTCCGAGAGATAATACTCCTCTCTGCTGCATGTCGATTGTATTGAGTTCTTGCTCGAGAGCGCTGAGTGCTCAAGACACACTAGCCGCTAACGAGACGGGCGTGGGTGCTTTCGGCCTCGAACCCTTGAACCCCCTCTCGTTGCGCATGGGCCTCCTTTTATATGCTCAAGGGGTCACCGACAGTGGCAACTTAGACAAGGGCAAAAATGGAAAAGGAGTTGCGGTTGGTACAACTACTTGTACGATGTATCATACCTAACCCCGACGGCGGGGACAAAGGCATTAAATGCCCGTCTATATCGCCCAAACAGTGCAAAAAGGACCGTCGGGCGCCACCGCTTACCACGATGGCAATCTTGTCGGCGCCGCTTGCCATCACAAGACCGCTGGCTGCTGACCTCTTGCCACGCCTTTGGAAAGGTCCCAAGGCGACCGTTGGTGGATGTCTTTGGAGCTTGGTACAGTGGTAGCTTGCCGCGGCAAGTGCCTTGCCGCGGTCGTTGTCTTGTCGCGTCCGGAAGCTTGTCGCTCGTCGGGCCTTGCCGGGGCGCGTGGCGCGTAGCAACAAGTTCCTTGAGATGCCTTGGTTGGCCTTCCCGGCAAGCTCTTCTTGCCGGGGCCTTGTCTTCTTGGCTTGAATACTTTGTTCTTGAATGGCTCCAAAGGAACCACGGAGGACCTTGGCGGTCACCCGGCAAGCCTTGCCGCGGGGTGCTGCGACTGCCCGTGCACAAGTTCGGGATACTAGGGTACCCCTACTCTAGTACACCGACAGGAGCCCCCTACCTGGCATGCCAAAGATGTCGCGGGGGAAACTGACCCACGGACACCTATGGGGCCGGCGGACCGGGCCCCTTTCGGTTCGGCGGGGGGCGGAGGTCGCGTGAAGAGCAGATCGAGGCGATGCGCACGAGCGGTTTACCCAGCTTCGGAGCTCTCCGGAGAGATAATACTCCTACTACTGCATGTCTGATTGTATTGAGTTCTTGCTCGAGAGCGCTGAGTGCTACAGTACACACTAGCCGCTAACGAGACCGAGCGTGGGTGCTTTCTGGCCTCGAACCCTTTGAACCCCCCTCTACGTTGCGCATGGGCCTCCTTTTATATGCTCAAGGGGTCACCGACAGGTGGCAACGTAGACAAGGGCAAAAATGGAAAAGGAGTTGCGGTTGGTACAACTACTTGTATAGTGTATCATACCTAACCCTGACGGCAGGGGACAAAGGCATTAAATGCCCGTCTGTGTCGCCTAAGCAAAGGCAAAAGGACCGTCGGCGCCACCGCTTGCCACGATGGCAATCTTGTCGGCGCCGCTTGCCACATCACAAGACCGCTGGCTGCACAGCCTCTTGCCACGCAGCGCGAAAGGTCGAGGCGACACGTTGGTGGATGTGCTGGAGCGCGGGTACAGAGTGGTAGCTTGCCGCGGCAAGTGCCTTGCCGCGGTCATTGTCTTGTCGCGTCCGGAAGCTTGTCGCTCGTCGGGCCTTGCCGGGGCGCGTGGCGCGTAGCAACAAGTTCCTTGAGATGTCTTGGTTGGCCTTCCCGGCAAGCTCCTCTTGCCGGGGCCTTGTCTTCTTGGCTTGAATACTTTGTTCTTGAATGGCTCCAAAGGAACCACGGAGGACCTTGACAGTCACCCGGCAAGCCTTGCCGCGGGGTGCTGCGACTGCCCGTGCACAAGTTCGGGATACTAGGGTACCCCTACTCTAGTACACCGACAGGAGCCCCCTACCTGGCAGGCCAAAGATGTCGCGGGGGAAACTGACCCACGGACATCTATGGGGCCGGCGGACCGGGCCCCTTTCGGTTTGGCGGGGGGTGGAGGTCGCGTGAAGAGCAGATCGAGGCGAAGCGCACGAGCGGTTTACCCAGCTTCGGAGCTCTCCGGAGAGATAATACTCCTACTGCTGCATGTCTGATTGTATTGAGTTCTTGCTCGAGAGCGCTGAGTGCTACAGTACACACTAGCCGCTAACGAGACCGGGCGTGGGTGCTTTCTGGCCTCGAACCCTTCGAACCCCCCTCTACGTTGCGCATGGGCCTCCTTTTATATGCTCAAGGGGTCACCGACAGGTGGCAACTTAGACAAGGGCAAAAATGGAAAAGGAGTTGCGGTTGGTACAACTACTTGTACAGTGTATCATACCTAACCCTGACGGCAGGGGACAAAGGCATTAAATGCCCGTCTATGTCGCCCAAACAGTGCAAAAAGGGACCGTCAGGGGCGCCACCGCTTGCCACGATGGCAATCTTGTCAGCGCCGCTTGCCACCGCGCACCGCTGGCTGCACAGCCTCTTGCCACGCGCACCTGGAAAGGTCCCAAGGCGACACGTTGGTGGATGTCTTTGGGCCTTGGCTGAGTGGTAGCTTGCCGCGGCAAGTGCCTTGCCGCGGTCGTTGTCTTGTCGCGTCCGGAAGCTTGTCGCTCGTCGGGCCTTGCCGGTGCGCGTGGCGCGTAGCAACAAGTTCCTTGAGATGCCTTGGTTGGCCTTCCCGGCAAGCTCTTCTTGCCGGGGCCTTGTCTTCTTGGCTTGAATACTTTGTTCTTGAATGGCTCCAAAGGAACCATGGAGGACCTTAGCGGTCACCGGCAAGCCTTGCCGCTGAAGTGCTGCGATCGCCTGCCCGTGCACAAGTTCGGGATACTAGGGTACCCTACTCTAGTACACCGCGAGAGCCCCCACGGTATGCCAAAGATGTCGCTGGGGAAATCGACCCACGGACACCTATGGGGCGGCGGACGGGCCCCTTCGGTTCGGGGGGGCGGAGGTCAGCGAAAAGCAGATCGAGGCGTGCAAGCCTGGCGGTTTACCCAACCGGAGCTCTCCGAGAGATAATACTCCTACTGCTGCATGTCGATTGTATTGAGTTCTTGCTCGAGGCGCTGAGTGCTCTGATACACACTAGCCGCTAACGAGACCGAGCGTGGGTGCTTTCCGGCCTCGAACCCTTCGAACCCCCCTCTATGTTGCGGATGGGCCTCCTTTTATATGCTCAAGGGGTCACCTACAGGTGGCAACGTAGACAAGGGCAAAAATTGAAAAGGAGTTGCGGTTTGTACAACTACTTGTACAGTGTATCATACCTAACCCTGACGGCAGGGGACAAAGGCATTAAATGCCCGTCTGTGTCGCCCAAACCAAGTGCAAAAAGGACCGTCAGGGGCGCCACCGCTTGCCACGATGGCAATCTTGTCAGCACCGCTTGCCACAAGCGCCGCTGGCTGCCAGACCTCTTGCCACGCGCGCCTGGAAAGGTCCCAGGGCGACACGTTGGTGGATGTGCTGGAGCGCGGGTACAGAGTGGTAGCTTGTTGCGGCAAGTGCCTTGCCGCGGTCGTTGTGTTGTCGCGTCCGGAAGCTTGTCGCTCGCCGGGCCTTGCCGGGGCGCATGGCGCGTAGCGGCAAGTTCCTTGAGATGCCTTGGTTGGCCTTCCCGGCAAGCTCCTCTTGCCGGGGCCTTGTCTTCTTGGCTTGAATACTTTGTTCTTGAATGGCTCCAAAGGAACCACGGAGGACCTTGGCGGTCACCCGGCAAGCCTTGCTGGTCTTTGTGATGCGCGTGCACAAGTTCGAGATACTAGGGTACCCCTACTCTAGTACACCGACAGGAGCCCCCGGGCCTGGGCCACACACGATGCCGAGCGCTGTTGGGCCAGGCCCAAAACAGGGCACGGGCACACGCGGCCTGGGTCACGCCGTATCTTACTCCGTATCCACCGCGCCCTCCCCTAACGGCACGCGTTGAATGCGGCGTCGTGGGAGAGATCGTGGGTGGTTTCTTTTATTCGAAAAGACGGAACGGCCGCCTCCCCCCTCTTTATAAGCAGGGGAAACAGGGGCAGTTGCCCATCTCGCGAGTTGCTGTTCCAATCTAAGAAATCTTCCGCTGCTCCCCTCTTCTTCCCAAAGCCGAAAGAGAGCAGCGCTCTGCCCCCCCTCGCCACCAGCACTACCAACGCCGTAGATCTCCCCCACCGCCTCCGCCATGGCTCTGAAAGCCGGCAAGGGGAAGGCCGTGAAGTCGACCGAGGCGCAGCGGCTCGCGGCGCTGCGAAGGGAGCGGATAACCTTCGCCCCGAGCTCGCCGCAAAGGAGTTGAGGGAGTACTGCTACCTCTTCTGGTCGACGGAGACGCAAGCGCATCCGTGCACGAAGGTACTCTCCGCCGCCGCTTCGGAACGGGCTCCGAATGGATATCACTTCTTCGCGTTGTTCTTCTACTGCGGGCTCTTCAGACTCGCCACTGCTGCTGCTCGGCGTGCGGTGGCTCTTCAGACATACCGTTTGGATTGTGGCCAAAGTGCACCTTACCAAAATTTTGGTCATGACCCAAAGATTGGTCTTTGTTTGGATGGTTGCCATTTTTTGCATGCCAATGAACTCTATCCAGCTCTAGTTCATTTTTCTTGCCAATGTCAACCAAATCATGGGCAACCAATACCTCAACCAAAATTTTGGTCATGACCCAAAGATTGGTGTTTGTTTGGATGGTTGCCATTTCTTTGACATGCCAATGAACTCTAGCCAACTCTAGTTCATTTTTCTTGCCAATGTCGGCCAAATCATGGGCAACCAATACCTCAACAAAAATTTTGGCTACCCAATGCTTGGATGGGGCAACCTTGGGCACAAACCAAACATACCGTTGGTCATGCCACAGCACTAACGCCACCCTCGGCACACTAAAACCGACCGTGTCTAGCGACGATATGAGCGTGTCGCTCACCGCGGTCACCGTGTCTAGAGGCGGTGCTGGAGTTGCACCCCGTTGTTGGCCCCAATGACCCACATGAACGGTTGTCGGTGGCGAGGAGGTCGTGGGCCAGCTTCTCCATTGTCTAGTCTGTGCTACGTCGTCCCGACGGGTGTGCCCCACATGTCGGTTTCCCTGTTTTCCCGGCCATATTCGAGCGTCAGTGCTCCACGCTGCGCATTAGGTCTTTCACTATGTAGGCCAAGCGAGACAACTTATTGTTTATTTGAGTCGTTCAAGTGTAATCATGTGTGTTTGCTTATTTCTCATTCCTCTCCAACCCTCTTCTCCATCGATCATGTCGCCCTCCAGTCGAGTCCATCCTCCCGCATGCCACATTTGAACATTCCGCCGAGTATATTCGCATGTACCCACCCTAGTCCTCTTTCAATAGATCTCCGGACCCCGAGATGAAATCGAGAGGGAACGAGTGGGGGCACGTGATATCTAAGGCGGATTCAAAATTTTGAACCGGTGATCATAGCATCCGCAAATCATATATAAAGGGTATTCAATGTTTGTTTCATTTTTGAACGTACAATATACTCCCTCCTATCCTTTCTAGTTTACATATAAGTTTTATGTGTAGTCAAAGTATCTCTACTATGATCAAAAAGGTATCAACATTCAACAACGCCCAATCAATATTGTTAGATTCGTACGTACTCCTAGATTTGTACTCGAGATGGTTTCCAATTTGACTATTGACAAGATTAATAGTACATGAGATGTATAATGTGAAAATTATATCATTGGAAACTCCTTTCACATACGAAATTGACCGTATGCTTTGTGTAAGTTGCATGTCATATATTATTACTCTAACATTTGGTCAAAGTTAGCCTTGAAAAACGCATTAGAAACTGTATGCTTTGTGTAAGTTGCATGTCATATATTATTACTCTAACATTTGTGTAAGTTGCATGTCATATATTATTACTCTAACATTTGGTCAAAGTAGTACTAGTATAGTAGAAGTGGATCCTCTGACGTAGGTATCCCTGCCTTACAGTCCCTTTCGGTCACTTACTGGCGGACCCCATGCTTGCTAGGCCCCGCATGTCAGTTACTCAATGGGTTCGGCCATGTCGGGATCCTCATCCAGATATACTCCCTCTGTTTTATTTACTCCGCATAAAACCGAGGGAGTGGTGGTATAATAAATGACGCGGGCGGGGGAGGGGGAGGGACGTCGGTTTGCTCTCAACTGCGGTCCCACAAGCGAGCGACAACGCAAGACGAAGCGCGTTCCATTCGGTGAGCGACGTGGAGGGTCCAGTGTGCCGGGATGCAACGCGAACGCGACAAGAGCGATGTATAGTCAAAACCGATTGACCGATCATCACCGGAACCACTATTCACACCAGAACCTTTGCTGCTCGGCCTACGCCAGCCACTACCCTAATACCACACCAAATCTCCAACCCATTCCCCCACCTTTCGATCCCCTAGCCCACATCAAGCGTCCCCTAGTTCACAGGAAAGCCATGGTGCGCCGCAAGATCACTTACTACAAGATGCTGACGCCGGAGCGCCGCACAGAAATCACGGCGGTGGTCGGTGGCACAGACCTCTGTTCCCAAGCTCGCTTTGCGGCGGGCCAATCCCCGAGTTCTCTGGAGCCAAGCTACGAGGAGGAGGAAGCCGATCCAATGTTCATGGCGGAGGTCACGGAGCAGAAGGCCCCCGATGGGTATGAGACGATGGACGTCGACTTCGTGCCGGCGTCCGAGTCCCCCATGGTGGAGGTGGACCAGCAGTTCAACATGGCGATACTAAAGGAGGACCGGGAGGTAGAGGCTCAACTCGACGCAGAGCGCGTGCATGCCGCTGCCATCAAGGCTCTCCTGCAGGCGGAACCAGATGTCGTGGATGTGAACCGGGCGGCGGAGGCTCAACTTGAGGTGGAGCGCGCGGATGCCGCTGCCATCAAGGCCCTCCTGCAGGCAGAACCGGACGTCCTCGACATGAACCGGGCGGCAGAGGCTCGACTCGACGCAGAGCGCGCAGATGCCACTCTCATCGACGCCCTCCTGCAGGCGGAACCGGATGTCCTGGACTTGAACCGGGTGGCGAAGGCTCGACTCGACGCGGAGCGCGCGGATGCCGCTGCCATTGAGGCCCTCCTGCAGGTGGAACCGGACGTCCTCGACTTGAACCGGGCTGTGCTCTCGTCCGTCCAGAGCGCCCGCACGCTCCGCTTGAATGAGTAGCTTGAGGCCGAGGACAACCACGGTGTGGAGACACACGTCGTCAACGATGGCTGGTTCACGCCAGCAGCCAAAGACGACGAGGCCATCTCTTTCCGCGAGCAGTGATAGTTTTTCTTTGTGTTGTTGTTTTTATGGATCTTTTGTTGTGTAAAAACATACTATATTTGTTATGCAAGTCGCCTGACTTGGGTCAGCCTACCATTTCAGGCAGTTGGATGAATATCCTACGTCTCCTAACCCTTCTTTCCTTCTTCCTCACCTCTTATTCTTCCCCAACGGACCACCGCACGGGTCGTACGGATACTCCCCAACATGCGGTTGGATAAACATACTCTATGAACGAAAATTATGTGTCAGCGATAGGATTGCTGAGTTTGGTTTGTTTACATCGACAGCACGTGTCAGTGAGGGTGCGTTCCCTTGGTTGGGTTTGCGGCGTGCAGGAGCGACTGTGTGAGGGTGCGGTGCGACCACGGCATGCAGGAGCGACCGTGTGAGGGTGCGGTGCGATCCCGACAGCCGTGCGCAAGTGTACCTCCTTCTCATTTTGAAAACTTTGGGCAAGCTTGGCAAAAATGTGTGGCGAAGTTTGGCAATGCAAGGCCTAGACCCAAACAGGATAAGTACGTACGTACGAGGAGTACTAGTGTTATAAAAGAAAGGCGGGGTTTTCCTTCACGGGATTTAATCGATACAGATCCTCGTTTCACGTGTCAAATAATGCGTATTTTTTCTCGAAAGACCAAAGAGCTAACCATCTCACTCCTCATCGCTTGATTAATGCAGCGCCATTCAAACCACCCTTCTCACTTCCGCATGCATGCAGGGGATATTAATGTCCTTGGTTGCTAACCCATCAATTTTGCCTCGATTAGTGTTAGACTACTGGAATCAGCTACTTTGCCATCTGCCAGCTCTTTGCTGTCAGCTAGCGGACGGCAAAGAAGCTCTTTGCCATCAGCTACCTGAAAGCAGACGGCAAAGAACTGGCTGATGGCAAAGAAAGCTTTTGCCATCAGCCAACTCTTTGCCGTCGACTAGCGGCGGCAAGAATCTTTGCCGTCGCTAGCGGACGGCAAAAGAGAGAGAGGCCCACCGAGGAGCTGGTTAAAAATACTTAACTTCCCCCTCTTTGCCGTCCGCAGACGGCAAATATGAAGAAAAGCGGACGGCAAAGGAGGGCATGGCAAAGGCTACCTAACTAACCTAACTAACGGCCGAGCCCCCCCCGCCCGTTACTCATCTCTCTCCTCGACCTCCTCCGCCCGCCCCGCCGCCCCGTCCCCCGCCGACCCACCCTCGCCCCCCCCGCCCCGCCCCCCGCCCCCCGCCGCCCCCACCCACCCCCCCCCGTCCCGCCCAGTCCCGCCCTTCGCCCCGCCCGCCCGCCCTCCCCCCGCCGCCCGCCCCCCTCCTTGCGCGCCCGCCCCGCCTTGACCATCCCACTACCGAACCCGCCGCCCCACCCACCACCACCAGCCTTGTCGCGCCTTCTCAGTGAGTTTTTTTTTGTTTTTTTTTTTTTGCTGTTTAATTATTGTTTAATTGTTAGTGTTAGTGTTAGTGTTAGATTTAGTGTTAGAAAAGAAGAAAATTTAGTGTTAGTGTTAGAAAAAAGAATATGTAGAAGAAAAGAAGAAGAAGTGGAAAAAAGATGAAAAAGAAGAAAAGAAAAGAAGTAGAAAAAGATGAAAAGAAGAAGAAGAAAAGAAGTAGAAGAAGTAGAAGAAGAAGAATAGAAGAAAATAAAAGAAGTAAAAGAAGTAGAAAAAATATGAAAAAAGAAGAAGAAGAACAAGAAAGGAAAGAAGAAGAAGAAGAAGAAGAGAGGAAACAAGAAGAAGGATAGAAGAAGAAGAAGAAAGGAAAGAAGAAGAAAGAAGAAGAAGAAGAGAAGGAAAGAAGAAGAAGAAGGATAGAAAGAAACACCCCGACCACTGACCCCAACACCCCGACCTCGACACCACACCCCGACACACAGACCACGACACCACACCCCGACACCCCGACCCCGACACGACACCCTAACCCCGAAACAGCACCCTGACACCGACATGACACCCCGACCCCCTAAACCTCCCGAAAAGGTGCTCTTTGGCCTTCCAGAGGCCGACGGGGTTATATATTTGTGAATTATTAGTTAGGTCATATATTTTTCGATTTTTTTTTTGAAAAACATCATATATAATTGTGTTGATCGGGTAGATTTAAATGTGCAGTTGTTTCATCGCTGCAAGGTTTGGTGTTCGACGACCTCGCCGTGCGTTTGACGAGCTCTGCCCCTTCGTTCGTGGGTGAGCACAAATGACATGTCCTTCTCCCCCATTTAATTATTTGCACAAATGACATGAAATTTGGTAGCTAGCTATATATGTGTCTTGAATCATCAGTATGCGTAACCAATATGTGTCTCCCGTTCGAAAGCGTCATAGTTATAAATATGCATGCATTTGCATATTTATAACCTTGATTCTTCAATTGTCCAATGCTATCCATGGATAGCCAGTATGTGTAGATTGGGTTCGTTTTCCCATATGCTTTGCTCGGATCCGATGCATAAATTTTGTCGATTGCCTCCCTGTTGTTCTCCGGGTACACATCTCTCTGCTTATTGCAAAGACGTATCGGGAGAACAGCGGGAGGTGTCGCCAAAATTTTGGCCGGATCCGGAGCATAGCATATGGGAAAAGGACCAATCTACACATACTGGGTGATTAGGACCTATCATTACCTATTAGAGTGTAGGTTGCATGGACGTAATAAAATTGACAAAGTAGATCAACTGATGAATATATACATGGTGAATTATATATATAATTGTTGTGTGTCCAGTAGCTCTAAAAGTCAAGATGAGTGATCGTGCGTGGATGTATACCGGTCACACTGGTCAGAACAAATGGAGCGCTGAATGGTTCACAAAAACCAAGGGGTTTGTGCAAGCCGCATTTGCAAATGGCCAGAGGAAAACTTGGTGCCCCTGTTTCCGATGCGGCAATTGGGAAAAGAGGACAGAGGCTGAAATGGGTAAACACCTGCAGAAGAATGTGAAAGCACATTTGCTCCCTAGGTGGTTTTGGTAATTAATGACAACATACTTTGTGGTTGGACTAATGCCTTTATCAAGTATGTCTCAGGAAAGTCAATCACTCTGGCAATGGCAAAAGAACTAGAAGGGTGGACCCCTAAAATGCTAAGGAAAGGATTGGCAAGAAGCTCAAGACTCCATTTTGGTTTAGTGATCCAAGATCACATTGAGTCCATAGGAAAGCCAATACTATTAAAAGGGGATGAGGTTATGATGATGATCTGGTTGCTCTAAGGTGCTTAGTGATTTATCTCTCAAACTATCAGCAATCTTTCACTCCAACATAAACCCATAAGTAATCTCGGTCCCACCGATTCCAAACTCAGTCACACCGAGATGAACCACCTCACCATATAGCCAAACCCTAAGAATCTCGGATTTTCCGATTCCAAACTCGGTCATTCGAAATTGGTGTTGCCAAGCTTCAGAACCTTCAGACTCAAATCGGTGTCACCGAGATGAGAAAGTCGGTCCCACCAAGATTGGCAAACCCTAGACTTTGGAAGAATCGGTCTAACCGAGATTGTATTTTCGGTCCCACGAAAATCCCAACGCTCACAAGATTTGAACTTTCGGTCCGACCGAGTTGTCAACTTCGGTCGACCGAGATTGGTCAAATGTGTGTAACAGTTGGATTTTGTGTGGAGGCTATAAATACCCTCCACCTCCTCTTCATTCGTGGAGAGAGCCATCGAAAGAACTACCACTCCTACCTTACATTTACGAGAAGAAAACTACCTACCCTTGTGTTGAGATCAAGTTGCTCCACTCCCACCATATGACACTTGATTTCTAGTCTTTCCAAGTTGCTTTCCACTCAATCCCTTCCTCCACCACAGCCAAATCAGTGAGGAGAGTTGAGTGTTGGAGAGATTATCATTTGAAGCACAAGAGCAAGGAGTTCATCATCACCAACCCCATCTATTACCTTTTGGAGGGTGGTGCCTCCTAGATTGGTTAGGTGTCACTTGGGAGCCTCCGTCATGATGTGGAGTTGAACCAAGGAGTTTGTAAGGGCAAGGAGATCGCCTACTTCGTGAAGATCTACCCCGAGTAAGGCTAGTCCTCCGTGGACGTAAGCCATGATGGCATAGACAAGGTTGCTTCTTCGTGGACCCTTCGTGGGTGGAGCCCTCCGTGGACTCGCGCAGCCGTTACCCTCCGTGGGTTGAAGTCTCCATCAACGTGGATTGACGATAGCACCACCTATCGGAACCACGAGAAAAATCTCCGTGTCCCCAATTGCGTTTGCTCTTCACAATCTCTCCCTTACTATTCATGCAATTTACTTTCCGCTGCCCTATACTCTAGAATTGCTTGCTTAGTATGTTGCTCGACTTGTATGCATGATGCTTAACTTGACCTTCATTGTGAACTTGCTATGAACTTATGCTAATCAAAAGGCATAAACTTTTATCTTGTCGAGTTGTCTAATCACCCCCCCTCTAGACACTCTTGCCTTCAACGATCCTACAATTGGTATCAGAGCATTGGTCTCCATTGCTTTGGTTTGCACACCATTGGAGGAAGATGGACGTGTCTACGTTTGGGAGTGTTAGTCATAGAGTGCCTATTCTTGATGGAGTGTCCTATAACTCGTGGAGGATCGAAATGCTTGCTATCTTTAAGATATACAACTTGCGCAAATATGTTGAAACCCCATATGTACCACCATTTGACCCCTTGCACCCTCATGTAGATGAAGAGCTTGATTTGCTTCGTAACCTTAGAACTGTCAATCTTATCATTAGAGGTTTGCCCGATAACTTGCTTGAGCTTGTCACGAACTTTGAGTGCGCCCATGCCATGTGGAAGTTCTTGGAAGAACTTTATCCGGACTACTCGTTGAGAGGTCTTGATGAAATTCTATACAAGACTGTTGAATTTGATATGTTGCGCCCCAAAGATCCTAACTTTGATAAATGCTTCTTTGAGCTTCGTGATCTTATGAAAAGAAGGGTGATCCGGTTTTATCAATGTTGAATAAGAAATGCTCTTGTTTTGCATTCCGATGACTATTATCACGTTGATAAAACTGATGCAAGTCATTGTCAAATTGACCTAGGTATTGATGATGAATTGTCTATGGGTCAATATGATGATGAGCATGAGCATGATGACGATTCGGACACCGAGCTAGACAAGATCATGAAGAGTCTCAGTCTAATGGCAAATATGAGAGACTACATATCCGGTGGCAAAGAATGGATTCTTGATAGTGGATGCACCGATCACATGACCGGAGATGAAGACATGTTTCGAGAGCTTGCAAAGAACGATGGTCCACGCAAGTATGTGACTTTTGGAGACAACTCCAAGGGAAAACAGGTTGGAGGAAGTCATCCCGTGAAGAATATCATGACCACAAGGAGACCGCTTGAGCTTCTTCATATGGATCTCTTCGGTCCCAATGCTTACAAAAGCCTTGGTGGTAACTCCTTTGGTCTAGTTATTGTTGATGACTTTTCCAGATTTACGTGGGTATTTCTACTTGATGACAAATCGCAGGTTCGAAAATCTTCAAAACCTTTGCTAGAAAGGCTCGAATCAATTTGAGGTGAAGATCAAGAAGGTTGGAGTGACAACGGAACGGAGTTCAAGAACGCCCATGTAGACTCTTTTCTCGATGAGGAAGGATTCTACATGAGTTCTCACTTACGTACACACCTCAACAAAGCGGGGTTGTTGAGAGGAAGAACCGAACGCTCATTGAGATGGCGAGGACAATGCTTGATGAATACAAGACACCAAAACACTTTTGGGGTGAAGCCGTTGAGACAGCTTGTCATGCCATCAACAGACTTTATCTTCACAAGCTTCTCGGCAAGACTTCATACGAGCTCCTTACGGGTAACAAACCCCAAGTGGGATATTTTCGTGTCTTTGGTTCAAAATGCTATATTCTTGATAAGCATCGTCGGTCTAAGTTTGCTCCTAAAACTCATGAAGGCTTTTTCCTCGGTTATGGATCAAACTCTCACACTTATCGTGTCTACAATAATTTCACCCGAAAGGTTGAAGAGACGGTAGATGTGAAGTTTGATGAATCTAATGGCTCATAAGTAGAGCAAATGCCTATTGATGTAGGAGATAAGGACCCATCGGAAGCCATTCAAGATTTATCCATTGGAAAGATTCGTCCCATGGAAGTGAAGGAGAGTACCTCATCTACATATGTGGAGCCCCCTACCTCACGGCAAGGTGAACCTCAAGGCAACATGGAGGCTTCCACAAGTGGAACTCACCAAGATGAGGAAGTGCGACAAGATGATCCACCACAACCTCCTTCTCCACCACCTCAAGACAACACCAACAACACCGATGAAGAAGAAGATGAGGATGATGAGGAAGCTCAGCCACGACCACGACAAAAGCTATCCCGAGTTCGAGAAAGAGTCAAGAAAGACCATCCCGTGGAACAAATGATGAATGACATCGACTCCGGGAGAATCACTCGCTCTAAAACTCGTTTAGCTAACTTTTGTGAGCATTACTCATTTATTTCAAGTCTTGAACCTATGAAGGTAGAAGAAGCACTTGAAGACCCGGACTGGGTGAACGCTATGCATGAAGAGCTGCACAACCGAGAGGAACAACGTTTGGTCTTTGGTAGAGAAGCCCAATGATGACCAAAACGTCATTGGAACCAAATGGGTGTTTCGGAACAAGCAAGATGAAGATGGACAAGTCATCCGCAACAAGGCTCGTCTCGTAGCACAAGGTTACACACAAGTCGAAGGTATGGACTATGGTGAGACCTATGCCCCCGTTGCTAGACTTGAGTCCATTCGCATTCTTCTTGCTTATGCCAACCATCATAACATTACTCTCTATCAAATGGACATTAAAAGTGCTTTCCTAAATAGTGAAATTGAGGAGGAAGTATATGTGAAACAACCTCCCGGATTTGTGAATCCTAAAAAACCTAATCATGTTTACAAATTGCACAAAGCTCTTTATGGTCTTAAACAAGCCCCTAGAGCTTGGTACAAATGTTTGACTAGCTTTCTTCTTGAAAAAGGATTTGAGATTGGTAAAATTGACTCAACGCTATTCACAAAAGGGTTGACGGAGAACTATTTGTGTGCCAAATATATGTCGATGATATTATCTTTGGATCAACTAACCTGATTTTAGTGAGAAGTTTGGAAAGCTTATGTCGAGAAGTATGAGATGTCCATGATGAGTGAACTCAAGTTCTTCCTTGGGTTGCAAATCAAGCAATCTAAGGAGGGTACTTTTGTCTCACAAACTAAGTACACTAAGGATCTCTTCAAGAAGTTCAACATGCAAGAGAGCAAAGGTATGAGAACCCCATGCCTACTAATGGACATAATGACTTGACTAAAGATGGAGAACCTGTTGATCAAAAGGTTTATCGATCCATGATTGGTTCTCTACTATATCTTTGTGCTTCTCGTCCGATATTATCTTTGAGTGTATGCATGTGTGCTCGATATCAAGCTGCTCCTAAAGAATGTCATCTTAAAGCTGTTAAAAGAATTGTGAGATATTTGATACACACACCTAACTTTGGCATTTGGTATCCTAAGAGGGCCTCTTTCGATCTTGTTGGCTATTCCGACTCGGACTATGCCGAGATAAGATAGATAGAAAGTCAACTTCGGTACATGTCAATTTCTTGGTCGATCCCTTGTGTCTTGGTCATCCAAGAAACAAAACTCAATATCATTATCATTGCGAAGCGAGAATATATTGCTGCTGGTTAGTGTTGTGCTCGATTGCTATGGATGAAACAAATGCTTAAGGACTATGGGATACATGCAAGACATGTTCCTTTGCTTTGTGACAACGAGAGTGCAATTAAGATTGGACACAATCCTGTGCAACACTCTCGCATCGAAACACATTGAAGTTCGTCACCATTTTATTCGTGATCATATTGCTAAGGGTGACATTGATCTTAAGCATGTTAAATCTTGACAAATAGCTTGCAGATATCTTTACAAAACCACTTGATGAGAAAGTGTTTTGTCGCTAAGGAGTGAGTTGAACATCATTGATGCTTCAAACTTGGAGTGAAAACTCCATTGATGCATGCAAGGCTTGAGCCTAATTGACTAATCCTTGATATTTCTCTTATGATGATGATCATATGTCTTGGACACATTTGCCCCTTGTATTGCATCTAACTCCTTGCGGTACTTGGATGATCTACATTCTACAAGATTATCACACTCACTCAAATCATGAGTAATCTTGTCATTGACCAAGTATCTAGCTCTTGGGATGTTGAGTTCAAGGAACAAAATTCCACATATCCTTTTTGACACCATATACTTCTAGTACTTCACTCATGTCATATTGGATATTCTTGAGTATTTCCTTGCTTGCCTAACCCATGTAGGAAGATGAACTACACAATGGGAAATGGTGCTCCAACTTCACATTCTATGAGCATCAACATCAAGTTCACCTACATGAGAACAAGCAACAACAAGCCCAAGGTATGTCTTTCACATCTTGAAAAAGCTTTGCTCAAAGTCATGAGTACAAGCAGCTTCAAAAGATGTGATCACATCAAATGCTTAATCGAAAAATGGTAACCCCATTTTGAGCTTAAACGATGAGTATGACCTATGATCAAATGTTCTCATTTGACTCCTAAGTCAATATACTCAAACATAGGTGACCTAGTCGCCGACCCCTGTCTAGATGAAGTACATATGTTTTGGAGTTTTTCTGTTTTGTTTCTTATGCTCTCTCATTGAGTTTCCTTGCTTTTTTTTCAAAAAAAAAAAACTTCATCTAGCAATCTTTTTCATTTCGCTTTCTTACGTTCTTGTGTATATCCTTTAGCTCGATAAATTCCTGAAAATCATTTACAAATTCATTGCAAATCTTCTGAAACATTTCTTGCAAAGTGAGCTGAATTATTTCTGTATTTCCTTGGAATTAAACTCGGCGCCACCGATTCAATCATTTCGGTCTGACCGAAAAGGGATCTGCCCTAAGTCTCTGACTTTCGGACTCACCGATCCATATCAATTCGGTGTCACCGATTTACATTCACCGGGATATCATCTTCTACAGCTCATCTAAATGATTTACATTCTACATACTAAATTTGCTCAGTTGTGATTCTTAATGAACCCATTTCTTTCCTTCCATCTTTCCTGCCCTTCCTGGTTTACTGTCCTTTTCGGCACTTGATGTCAAAGGGGGAGAAGATTTAGGGGGAGCTGGGGAACTCAAGGGAAGATTGGAGGATAAGGGGAGAAAAGATATCTTAAAGGAAGAAAAACATCCTTATCTTAAGGGGGAGAGGATCACATCAAAGCTTTGCCATATATTTCACTGTGATAACACTGTTGGCATTATTTCTCTTGATCTTGTTTGTCTTGCTCTCACCATTGGTATATTCTGAAATGTATAATTGGTATCTTATACAATTGGTATCTTAAAAAGATCACAATTGGTATTTTATGAAAAGCAAAATCTATCAGAACTCATTGAAAATCTCTTAGTCTTGGGAGACATGTTGGCTGATTCAAGCTAGTGCTCAACATGAGACACTCTTTATACATGTCATCCCTGGCTTGGTACTCTTGATGTTCTTGCTGTTGGTTGAAGAACTACTCTTGTGTTATCTAACCGTGTTTTCCCAAGTTTATTTCTTCAGGTACATCACCAAGGAACTTCAAGGTAAGTATATGCATCTTGCAGGATGTGCATGATGGTGACTTGCTTGTGAATACTTGTTTGCAAGAAATCACCATGCACATATGCATCATATCTAATTTACCTCATCTGCCTCGATGCATATAGCCAAGCTGCATGCAGCACATCTTGCTCTTCTCTCATGTGTGCTTGTGGTAGTCCAAAACCAAAATCTAAAATCTTGCACACTTGTAGGGGGAGCTTGTGTACTACATGTCTGTCAAAGCTTTAATGTTAACCATGTCCTTCTTTTAGTAAGCTTTGATATCCTTTTCTGTGTGTTGCCATCAATTACCAAAAAGGGGGAGATTGAAAGCACATTTGCTCCCTAGGTGGTTTTGGTAATTAATGACAACATACTTTGTGGTTGGACTAATGCCTTTATCAAGTATGTCTCAGGAAAGTCAATCACTCTGGCAATGGCAAAAGAACTAGAAGGGTGGACCCCTAAAATGCTAAGGAAAGGATTGGCAAGAAGCTCAAGAGTCCATTTTGGTTTAGTGATCCAAGATCACATTGAGTCCATAGGAAAGCCAATACTATTAAAAGGGGATGAGGTTATGATGATGATCTGGTTGCTCTAAGGTGCTTAGTGATTTATCTCTCAAACTATCAGCAATCTTTCACTCCAACATAAACCCATAAGTAATCTCGGTCCCACCGATTCCAAACTCACCACACCGAGATGAACCACCTCACCATATAGCCAAACCCTAAGAATCTCGGATTTTCCGATTCCAAACTCGGTCATTCGAAATTGGTGTTGCCAAGCTTCAGAACATACAGACTCAAATCGGTGTCACCGAGATGAGAAAGTCGGTCCCACCGAGATTGGCAAACCCTAGACTTTGGAAGAATCGGTCTAACCGAGATTGTATTTTCGGTCCCACGAAAATCCCAACGTTCACAAGATTTGAACTTTCGGTCCGACCGAGTTGTCAACTTCGGTCCGACCGAGATTGGTCAAATGTGTGTAACGGTTGGATTTTGTGTGGAGGCTATAAATACCCTCCACCTCCTCTTCATTCGTGGAGAGAGCCATCGTAAAGAACTACCACTCCTACCTTACATTTACGAGAAGAAAACTACTTACCCTTGTGTTGAGATCAAGTTGCTCCACTCCCACCATATGACACTTGATTTCTAGTCTTTCCAAGTTGCTTTCCACTCAATCCCTTCCTCCACCACAGCCAAATCAGTGAGGAGAGTTGAGTGTTGGAGAGATTATCATTTGAAGCACAAGAGCAAGGAGTTCATCATCACCAACACCATCTATTACCTTTTGGAGGGTGGTGCCTCCTAGATTGGTTAGGTGTCACTTGGGAGCCTCCGTCATGATGTGGAGTTGAACCAAGGAGTTTGTAAGGGCAAGGAGATCGCCTACTTCGTGAAGATCTACCCCGAGTAAGGCTAGTCCTCCGTGGGCGTAAGCCATGATGGCATAGACAAGGTTGCTTCTTCGTGGACCCTTCGTGGGTGGAGCCCTCCGTGGACTCGCGCAGCCGTTACCCTCCGTGGGTTGAAGTCTCCATCAACGTGGATTGACGATAGCACCACCTATCGGAACCACGAGAAAAAATCTCCGTGTCCCCAATTGCGTTTGCTCTTCACAATCTCTCCCTTACTATTCATGCAATTTACTTTCCGCTGCCCTATACTCTAGAATTGCTTGCTTAGTATGTTGCTCGACTTGTATGCATGATGCTTAACTTGACCTTCATTGTGAACTTGCTATGAACTTATGCTAATCAAAAGGCATAAACTTTTATCTTGTCGAGTTGTCTAATCACCCCCCCTCTAGACACTCTTGCCTTCAACGATCCTACAGAATGGTTTTACGCCCGATTATATGGTGTGGACATTTCATGGTGAGTCTGCCCAACGTGACCAAGCTAAGGTGGATCATCGTCGCACCGACGAGCATGGTACCGGGATGGAAAACATGGTGCAAGACTATGATGATGCTCGGGATTCAGACGAGGAGATGGAGGAATCTGCAAAGGCCTTCAATGAAATGTTGGAGTCTTCAAAACATCCGCTCCACGAGCACACTGAGCTTTGTCAGTTGGATGCCATCTCACAAGTAATGGCTTTGAAGGCTCAATTCAACTTGGGCAGAGAATGCTATGACGCAATTATGACAGTATTTGGACGCTTTCTACCAAAAGGCCATCTAATGCACGCAAACCTGTACCGGTCGGACAAAATCCTCCGTAATCAAGATGCCCTATGAGAAGATACATGCCTGTGAGAAAGGATGTGCCTTATTTAGGCTCGACTATGCAGACTTGAACTATTGTCCCATTTGCAAGTGTTATAGGTATATTGTGGTAGACAACGGTATGGGTGAGAAGACATGACCAAAATCCTGTTAGTGTTCTTGGTATATGCCAATCGTATCAAGACTTCAACGTCTTTTCATGGTCGAAGAGACGGCAGACGGATGACATGGCACAAAACAGGCAAAAGAACCGAACTAGATGCGATGGGAAATCGATGATGGTACACACATCGGATGGTGTTGCGTGGAAAAGGTTTGATGAATTACATGCTAACAAAGCGGCAGATCCGAGGCATCCTCGAGTCGGCATCAAGACCGATGGGTTCGATGTGTTTGGTATGACGGCAGCCCAATACGCTTGTTGGTCCGTATTTGTCTTTCCACTCAATCTCCCCGGACAGATTATGCAAAGAAAGAACATTTTCCGACATTGATAATTCCAGGCCCAACTATCCGGGAAAAATATGAATGTGTACATGCAGCCGCTTAAGGACTAATTGCAAGAAGCACAGGATAATGGGTTCAAGACATACGACGCCTATAGCAAACGAAATTTCATAATGCGGTCCGGTACATGTACTCGACGCATGACTTGCGGCGTATGTGCTATTCGTTGGTTGGTGTGTGCATGGAAGGTTCCGTGCCCCACATGCAAGGGAGCTCTTGAGTTTTGTTGGCCGGGCGGTCGCAAGTTTTCTTGCTTCGACATGCATAGACAGTTCTGGATCCTCGCCATAAGTTCGGGAAAGACAAGAAGAACTTCATCGAGGTAGAGTTGTAAAAACTCGCACCACTGTGTTGACAGCCAATGCACTGGATCGATTAAACGCCTCGAGCGGATCCAGAGGCGTCGTGGTACTTCAAGGGATATAATTCTGAGCACGCCTGGACTCACAAAACATGCTTATGGGATCTGCCTTACTTCAAAGACCTCCTTTGCCCACACAACATCGACGTGATGCACATTGAGAAGAATATCGCCGAGGCACTTTTTGGTACATTGTTCGGCATAGATGGGAAGTCAAAGGATAATACTAAGGCTAGAGTCGATCTGGAGGCGCTATGTGATAGGCCGTTACAAAACATGAAAGAACCGAAAGGAAAGCAGAACTGGACGAAGCCAAAGGCATGGTTCAATCTTGGAAGGCCAGCTATGAGGGAAATTATCTTGTGGGTGAAAATGTAATTGATGTTCCCCGATGGGTATGCAGCGAATCTAAAGAGGGGAGCGAGTCTTGATAAATTGAAGATATTTGGTCTCAAGAGTCATGATTGGCACATATGGATTGAGCGGGTAATGCCGGTGATGTTGCGTGGCTTCATCCCTGAGGATGAATGGCTAGTCTTGGCAGAACTCAGCTATTTCTTCCGTGTTCTTTGTGCGAAAGAACTATCGCTGGCGTGCTAGAAGAAATGGAAGAGTTGGCGCCAGAGTTGATCTGCAAGTTAGAGAAGATCTTTCCACCGGGCTTCTTTAATCCAATGCAGCATTTGATTTTGCATCTCCCGACAGAGGCAAGATTGGGGGGGGGGGCGTGCAAAATCGTTGGTGCTACCCAACTGAGAGAATGCAGAAGACGCTTCGAGAAAAATGTAAAAATAAACGTAGAATTGAAGCGTCTATGGCTGAGGCATTCATCACTGAGGAGGTGGCAAACTTCGTGATAGCACACTACGAAACCAAAAATCGTCATTTGCATAATCTGAAGCCTCGGTACAATGCTGACGAGCCTAAAAAGGGTGGATCCAACCTCAGCCTATTCAAAGGCAATCTCGCACCAGCTAGTGTTTCAAATCTAGTATCTTTGGATAACGAAGAATGGCGGACCATTTCGTTGTATATCTTCAACAACCTGATAGAAGTGCGGCCGTACATCGAGTAAGTTCTCGGTACATTGTTTCGCAACTTCTATTTCCTTTGAACTGCTCTTATTCCTGGATATTTCATACAGTCAATACGTCGCCCTATTCTCGTATGGAGCAGTGATCCAAAAGCATTCTTTGCCGTCGGTAGCTGATGGCAAAGGACCCTTTGCCGTCAGCCGCCCGAAGCGGACGGCAATGTAGCTCTTTGCCGTCCCTTACATTGCCGTCCACTATTGCCGTCCGCGGCCGACGGCAAAGACCTTTGCCGTCCGCCATCCATGCCTTTACCATCCGCCGTGGCAGATGGCAAAGTAGCAGATTCCTGTAGTGTTAGTGGCCCTTTGCAAATTGTAATTTTGATATACTGGCCTTGTGTATAAAAAAATGGAGGTAGTAACTATATTTGACTTCCTTCCCCATTGCGGTGACGTCGATGATAATTTTTTTTTGTGGTTTGGCGAAGTGCCTTCGTCGGAGAACACCATTGAGGGAGACCATGGTAAGTCATTCGCAAGTGCCGCCTGCAAGCCGAGACAACCGCCTTATTTGCATCCAGGAAGTACTACTAGGAGTACTAGTGCGGTGAGATGGTTTCTCGAAGAAGACGATGGAGAAGCGGAGTCAGCGAAGAGTGAAATGATGGTTGCTTCGTCCGTGCTTTTGTGATTTGACGCCTCACTGCTTTGTGATTCATGACAGGAGGGACAGGGGAGTATACTCTGTGCTCTATACTGTACTACATGCGTCCAAGCATGGGAGAAAGAGGAGAGACGTTGCATTTTTCTATTCCTTCAATCAATCAATCAGGGAGCTTCGGTTCCATCTTTTTGGCTTTGGCAACACCGTCCACAATGGTTCCCACGATGCCAAATGCTATTTTCACATTTGGCTACACATTGTGGATGCCCTTAACCGTACCACTTGGTTTTTCTCCTGTGTGCTATCTATACAAATCTCAATTATATTGATCTAAAAATATATAGAATCAAGATTAGTAAAAAGGAGGTGATTTTGCCGCGCGGACGGCGGGGGAGGTTTCTTATTTTCGGAGGATGTTGTCCTACCGGTTTGCTAACATGCGTTCCCACGTGTCAGTGCCTTACCAAGCCAATCCGCGTCCCACATGAGGCAGAACAACGACAGAAGCAACACGTGGTTAAGTTAAAGAAGATGAGGGAGAAGCAAATTCAGCAACGAGTGAAATAATGGTTGCTTCGTCCCTCCAACTTCTTTTTTAGCATTATTACTTCGTCCCTCCAACTTAATTGCGGGAAAGGTGCAGCTTTGTGATTTGACGCCTCATTGCTCATTACTACGCCGGCGCCATGACTGGGGTGCTTCACCCCGGCTGCTCTGCATTGTATTCCGGTATGGCACGTGGACCCGGTAGCTTGATGTCCCACATGTCAGTGAAAGGGACTAGAAGATTTATGAAAGAGAGTGCTCCACTGTTACGATGGAGGAGTAGACGACACGATGACCCAGTGAACTGTCACTTGTACTGTATAGTACTATAGTTTTGCTGTTTCGCACGATCATTAGATACAAACCTGATTAAACAGGAAAGGGCGGGATTTTTCCTTGCATGTAGATGATCTTGGCCATACATTTCAAAGGCAATTTTAATGTATGCAAACTGAATAATTATAAGTAACAATATGATATCTAGTAAAACTAAAAACACATATGATTTATTGTGTTAGAGTGTAGTAGTAGTGCTGTATTGCATAGTTGTTAGATGTAACATGCGAGAACATGTAGAGATGTAGTTTTGGAGGGCCTACAGCGAGAAAAGCATAATACGGTCACCGAACTTCAGAATAAGCTGATTACGGTCACTATATACGTTTTGCAGTGATTATACGGTCACTTGCTCATAGTTCAGCATCGGATTGCACTCTGTTGACCGGCCAAATAGTCTGTGTGGCGCCATGTTGACTAGTTAAATTGACCACGTTCCTTGTGGGTCCCACCTGTCAGTTCGCATAGGGAAAAGGTCAGATAAACACAAATTTATGCAGGCGCGACAAGGCTCCAACCCGTGCGTGGGAATCACCTGGTTGTGTATGTGTCTGTTAGGGCCTGATGTGTGTGCATGCACGTGTAGGTTGAGCACTTGAGCGTGAGAGTGTGTGTTGGTCGTGCGGTGTACTGGTGTGTGCATGCATGCGTGCGTGTGTGCGTGTGAGTGTTGCGTGCGTGCGTGGCTGCATGTGTACGTGTGAGTGTTGCGTGCGTGCGTGGGTGCATGTGCTTGTGTGAGTGTTGCATGGATGCAGTTCGTGTGCATGCGTGCGTGTGTGTATAATCACCACACCAGCTCCCGTGTGTTAAAACAGACGGCTCAGCATACCAATACAAGGCCACCTTGTCCCCTGTGCCCGCGGTCATGGCTTCGAACCACCGTCCAAATATTTTTTTGTCGTTTGTTTTCATTCTTACTAGCAAGATGCCCGTGCGTTGCACGTAACATCAAGATGCATTTGTATGACTTGTTTATCTTGTGAGAGAAAAGGATGAACGAGGGAAGGCCTTATTTGCAAATGTGGAGAGGTGTGTGGGTACCTTTTTGTTGGGGAACGTAGCAGAAATTCAAAATTTTCTACGCAACAACAAGATCAATCTATGGAGATTCTAGCAACAAGAGAGGGAGAGGATGCGAATCTTCATACCCTTGAAGATCGCTAAGCGGAAGCGTTTCAAGAACACGGATGATGGAGTCGTACTCGCGGCGATTCAAATCGCGGAAGATCCGATCTAGCGCCGAACAGATGGCGCCTCCGTGTTCAACACACGTACAGCCCGGGGACGTCTCCTCCTTCTTGATCCAGCAAGGGGAGAGGAGAAGTTGAGGGAGAACTCCGACAGCACGATGGTGTGGTGGTGGTGGAGCTCGTGGTTCTCCAGCAGGGCTTCACCAAGCACTACGGAGGAGGAGGAGGAGGTGTTGGAGGAGGGAGAGGGCTGCGCCAAGGGAAGGGTGTGCGGCTGCCCTCTCTCCCTCACTATATAGGGGTAAGGGGTGGAGGAGGCGCCTAGGGTTCCCTAGGGGAGGGGCGGCGGCCACAGGGGAAACCCTAGATGGGTTTGGGCGCCCCCACCCCCTAGGAAACTTGCCCCCCAAGCCGGGAAGGGGGGCTGCCCTAGGGGAGGCGCCCCCACCTCTCCTGGTTACGTGAGAGGGGCTGGGAGGGGCGCACCACCCCTTAGTGGTCTGGTTTGCCCCTTCCCCTTTGGCCCATGAGGCCCTCCAACACTTGTCGGGGCTCCCGAAACACCTTTCGGTCATGCTGGCCAAAGCTTGGTACCCCCAGAACAGTTCCGGACTCCAATACCCTTTGTCCAATATATCGATCTTCACCGCCGGACCATTCTGAAACACCTCGTGATGTCCGGGGTCACATCCGGGACTCCGAACAACCTTCGGTAACCACATACTATTTCCCATAACAACTCTAGCGTCACCGAACCTTAAGTGTGTAGACCCTACGGGTTCGGGAATCATCTGCATATGACCGAGACAACTCTCGGCCAATAACCAACAGCGGGATCTGGATACCCATGTTGGCTCCCACATGTTCCACGATGATCTCATCGGATGAACCACGATGTCGAGGATTCAATCAATCCCGTATTCAATTCCCTTTGTCTACCGGTATAGTACTTGCCTGAGATTCGATCGTCGGTATCCCGATACCTTGTTCAATCTCGTTGCCGGCAAGTCTCTTTAATCATTCCGTAACACATCATCCCGTGATCAACCCCTTGGTCACATTGTGCACATTATGATGATGTCCTACCGAGTGGGCCCAGAGATACCTCTCCGTCACACGGAGTGACAAATCCCAGTCTCGATTTGTGCCAACCCAACAGACACTTTCGGAGATACCCGTAGTGCACCTTTATAGCCACCCAGTTACATTGTGACGTTTGGTATACCCAAAGCATTCCTACGGTATCCGGGAGTTGCACAATCTCATGGTCTAAGGAAATGATACTTGACATTAGAAAAGCTTTAGCATACGAACTACACGTTCTTTGTGCTAGGCTTAGGATTGGGTCTTGTCCATCACATCATTCTCCTAATGACGTGATCCCGTTATCTACGACATCCAATGTCCATGGTCAGGAAATCGTAACCATCTATTGATCAACGAGCTAGTCAACTAGAGGCTTACTAGGGACATGGTGTTGTCTATGTATCCACACATGTATCTGAGTTTCCTATCAATACAATTATAGCATGGATAATAAAGGATTATCATGAACAAGGAAATATAGTAATAATAACTAATTTATTATTGCCTCTAGGGCATATTTCCAACAGTCTCCCACTTGCACTAGAGTCAATAATCTAGTTCACATCGCGATGTGATTAACACTCACAGGTCACATAGCCATGTGACCAACATCCAAAGAGTTTACTAGTGTCTAAACTAGTTCACATCATCATGTGATTAAGACTCAATGAGTTCTGGGGTTTGATCATGTTTTGCTTGTGAGAGAGGTTTTACTCAACGAGTCTGCAAATTTCAGATCCGTATGCACTTCGCAAATCTCTAGGTCATATTGTAAATGCTGCTTCCACGCTCCACTTGGAGCTATTCCAAATGGTTGCTCCACTATACGTATCCAGTTTGCTACTCAGAGTCAGTCGGAAAGGTGTTAAAGCTTGCATCGACGTAACCCTTTATGCCGAACTCTTTATCACCTCCATAATCGAGAAACATGTCCTTATTTTTCCAAGGACAATTTTGACCGCTGTCTGGTGATCCACTCCTTGATCACCTTTGTACCCTCTTGCCAGGCATGTGGCAAGGCACACATCAGGTGCGGTACTCAGCATGGCATACCGTATAGAGCCTATGACAAAAGCATAGGGGACGACCTTCGTCCTTCCTCTTTCTTCTGCCATGGTCGAGCTTTAAGTCTTAACTTCATACCTTACAACTCAGGCAAGAACTCCTTCTTTGAGTGATCCATCTTGAACACCTTCAATATCATGTCAAGGTGCGTGCTCATTTGAAAGTGCCATTAAGCGTTTTGATCTATCCTCATAGATCTTGATGCTCAATGTTCAAGCAGCTTAATCCGGTTTTCTATTGAAAACACTTTTCAAATAACCCTATATGCTTTCCATAAATTCTACATCATTTCTGATCCACAATATGTCAACAACATATACTCATCAGAAATTCTATAGTGCTCCCACTCACTTATTTGGAGATACAAGTTTCTCATAAACTTTGTATAAACCCAAAATCTTTGATCATCTCATCAAAGCGCATATTCTGACTCCGAGATGCTTGCTCTAGTCCATGGAAGGACCGCTGGAGCTAGCATACCTTTTAGCATCCTTAGGATCAAAAAAACCTTTCTGATTGTATCACATACAACCTTTCCTTCTGGCGGTAAGGAAACTCGTTTTGACATCCATCGCCAGATTTCATAAATGCAGCTTATGCTAACATGATTCCGACGGACTTAAGCATCGCTACGGATGAGAAAATCTCATCGTAGTCAACTCCTTGAACTTGTGAAAAACTCTTCGCCACAAGTCGAGCTACATAGACGGTGACATTACCGTCCACGTCCGTCTTCTTCTTAAAGATCCATTTATCTCAATGGCTTGCCGATCATCGGGCAAGTCCACCAAAGTCTATGCTTTGTTCTGATACATGGATCCTATCTCGAATTTCATGGCTTCTAACCATTTGTCGGAATATGGGCCCACCATCGCTTCTCCATAGCTTGTAGGTTCATTGTTGTCCAGCAACATGACCTTCAAGACAAGATTACTGTACCACTCTGAAGTAGTATGCATCCTTGTCACCCCACGAGGTGCAAGAGTGACTTGATCCAAACTTCATGATCACTATCATAAGATTCTACTTCAAATGGTGTGGGCGCCACAGAACAACTTCACGTGCCTGCTACACACTAGTTGAAGTGACGATACAATAACCTCATCAAGTCTCCACCATGCTCCCACTCAACTTTCTGAGACAAACTTTTCCTCGAGAAAGGACCCGATTCAAGAAACAATCCCCATTGCTTTCGGATCTGAATTAGGAGGTATACCCAACTGTTTTGGGTGTCCTATGAAGATGCATTTTATCCGCTTTGGGTTCGAGCTTATCAACCTGAAACTTTTTCACATAAGCATCGCAGCCCCAAACTTTTAAGAAACGACAACTTAGGTTTCTCCAAACCATAGTTCAAACGGTGTCGTCTCAACGGAATTAGGTGGTGCCCTATTAAAGTGAGTGCGGTTGTCTCTAATGCCTAACCCATGAACGATAGTGGTAATTCGATAAGAGACATCATGGTACGCACCATATCCAATAGGGTGCAACTATGATGTTCGGACACACCATCACACTATGGTGTTCCAGGCGGTATTAATTGTGAAACAATTTCCACAATGTCTTAATTGTGTGCCAAAGCTCGTAACTCAGATACTCATCTCTATGATCATATCATAGACATTTTATCCTCTTGTCACGATGATCTTCAACTTCACTCTAAAATTACTTGAACCATTCAATAATTCATACTTGTGTTTCATCAAGTAAATATACTCAGTATCTACTCAAATCGTCCGTGAAGTAAGAACATAATGATATCCACTGCGTGCCTCAGCACTCATTGGACTGCACACATCAAAATGTATTACTTCCAACAAGTTGCTTTCTTGTTCCATTTTTTTGAAAACGAGGCTTTCAGTCATCTTGCCCATGTGGTATGATTTGCATGTCTCAAGTGATTCAAAATCAAGTGAGTCCAAACGGTCCATTTGCATGGAGTTTCTTCATGCATATACACCAATAGACATGGTTCGCATGTCTCAAACTTTTCAAAAACGAGTGAGTCCAAAGATCCATCAACATGGACCTTCTTCATGCGTTTTATACCAATATGACTTACATGGCAGTGCCACAAGTAGGTGGTACTATCATTACTATCTTATATCTTTTGGCATGAACATGTGTATCACTACAATCGAGATTCAATAAACCATTCATTTTAGGTGCAAGACCATTGAAGGTATTATTCAAATAAACAGAGTAACCATTATTCTCCTTAAATGAATAACCGTATTGCGATAGACATAATCCAATCATGTCTATGCTCAATGCAAACACCAAATAACAATTATTTAGGTTTAACACCAATCTCGATGGTAGAGGGAGCGTGCAATGCTTGATCACATCAAGCTTGGAAAAACTTCCAACACATATCGCCAGCTCACTTTTAGCTAGTCTCCGTTTACTCCGCAGCCTTTTATTTCGAGTTACTAACACTCAGCAACCGAACCGGTATCTAATACCCTGGTGCTACTAGGAGTACTAGTAAAGTACACATTAACATAATGTATATCCAATACACTTCTATCGACCTTGCCAGCCTTCTCATCTACCAAGTATCTAGGGCAATTCTGCTCCAGTGGCTGTTCCCCTTATTACAGAAGCACTTAGTCTCGGGTTTGGGTTCAACCTTGGGGTTCTTCACTAGAGTAGCAGCTGATTTGCCGTTTCATGAAGTATCCCTTCTTGCCCTTGCCCTTCTTGAAACTAGTGGTTTCACCAACCATCAATAATTGATGCTCCTTCTTGATTTCTACTTTCGCCGTGTCAAATATCGCGAATATCTCAAGGATCATTATATTTATCCCTGATATGTTATAGTTCATCACGAAGCTCTAGTAGCTTGGTGGCAATGACTTTGGAGAAACATCACTATCTCATCTCAAAGATCAACTCCCACTCGATTCAAGTGATTGTTGTACTCAGATAATCTGAGCACAAGCTCAACGATTGAGCTTTTCTCCCTTAGTTTGCAGGCTAAGAAAATCGTCGAAGGTCTTATACCTCTTGACATGGGCACAAGCCTGAAATCCCAATTTCAGCCCTCGAAACATCTCATATGTTCCGTGACGTTTCGAAATCATCTTTGGTGCCTCAACTCTAAACCGTTTAAGTGAACTATCACGTAGTTATCAAAACGTGTATGTCAGATGTTAGCAACATCCACAGACGACGTTCGAGGTTCAGCACACTGAACGGTGCATTAAGGACATAAGCCTTCTACGAAGCAACGAGGACAATCCTCAGTTTACGGACCTAGTCCGCATAATCCCTACTATCAACTTTCAACTAAATTTTCTCTAGGAACATATCTAAACAGTAGAACTAAAGCACGAGCTTACGACATAATTTGCAATCTTTTGACTATGTTCAGGATAATTAAGTTCATCTTATGAACTCCCACTCAGATAGACATCCCTCTAGTCATCTAAGTGATTACACGATCCGAGTCAACTAGGCCATGTCTGATCATCACGTGAGACAGACTAGTCAACGTCGGTGAACATCTTCATGTTGATCATATCTTCTATACGACTCATGCTCGACCTTTCGGTCTTCCGTGTTCCGAGGCCATGTCTGTACATGCTAGGCTCGTCAAGTTAACCTAAGTGTTTCGCGTGTGTAAATCTGGCTTACACCCATTGTATGTGAACGTTATAATCTATCACACCCGATCATCACGTGGTGCTTCGAAACAACGAACTTTTGCAACGGTGCACAGTTAGGGGGGACACTTTTCTTGACATTATTGCGAGGGATCATCTTATTTAAGCTACCAACGTTCTAAGCAAATAAGATGCATAAACATGATAAACATCACATGCAATCAAAAGTGACATGATATGGCCAATATCATTTTGCTCCTTTTGATCTCCATCTTCGGGGCTCCATGATCATCATCGTCACCGGCATGACACCATGATCTCCATCTTCATGATCTCCATCATCGTGTCTCCATGAAGTTGTCTCACCAACTATTACTTCTACTACTATGGCTAACGGTTTAGCAATAAAGTAGAGTAATTACATGGCATTGTTCATTGACACGCAGGTCATACAATAAATTAAGACAACTCGTATGGCTCCTGCCGGTTGTCATACTCATCAACATGCAAGTCGTGATTCCTATTACAAGAACATGATAAATCTCATACATCACATATCATTCATCACATTCTTTTTGGCCATATCACATCACATAGCATACCCTGCAAAAACAAGTTAGACGTCCTCTAATTGTTGTTTGCATGTTTTACGTGGTTGTTATGGGTTTCTAGCAAGAATGTTTCTTACCTACACAAAAACCACAACGTGATATGTCAATTTTTATTTACCCTTCATAAGGACCCTTTTCATCAAATCCGATCTGACTAAAGTGGGAGAGACTGGCACCCGCTAGCCACCTTATGCAACTAGTGCATGTCAGCCGGTGGTACCTGTCTCACGTAAGTGTACGTGTAAGGTCGGTCCGGGCCACTTCCTCCCACAATACCGTCGAAACAAGATTGGACTAGTAACGGTAAGCATATTGAACAAAATCAATGCCCACAACAACTTGTGTTCTACTCATGCATAGAAACTACGCATAGACCTAGCTCATGATGCCACTGTTGGGGAACGTAGCAGAAATTCAAAATTTTCTACGCAACACCAAGATCAATCTATGGAGATTCTAGCAACAAGAGAGGGAGAGGATGAGAATCTTCATACCCTTGAAGATCGCTAAGCGGAAGCATTTCAAGAACGCGGATGATGGAGTCGTACTCGCGGCGATTCAAATCGCGGAAGATCCGATCTAGCGCCGAACGGACGTCGCCTCCGCGTTCAACACACGTACAGCCCGGGGACATCTCCTCCTTCTTGATCCAGCAAGGGGAGAGGAGAAGTTGAGGGAGAACTCCGATAGCACGATGGCGTGGTGATGGTGGAGCTCGTGGTTCTCCAGCAGGGCTTCGCCAAGCACTACGAAGGACGGGGAGGAGGTGTTGGAGGAGGGAGAGGGCTGCGCCAAGGGAAGGGTGTGCGGCTGCCCTCTCTCTCCCTCACTATATATAGGGGTAAGGGGGTGGAGGAGGCGCCCTAGGGTTCCCTAGGGGAGGGGCGACGGCCACAGGGGAAACCCTAGATGGGTTTGGGTGCCCCCACCCCCTAGGAAACTTGCCCCCCAAGCCGGGAAGGGGGGCTGCCCTAGGGGAGGCGCCCCCACCTCTCCTGGTTACGTGAGAGGGGCTGGGAGGGGCGCACCACCCCTTAGTGGGCTGGTTTGACCCTTCCCCTTTGGCCCATGAGGCCCTCCAACACTTGTCGGGGCTCCCGAAACACCTTTCGGTCATGCTGGCCATAGCCTGGTACCCCCGGAACACTACCGGACTCCAATACCCTTCGTCCAATATATCGATCTTCACCGCCGAACCATTCCGGAACTCCTCGTGACTACCGGTATAGTACTTGCCCAAGATTAGATCGTCGGTATCCCGATACCTTGTTCAATCTCGTTACTGGCAAGTCTCTTTACTCGTTCCGTAACACATCATCCCGTGATCAACCCCTTGGTCACATTGTGCACATTATGATGATGTCCTACCGAGTGGGCCCAGAGATACCTCTCCGTCACACGGAGTGACAAATCCGATCTCGATTCGTACAACCCAATAGACACTTTCGGAGATACCCGTAGTGCACCTTTATAGCCACCCGATTCGTTGTGACATTTGGTACACCCAAAGCATTCCTACGGTATCCGGAGTTGCACAATCTCATGGTCTAAGGAAATGATACTTGACATTAGAAAAGCTTTAGCATACTGAACTACACGATCTTTGTGCTAGGCTTAGGATTGGGTCTTGTCCATCACATCATTCTCCTAATGATGTGATCCCGTTATCAACGACATCCAATGTCCATGGTCAGGAAATCGTAACCATCTATTGATCAACGAGCTAGTCAACTAGAGGCTTACTAGGGACATGGTGTTGTCTATGTATCCACACATGTATCTGAGTTTCCTATCAATACAATTATAGCATGGATAATAAACGATTATCATGAACAAGGAAATATAGTAATAATAACTAATTTATTATTGCCTCTAGGGCATACTTCCAACTTTTTGCAAAATTGTTATAGTTTCTTTCCTATCCGTCAGATATAAATCGGACGGCCTATATTGCAGGATGGCAGGCACACCATCATCACCAACTTCGTTTTTTATAAGAGTGTATTTTATGTATTTTATAAGAGTGTAGATGTAGAATAGATACAAGTCGACAGGTGGGCACAATGGTAGTGAGATAATGTGATGTAACACTAGAGGTGCCACGTCGAGCGTTTAACTGGTCAACTAGTCCTGTCATGAACAAATACTGAGTTGTACGGTGAGCCCGTGACTGCATAATAACCACTAAACATAAATGGTGACCGTAATGAGTGGATTATGAAGTGCAATGTATGTATCATGCTTTCGCTTCAAATACAATGATCGTCATTGCATATATCGCGAGAGAAAGATGAAACACGCGTGAATTTTCTGGGGGGTTACTTTTAGAGGACCTGGAGATAGTTTTGTGTGCATGCGTGAAAGGGGCGTACAGGGGGGTATGTGATGGAGAGAGAGAGATGCTCTTCGTTTCTCTTTATTATGACTAACTTTGTATATAGTATAAAAATATACAAATTCACAGTGCGGAATAAATATCATTGTGGGCACCATGCAATGCAAATTAGCGTTCATACTCCTCCATATAACTTTGTAATGTTGTATACATGTAGAAATTCTGAAATGATTTTTGGCCACACTTTATTCAAAAGGAATGTTGTATGCGAAATAAACGTGAAGAGAGGTATTTTTAGATCAATGGGGTACGTGATGTAACATGTGTGAATGTGTAGTTGATGCATTTGGCGGGGCCTAGAGAGGTATGTGTGTGTATTACGTATTCGAGAGAGGCATGGATAGAGGGGCCGATGGGGGGGCGTGGGAGAGATAGCACGAGAAATGAGAGTGGTCTAGAGAGAGAGAGACAAATATGACATCACGACAAGAGATTCCATTCCCTTGAGTGTGTATATGCAAGGGGGGGAGGGAATAGAGGCACCAGGAGAAATTTTCTGTGTGTGTGGTGTTTGTGTTGGTATGTGTGGGTGTGATAAGATAATGAGACGTGTGTCACCGCGTGAGGTCCGGTGGGTCGAGGTGAGGCCCTTCGTTGGTTCCGTCCTGCCACATTGGTTGGCCCATGACACATTTAGGAAGACCCATGGATAAGTAGTCGTACAAGACAAAGATAGCAGAATTGTGAAGGACTCTGTGTCCACTGAAAAAGCCAGCTAGGATTTGTAACCCTAGGTTCTCGGACTAAGGTAACCCTTTTATCTCTGATATTACTATTCACCCAACCCAACTTTAAGGGGCATCCTACAGAATGCTCTGCTAGAATCATACTCTTCGATTAGGAAGAGAGGTGTGCGACAATGCGTGAGAGACAGTCGTAAAGATAATGTGCGTACATGAGACACATAGGCAGGTCCATGTATATAGAAAGGGTCGATGAGGATTGTGCGTGTGTATGTTTGCAAGAGGAAGAGTGCTTGTGATAAAGGTTAGTGAAAACAATTGTAAATGGTTACGAGAGGGAGGGAGGGTTATATCTAGAGCATGTGTGCGAGAAAGACACCTCGGGAGAGAGTGTGTGAGCATGTGTGAGAGACCACCGATGGAGAGTGAAACTACACGTAAAATACTGCTCTACACATTGATTAAAGATATAAATTGTATCCAAATATTAGGATGGGATCATGATATTTGCAATTCGCGTAAGGAGCGGTCATTGATCCATCAGACATCTAGGTTCTATCGAATTTGAGCATGTCTATGTTATATTCGACACAATTGATCCACATAGTTAGTATTTTGAACTCCAGACAATGCATTGCTTTAGCAATCGAATATAAACGTGAGTACAGTTCATGTTGTGTGTGTAAAGCACATTATACATACGAAAGTTACACAATGGACATTATAAATAGCTACCTATGAACTAGCATACATTTGAATTCAACTTAAGGTGGTTTAAAAAAATTGAATTCAACATGAAGTCCATTCAATTATTTGAATTTGATATCATGGCATTTGTAAACCATACCTAAATTATGGGGGCACCTCTTTGCTCTGATTTTGTACATAATAGCATATGTAGTCGTGTACAAAATAGATTCAAATTTAGCTCCTCCATTCCAAAATAATCGTAGCTATAGGATTTTCAAGTGTCAAAATTTCAAAAAGAAGCGGATAATTTAATGAGGTTTTCAAACATACAAAGTCAAATATAACGTTGTCTATTTAGGTCAATCCTCATAGTTCAAGACTACTCTAAACGTGAATGCTTGTGTTTCAAAATTTCGAACGAAGCGCCAAAAGAGCCTCTACTCGCCCGAAACCGCGTGAGACCAATGTTTGGTAGTACAAGGAAATTACTTTTCTAATAACTTCGCCCCGTGAAACCTACCGGCCCGCGTCCAAAGGTCTAAACCGGGGTAGGTTTGTAACTTCATCTACACGCCACACAACCGCCTCCGAAAAACATTCATACACAATGGCCGCCTAAGCACACATGCTGCTGCCAAAATCGCCCCGCCCACTATTTGGGACACAGGATTACCATCCTACCCCGACCATGAAGAGGTCCAAAATTTAAGAGGGGCAAAGTTTGTACTTTCCCAAATTTCAAACAAGCGCCCCATCTTCTGCTCAAAAAGCCAAAAACAAGCGTCCCTGCATCAAACATGGTTCCCCCACCCGTCTCGATTCCCCAATCGTTCTTCGTGGGCGCCAAAACTACCTCTCCACCAGCCGCGAAACTCCGGCGTCCTCCGTCCGCCACCCCATCCCACCCATCAACCGCCGCCCTCCTCCACCACGCTACTACGTCTTGAGCTTGTGTTGGTTTTCCTTGAAGAGGAAAGGGTGATGCAGCAATAGTAGTGTAAGTATTTCCCTCAGTTTTTGAGAACCAAGGTATCAATCCAGTAGGAGGCTCCTCAAAAGTCCCACGCACCTACACAAACAAACAAAGAACTCGCAACCAACGCAATAAAGGGGTTGTCAATCCCTTCATGGCCACTTGTGAAAGTGAGATCTAATAAAGATAGTATGATAAGATAAATATGTTTTGGTATTTTATAATATAGATGCGAAAAGTAAAGATGTAAATAAAAGTAGGTTGGAAGCAAATATGATAAGAGATAGACCCGGGGGCCATAGGTTTCACTAGTGGCTTCTCTCAAGATAGCATAAGTATTACGGTGGGTGAACAAATTACTGTCGAGCAATTGATAGAAAAGCGAATAATTATGAGATTATCTAGGCATGATCATGTATATAGGCATCACTTCCGCAACAGGTAGACCGACTCCTGCCTGCATCTACTACTATTACTCCACACATCGACCGACTCCTGCCTGCATCTACAATATTAAGTTCATAAGAACAGAGTAACGCATTAAGCAAGATGACATGATGTAGAGGGATAAACTCAAGCAATATGGTATAAACCCATCTTGTTATCCTCGATGGCAACAATACAATACGTACCTTGCAACCCTTTCTGTCACTGGGTAAGGACACCGCAAGATTGAACCCAAAGCTAAGCACTTCTCCCATGGCAAGAAAGATCAATCTAGTAGGCCAAACCAAACTGATAATTTGAAGAGACTTGCAAAGATAACTCAATCATGAATAAAAGAATTCAGAGAAGATTCAAATATTATTCATAGAAAAACTTGATCATAAACCCACAATTCATCGGATCTCGACAAACACACTGCAAAAAGAGTTTACATCAAATAGATCTCCACAAGAGAGGGGGAGAACATTGTATTGAGATCCAAAAAGAGAGAAGAAGCCATCTAGCTAATAACTATGGACCCGTAGGTCTGTGGTAAACTACTCACAACTCATCGGAGGGGCTATGGTGTTGATGTAGAAGCCCTCCATGGTCGATTCCCCTCCCAGAGCGCCGCGAAGGCTCCAAGATGAGATCTCGGATCTGAAGGTTACGGCGGTGGAAATTGTGTTTTGTTGGCTCCCTGGATGTTTTCGGGGTACGTAGGCTTATATAGGAGGGAGAAGTACGTCGGTGGACGCACGAGGGGCCCACGAGATAGGGGGCGCCCTCCTATCTCGTGGAGTCCTCGGCCGCTTCTTGACTTGCACTCCAAGTCCTCTGGATCATGTTCATTCCAAAACGCTCCCGAAGGTTTCATTCCGTTTGGACTCCGTTTGATATTCCTTATCTTCGAAATACTGAAATAGGCAAAAAAACAGCAATACGGGTTGGGCCTCCAGTTAGTAGGTTAGTCCCAAAAAAGATATAAATGTGTAAAATAAAGCCCATAAACATCCAAAAGGGGTAATATAATAGCATGGAACAATCAAAAATTATAGATACATTGGAGACGTATCAAGCATCCCCAAGCTTAATTCCTGATCGTCCTCGAGTAGGTAAATGATAAAAAGAGAATTTTTGATGTGGAATGCTACCTAGCATAATTCTCAATGTAATTTTCTTTATTGTGGCATGAATGTTCAGATCCAAGTGATTCAAAATAAAAGTTCATATTGATAAAAGAAATAGTAACACGTCAAGCATACTAATCAAAGTAATCATGTCTTCTCAAAATAACATGGCAAAAGAAAGTTCATCCCTACAAAATCATATAGTTAGGCTATGCTTCATTTTCATCACACAAAGATGTTCCCAACTTCTATACCCCCTATGACAAGCCAAGCAATTGTTTCATACTTAAATAGTCTCAAACTTTTTCAACCTTCACGCGATACATGAGCATGAGCCATGGATATAGCACTATGGGTGGAATAGAATATGATGATGGGGATTGTGTGGAGAAGACAAAAAAAGAGAAAGTCTCACATTGACAAGGATAATCAATGGGCTATGGAGATGCCCATCAATTGATGTCAACATGAGGAGTAGGGATTGTCATGCAACGGATGCACTAGAGCTATAAATGAATGCACAACAAAAGAAAACTAGTGGGTGTGCATCCAACTTGCTTGCTCACGAAGACCTAGGGCATTTGAGGAAGCCCATCGTAGGAATATACAAGCCAAGTTCTATAATGAAAAATTCCCACTAGTATGAAAAAGACAACTTATGAGACTCACTATACGAAAAACATGGTGCTACTTTGAAGCACAATATATGAGACTCACTACATGAAGAACAAGGTGCTACTTTGAAGCACAAGTGTGGAAAAAGAGATAGTAACATTGCCCTTTTATTTTCTTTTTTTCTTTTTTTCTTTCTTTTTTTTCTTTTGGGCCTTTCTTTTTTTTTCTTTTTGGCCTTTATTCTTTTTTTTTCTTTTTTTCTTTGGGCAATGCTCTAATAATGATGATCATCACACTTTCATTGATTACAACATATGAATTGCAACTCGAAACTAGAACAAGGTATCACTCTATATGAATGCCTCCGGCGGTGTACCGGGATGGTGCAATGAATCAAGAGTGACATGTATAAAAATTAATGCATGGTGGCTTTGCCACAAATACGATGTCAACTACATGATCATGCAATGGCAATATGACAAAAGTAAAGTATGTCATGATGATGATGAACGGAACGGTGGAAAGTTACATGGCAATATATCTCGGAATGGCTATGGAAATGCCATAATAGGTAGGTATGGTGGCTGTTTTGAGGAAGATATAAGGAGGTTTATGTGTGATAGAGCGATCGTATCACGGGTTTGATGCACCGCAAAGTTTGCACCAACTCTCAAGGTGAGAAAGGGCAATGCACGGTACCGAAGAGGCTAGCAATGGCGGAAAGGTAAAAGTGTGTATAATCCATGGACTCAACATTAGTCAAAGAACTCATATACTTATTACAAAAATTTAGAAGTCATCAAAAATCAAGTACTACGTGCATGCTCCTAGGGGGATAGATTGGTAGGAAAAGACCATCGCTCGTCCTCGACTGCCACTCATAAGGATGCACAAGCCAGGTACACTTCATGTTTCAAATTCGTTACACAACTTTAACCATACGTGCATGCTACGGGACTTGCTAACTTCAAAACAAGCATTCTTTAAATTTATAATCACCCAACTAGCATGACTTTAATATCACTACCTCCATATCTCAAAACAATTATCAAGTATCAAATTGATCATAGCATCCAATTCACTTCCTATGATAGTTTTTATTATACCCAACTTGGATGCCTACCATTCTAGGACCAATTTTATAACCATAGAAAATACCATGCTGTTCTAAAAGACTCTAAAAATAATATAAGTGAAGCATGAGAGACTAGCAATTTCTATAAAAATAAGTCACCACCGTGCTCTAAAAGGTATAAGTGAAGCACTAGAGCAAAAACTATCAAGCTCAAAAGATATAAGTGAAGCACATAGAGTATTCTAGCAAATTCTAATCAAATAGGCTTCTCCCAAAAGGTGTGTACAGCAAGGATGATTGTGGTAAACTAAATATCAAGGACTAATATAATACACGACGCTCCAAGCAAAACACATATCATGTGGTGAATAAAAATATAGCTCCAAGTAAAGTTACCAATGAACGAAGACGAAAGAGGGGATGCCTTCCCGGGGCATACCCAAGCTTAGGCTTTTGGCTATTCTTGAATATCTTGGGTTTACTTGGGCATCCCCAAGCTTAGGCTCTTGCCACTCCTTATTCCATAGTCCATAAAAGCTTTACCCAAAACTTGAAAACTTCACAACACAAAACTCAACAGGAAATCTTATAGGCTCCGTCAGTGAAAGAAAACAAAACCACCACATAAGGTACTGTAATGAACTCATTCTTTATTTATTTTGGTGTTAAACCTACTGTAATCCAACTTCTCTATGGTTTATAAACTAATTTACTAGCCATAGATGCATCGAAATAAGCAAAGAACACACGAAATACAGAATCTGTCAAAAACAGAACAGTCTGTAGCAATCTGTAACTAACGCAAACTTCTGGAACTCTAAAAAACCTAAAAAAATAGGAAGTACTGTATAATTTGTTTATTGATCATCAGTAAAAATAATCAACGCAAAATCACGTTATTGTGATTTAAAAAAACTAAATTCGTGCGCGCAAAGTTTCTGTTTTTCAGCAGAATCAAATCAACTATCATCATAGGTTATCCTATAAGTTCTACTAGGCACAAACACTAATTAAAAGATAAAAACACATATAAACAGTAGGTAGATGCAAGATTTATTACTAAACAGGAGAAAAAACCAAAAACATAAAGAAAATTGGATTGCCTCCCAACTAGCGCTATCGTTTAACGCCCCTAGCTAGGCATAAAAGCGAAGATAGATCTAAGTAGTGCCGTCTTTAATTTTCAGTTTTTTAGCGGAGTCATGCTCAAATCCGGGAGGTTCTTTCCGCTTCCCTTCATAGTCGGAAATTTTTAGATCTAAAGAATCCAACCGCTTATTGCAAAGAGTAATCAACATATTCATGCGGTGAAGATTTCCGCTAACACTTTTAAGAGGCTCAAGAGACTTTTGTAATATTTTTGTTACTTTGCAAATTTTACCAAACACTTGGGTTTCTTATTGGGTAGGATATGGTCCTCCCTTTTGAGGTAGTGTTCCCACTATTCCCTCTATAATTTCATGCGCAATACTAGGATCGATTTCAATGATATTTCCTTTGGCAATGCAGTCCAAGAGTTGTCTATGCGTCATATTTAACCCAACATAAAAATTGCGAAGAAGAATTCTAAAGTTTACCTCTAGGGTGCACTTGCGATAAGATTCCATCATCCTATACCAAGCATCTTTAAGTTTTCTCCTTGCCATTGCTTGAAGTGAAGAACTTCAAATTCGGGAGACATAGGAGCAGATAAGGAACTAGACATAACGATAAGGTAAACGATCCAACACACGAGCAAACGAAAAAGGCAAGCGAAAGAAAAAGAGAGAGAGGTTGGGAAAGAGAGGGTGAATAAAATGGCAAGGGTGAAGTGGGGGAGAGGAAAACGAGAGGCAAATGACAAATAATGTAAATGCGAGGGAGATGGGTTTGTGATGGGTACTTGGTATGTCTTGACTTGAGCGAACACCTCCCCGGCAATGGCGCCAGAAATCCTTCTTGTTGGGGAACGTTGCAGAAAATTAAAATTTTTCCTACGGTTTCACCAAGATCCATCTATGAGTTCATCTAAGCAACGAGACTAGGGAGAGAGTTTGCATCTACATACCACTTGTAGATCGCGTGCGGAAGCTTGCAAGGTGATGATGTAGTCGTACTCGACGTGATTCGAATCACCGACGTCCAAGTGCTGAACGGACAGCACCTCCGCGTTCAACACACGTGACAGTGAGTGGCGTCTCCTCCGTCTTGATCCAGCAAGGAGGAAGGAGAGGTTGAGGAAGACAGCTCCACCGGCAAAGACGACGGCGTGGTGATGGTGGAGAAGCAAGATTCGGCTGTGGCTTCGCCAAGCGCCATGAGGAGGAGAGGTGTTGGGAGGGAGGGCTGCGCCTTGGAGATGGGTACTGCAGCCCCCCTCCCCCCTTTATATAGGACCTCGGGCGCCTGCCCCTGGAGATCCAATCTCCAAGGGGCGGCGGCCAAGGGGTGGAGTGCCCCCAAGCCAGTGGGCGCCCCCCCTAGGGTTTCAACCCTAGGCGCAGGGGTGGGCCTGAGGCGCACCAGCCCACTATGGGCTGGTTCCTCCCACTTCAGCCCACGGGCCCTCCGGATAGGTGGCCCCACCGGTGGACCCGGGACCCTTCCGGTGGTCCCAGACATTCGGAGACCTCAAACTTTCCCTATGGCGAAATACCACTTCCTATATATTATTCTTTACCTCCGGACCATTCCGAAACTCCTCGTGACGTCCGGGATCTCATCCGGACTCGAACAACATTCGGTAGTCACATACTAGTCTTCCTAATAACCCTAGCGCCACCGAACCTTAAGTGTGTAGACCCTACGGGTTCGGGAGACATGAGACATGACCGAGACGACTCTCGGGCAATAACCAACAGCGGGATCTGGATACCCATGTTGGCTCCTACATGCTCCTCGATGATTTCATCGGTTGAACCACGATGTCGAGGATTCGATCAAAACCCCTGTATGCAATTCCTTTGTCAATCGGTGCGTTACTTGCCCGAGACTCGATCATCGGTATCCCAATACCTTGTTCGGTCTCGTTATCGCAAGTCACTTTACTCGCATCGTAATGCATGATCCCGTACAACACCTTGGTCACCTTGAGCTCATTATGATGATGCATTACCGAGTGGGCCAGAGATACCTCTCCGTCATACGGAGTGACAAATCCGATCTCGATCCGTGTCAACCCGCAGATACTTTCGGAGATACCTGTAATGCACCTTTATAGTCACCCAGTTACGTTGTGACGTTTGATACACCCAAGGCACTCCTACGGTATCCGGGAGTTACACGATCTCATGGTCGAAGGAAGAGATACTTGACATTGGTAAAGCTCTAGCAAACGAACTACACGATCTTTTATGCTATGCTTAGTATTGGGTCTTGTCCATCACATCATTCTCCTAATGATGTGATCCCGTTATCAACGACATCCAATGTCCATAGTCAGGAAACCATGACTATCTGTTGATCACAACGAGCTAGTCAACTAGAGACTCACTAGGGACATATTGTGGTCTATGTGCTCACACGTGTATTACGATTTCCGGATAATACAGTTATAGCATGAACAAAAGACAATTATCATGAACAATGAAATATAATAATACTTTTATTATTGCCTCTAGGGCATATTTCCAACAGTCTCCCACTTGCACTAGAGTCACCAATCTAGTTACATTGTGATGAATCGAACACCCATAGAGTTCTGGTGTTGATCATGTTTTGCACGCGAGAGAGGTTTAGTCAACGGATCTGCGACATTCAGATCTGTGTGCACTTTGCAAATCTCTATGTCTCCATCTTGAACATTTTCACGGATGGAGTTGAAACGACGCTTGATGTGCTTGGTCTTCTTGTGAAACCTGGGCTCCTTGGCAAGGGCAATAGCTCCAGTGTTGTCACAGAAGAGTTTGATCGGCCCCGACGCATTGGGTATGACTCCTAGGTCGGTGATGAACTCTTTCACCCAAATCGCTTCATGCGCTGCCTCCGAGGCTGCCATGTACTCCGCTTCACACGTAGATCCCGCCACGACGCTCTGCTTGCAGCTGCACTAGCTTACTGCTCCACCATTCAACATATACACGTATCCGGTTTGTGACTTAGAGTCATCAGATCTGAGTCGAAGCTAGCATCGACGTAACCCCTCACGACGAGCTCTTCGTCTCCTCCATAAACGAAACATGTCCTTTGTCCTTTTCGGTACTTCAGATATTCTTGACCGCTGTCCGGTGTTCCTTGCGGGATTACTTTGGTATCTTGCAACCAAACTTACGGCAAGGTTTACATCGGGTCTGGTACACAGCATGGCATACATAATAGATCCTATGGCTGAAGCATAGGGGATGACACTCATCTCTTCTTTATCTTTTGCCGTGGTCGATGACTGAGCCGAGCTCAATCTCACACCTTGTAACATAGGCAAGAACCCCTTCTTGGACTGATCCATTTTGAACCTCTTCAAAATATTATCAAGGTATGTGCTTTGTGAAAGACCTATGAGGCGTCTCGATCTATCTCTATAGATCTTGATGCCTAATATATAAGCAGCTTCTCCAAGGTCCTTCATTGAAAAACACTTGTTCAAGTAGGCCTTAATGCTGTCGAAGTTTTGTATCATTTCCCATCAAGAGTATGTCATCTACATATAATAGGAGAAATGCTACAGAGCTCCCACTCACTTTCTTGTAAACGCAGGCTTCTCCATAAGTCTCAAGATAAACCCAAACGCTTTGATCATCTCATCAAAGCGAATGTTCCAACTCCGAGATGCTTGCACCAGTCCATAAATGGATCGCTGGAGCTTGCATACTTTGTTAGCGTTCTGAGGATCGACGAAACCTTCCGGCTGCATCATATACAACTCTTCCTTAAGATGTCCGTTAAGGAATGCCGTTTTGACGTCCATCTGCCATATCTCATAATCATAGTATGCGGCAATTGCTAACATGATTCGGACGTACTTCAGCTTTGCTACGGGAGAGAATGTCTCGTCGTAATCAATCCCTTGAACTTGTCGATAACCCTTAGCGACAAGTCAAGCTTTATAGATGGTAACATTACCATCCGCGTCCGTCTTCTTCTTAAAAATCCATTTGTTTTATATCGCTCGCCGATCATCGGGCAAGTCTGTCAAAGTCCATACTTTGTTTTCATACATGGAATCTATCTCGGATTTCATGCTTCAAGCCATTTGTTGGAATCCGGGCCCGCCATCGCTTCTTCATAGTTCAAAGGTTCACCGTTGTCTAACAACATGATTTCCAGGACGGGATTGCCGTACCACTCTGGTGCGGAACGTGTCCTTGTGGACCTACGAAGTTCAGTAGTAACTTGATCCGAAGTACCTTGATCATCATCATTGTTTTCTTCTTCAGTTGGTGTGGGCATCACAGGAACGGTTTCCTGCGCTGCGCCACTTTCCCGTTCGAGAGGTAGTACTTCATCGAGTTCTACTTTCCTCCCACTTACTTCTTTCGAGAGAAACTCTTTTCCGTAAAGCATCCGTTCTTGGCAACAAAGATCTTGCCTTCGGATCTTAAGTAGAAGGTATACCCGACAGTTTCCTTAGGGTATCCTATGAATATGCATTTTTCCGACTTGGGTTCGAGCCAAAGTTAAAGTTTCTTGACATAAGCATCGCATCCCCAAACTTTTAGAAACGACAGCTTAGGTTTCTTCCCAAACCATAATTCATACGTTATCGTCTCAACGGATTTAGACGGTGCCCTATTTAAAGTGAATGTAGCTGTCTCTAGAGCGTATCCCCAAAATGATAGCGGTAAATTGGTAAGAGACATCATAGACCGCACCATATCCAATAGAGTGCGATTACGACATTCGGACACACCGTTTCGCTGAGGTGTTCCAGGCGGCGTGAGTTGTGAAACGATTCCACATTTTCTTAAGTGTGTACCAAATTCATGACTTAAGTATTCTCCTCCACGATCTGACCGTAGGAACTTTATCTTTCGGTCACGTTGATTCTCCACCTCATTCTGAAATTCCTTGAACTTTTCAAAGGTCTCAGACTTGTGTTTCATTAAGTAGACATACCCATATCTACTCAAGTCATCAGTGAGAGTGAGAACATAACGATATCCTCCGCGAGCCTCAACGCTCATTGGACCGCACACATCGGTATGTATGATTTCCAACAAGTTGGTTGCTCGCTCCATTGTTCCGGACAACGGAGTCTTGGTCATTTTGCCTAAGAGGCATGGTTCGCATGTGTCAAATGATTCATAATCAAGAGACTCTAAAAGTCCATCAGCATGGAGCTTCTTCATGCGCTTGACACCAATGTGACCAAGGCGGCAGTGCCACAAGTATGTGGGACTATCGTTATCAACTTTACATCTTTTGGCATCCACACTATGAACATGTGTAACATTACGCTCGAGATTCATTAAGAATAAACCATTGACCATCGGAGCATGACCATAATACATATCTCTCATATAAATCGAACAACCATTATTCTCAGACTTAAATGAGTAGCCATCTCGTATTAAACGAGATCCAGATACAATGTTCATGCTCAAACTTGGCACTAAATAACAATTATTGAGGTTTAAAACTAATCCCGTAGGTAAATGTAGAGGCAGCGTGCCGACGGCGATCACATCGACTCTGGAACCATTCCCGACCGCGCATCGTCACCTCGCCCTTCGCCATCTCCGTTTATTCCGCAGCTCTGCTGTGAGTTACAAATATGAGCAACGACACGGTATCAAATACCGGGAGTTACTACGAGTCTCGGTAAGGTACACATCAATTACATGTATATCAAATATACCTTTGGTGTTGCGGCCTTCTTATCCGCTAAGTATTTGGGGCAGTTCCGCTTCCATTGACCCTTCCCTTGCAATAAAAGCACTCGGTCTCGGGCTTGGGTCCATTCTTTGACTTCTTCCCAAGAATCGGCTTACGGGCGGCAACATCCTTGCCGTCCTTCTTGAAGTTCTGCTTACCCTTGCCCTTCTTGAACTTAGTGGTCTTATTGACCATCAACACTTGATGTTCTTTCTTGATTTCAGCCTCGTGACTTGAGATCGAGAACACTTCAGAATGCTCTTTACCATCCCCCGCATGTTGTAGTTCATCACAAAGCTCTTGTAGCTTGGTGGGAGCGATCGAGGATTTTGTCAATGATCGCCTCATCGGGAGGTTAATGTTCATTTGGGTCATACGGTTGTGCAACCCGGACATCCTCGGGATGTGCTCACTTGTGTAACTGTTTTCCTCCATCTTACAAGCTGTAGAACTTGTCGGAGACATCATATCTCTCGACCGGGCATGAGCTTGAAAACTAGTTTCAGCTCTTGAACATCTCATATGCTCCGTGATGCTCAAAACGCTTTTGGAGCCCGGTTCTAAGCTGTAAAGCATGCCGCCTTGAACGAGGGAGTAATCATCAGACGAGCTTGCCAAGCGTTCATAACGCCTTGGTTCTTCGACGGGGCGTCACCTAGCTGTCCTTCTAAGACATATTGCTTCTCGGCAGCCATGAGGATGATCCTCGGGTTTGGACCCGATCCGTATAGTTGCTCCCATCATCTTTCAGCTTGGTTTTCTAGAACGCGTTGAAGTTCATGTTGACATTAGCGTTGGCCATTGATCTACAAGACATATTTGCAAAGGTTTTAGACTAAGTTCATGATAATAAAGTTCTAATCAAAATTATGAACTCCCACTTAGATTAGACATCCCTTTAGTCATCTAAGTGTTTACACGATCCAAGTCGACTAGCCCGTGTCCGATCATCACGTGAGATGGACTAGTCATCGTCGGTGAACATCTTCATGTTGATCGTATCTTCCATACGACTCGTGTTCGACCTTTCGGTCTCCGTGTTCCGAGGCCATGTCTGCACATGCTAGGCTCGTCAAGTTAACCCTAAGTGTTTTTTTGTGTAAAACTGTCTTACACCCGTTGTATGTGAACGTAAGAATCCATCACACCCGATCATCACGTGGTGCTTAGAAGCGACAAACTGTAGCAACGGTGCACAGTTAGGGGAGAACACTTCTTGAAATTTTTTGTAAGGGATCATCTTATTTACTACCGTCGTCCTAAGTAAACAAGATGCATAAACATAATAAACATCACATGCAATTATATAGTTGTGACATGATATGGCCAATATCATAAAGCTCCATTGATCTCCATCTTCGGGGCTCCATGATCATCCTGTCACCGGCTTGAAACCATGATCTCCATCATCATGATCTCCATCATCGTGTCTTCATGGAGTTGTCACGCCAACGAATACTTCTACTTCTATGACTAATGCGTTTAGCAATGAAGTAAAGTAGTTTACATGGCGTTCTTCAATGACACGCAGGTCATACAAAAAATAAAGACAACTCCTATGGCTCCTGCCGGTTGTCATACTCATCGACATGCAAGTCGTGAATCCTATTACAAGAACATGATCTCATACATCACAATTCATCATTCATCACAACTTCTGGCCATATCACATCACATGATCAATCGCTGCAAAAACAAGTTAGACGTCCTCTAATTGTTGTTGCATCTTTTATGTGGCTGCGATTGGGTTCTAGCAAGAACGTTTTCTTACCTACGAATCACCACAACGTGATTTTGTCAACTTCTATTTACCCTTCATAAGGGCCCTGTTCATCGAATCCGCTCCAACTAAAGTGGGAGAGACAGCCACCCGCCAGACCACCTTATGCAACTAGTGCATGTCAATCGGTGGAACCGGTCTCACGTAGCGCGCACGTAAGGTTGGTCCGGCCGCTTCATCCCACAATACCGTTGAAGCAAGAAAAGACTAGTAGAGGCAAGTAAGTTGACAAGATCCACGCCCACAACAAATTGTATTCTACTCGTGCATTAGAGAACTGCGCATAGACCTAGCTCATGATGCCACTGTTGGGGAACGTTGCAGAAAATTAAAAATTTTCCTACGGTTTCACCAAGATCCATCTATGAGTTCATCTAAGCAACGAGTCTAGGGAGAGAGTTTGCATCTACATACCACTTGTAGATCGCGTGCGGAAGCTTGCAAGGTGATGATGTAGTCGTACTCGACGTGATTCGAATCACCGACGTCCAAGTGCTGAACGGACAGCACCTCCGCGTTCAACACACGTACGGTATGAGTGACGTCTCCTTCGTCTTGATCCAGCAAGGAGGAAGGAGAGATTGAGGAAGACAGCTCCACCGGCAGCACGACGGCGTGGTGATGGTGGAGAAGCAAGATACTCGGCTGTGGCTTCGCCAAGCGCCATGGAGGAGGAGAGGTGTTGGGAGGGAGGGCTGCGCCTTGGAGATGGGTACTGCAGCCCCCTCCCCCTTTATATAGGCCCCAGGGGCGCCGCCCCGAGATCCAATCTCCAAGGGGGCGGCGGCCAAGGGGTGGAGTGCCCCCAAGCCAAGTGGGCGCCCCACCCCTAGGGTTTCAACCCTAGGCGCAGGGGTGGGCCTGGGGCGCACCAGCCCACTATGGGCTGGTTCCTCCCACTTCAGCCCACGGGCCCTCCGGATAGGTGGCCCCACCGGTGGACCCGGAACCCTTCGGTGGTCCCAGACATTACCGGAGACCTCAAACTTTCCCGATGGCCGAAATACCACTTCCTATATATTATTCTTTACCTCCGGACCATTCCGAAACTCCTCGTGACGTCCGGGATCTCATCCGGGACTCCGAACAACATTCGGTAGTCACATACTAGTCTTCCTAATAACCCTAGCGTCACCGAACCTTAAGTGTGTAGACCCTACGGGTTCGGGAGACATGCAGACATGACCGAGACGACTCTCGGGCAATAACCAACAACGGGATCTGGATACCCATGTTGGCTCCCACATGCTCCTCGATGATTTCATCGGTTGAACCACGATGTTGAGGATTCGATCAAAACCCTGTATGCAATTCCCTTTGTCAATCGGTACGTTACTTGCCCGAGACTCGATCGTCGGTATCCCAATACCTTGTTCGGTCTCGTTACGGCAAGTCACTTTACTCAGATCAGTAATGCATGATCCGTGGCCAACACCTTGGTCACCTTGAGCTCATTATGATGATGCATTACCGAGTGGGCCCAGAGATACCTCTCCGTCATACTGAGTGACAAATCCCAGTCTCGATCCGTGTCAACCCAACAGATACTTTCGGAGATACCTGTAATGCACCTTTATAGTCACCCAGTTACGTTGTGACGTTTGATACACCCAAGGCACTCCTACGGTATCCAGGAGTTACACGATCTCATGGTCAAAGGAAGAGATACTTGACATTGGTAAAGCTCTAGCAAACGAACTACACGATCTTTTATGTTATGCTTAGTATTGGGTCTTGTCCATCACATCATTCTCCTAATGATGTGATCCCGTTATCAACGACATCCAATGTCCATAGTCAGGAAACCATGACTATCTGTTGATCACAACGAGCTAGTCAACTAGAGGCTCACTAGGGACATATTGTGGTCTATGTGCTCACACGTGTATTACGATTTCCTGATAATACAGTTATAGCATGAACAAAAGACAATTATCATGAATAATGAAATATAATAATACTTTTATTATTGCCTCTAGGGCATATTTCCAACACTTCTTGCTACGTCTTGAGCTTGTGTTGGTTTTCCTTGAAGAGGAAAGGGTGATGCAGCAATAGTAGTGTAAGTATTTCCCTCAGTTTTTGAGAACCAAGGTATCAGTCCAGTAGGAGGCTCCTCAAAAGTCCCACACACCTACACAAACAAAGAAAGAACTCGCAACTAATGCAATAAAGGGGTTGTCAATCCCTTCACGGCCACTTGCGAAAGTGAGATCTAATAAAGATAGTATATAAGATAAATATGTTTTTGGTATTTTATAATATAGATGCAAAAAGTAAAGATGTAAATAAAAGTAGATTGGAAGCAAATATGATAAGAGATAGACCCGGGGGCCATAGGTTTCACTAGTGGCTTCTCTCAAGATAGCATAAGTATTACAGTGGGTGAACAAATTACTGTCGAGCAATTGATAAAAAAGCGAATAATTATGAGATTATCTAGGCATGATCATGTATATAGGCATCACATTTGCAATAAGTAGACCGACTACTGCCTGCATCTACTACTATTACTCCACACATCGACCGACTCCTGCTTGCATCTAGAGTATTAAGTTCATAAGAACAGAGTAACGCATTAAGCAAGATGACATGATGTAGAGGGATAAACTCAAGCAATATGATATAAACCCCATCTTGTTATCCTCGATGGCAACAATACAATACGTGCCTTGCAACCCTTTACATCCTTTGGTAAGGACACTGCAAGATTGAACCCAAAGCTAAGCACTTCTCCCATGGCAAGAAAGATCAATCTAGTAGGCCAAACCAAACTGATAATTCGAAGACACTTGCAAAGATAACTCAATCATACATAAAAGAATTCAGAGAAGATTCAAATATTATTCATAGATAAACTTGATCATAAACCCACAATTCATCGGATCTCGACAAACACACCACGAAAAGAGTTTACATCGAATAGATCTCCACAAGAGAGGGGGAGAACATTGTATTGAGATCCAAAAAGAGAGAAGAAGCCATCTAGCTAATAACTATGGACCCGTAGGTCTGTGGTAAACTACTCACAACTCATCGGAGGGGCTATGGTGTTGATGTAGAAGCCCTCCGTGGTCGATTCCCCCTCCGGCAGAGCGCCGGCGAAGGCTCCAAGATGAGATCTCGCGGATACATAAGGTTACGGCGGTGGAAATTGTGTTTCGTTGGCTTCCTGTATGTTTTCGGGGTACGTAGGCTTATATAGGAGGAAGAAGTACGTCGGTGGACGCCCGAGGGGCCCACGAGATAGGGGGCGTGCCCTATAGGGGGGCGCCCTCCTATCTCGTGGAGTCCTCGGCGGCTTCTTGACTTGCACTCCAAGTCCTCTAGATCATGTTCGTTCCAAAAATCACGCTCCCGAAGGTTTCATTCCGTTTGGACTCTGTTTGATATTCCTTTTCTTCGAAATACTGAAATAGGCAAAAAACAGCAATACGGGCTAGGCCTCTAGTTAGTAGGTTAGTCCCAAAAATGATATAAATGTGTAAAATAAAGCCCATAAACATCCAAAAGGGGTAATATAATAGCATGGAACAGTCAAAAATTATAGATACGTTGGAGACGTATCACTCGCCGAAGCCGATACCCCGACGTCGTCGTCCACCGCAACCTCAACTGCAACGCCCTCCACGACTAGTAGTTGAAGCCGAGGTCGTGCCATCCGTACCCGAGCCAGTTCAACCACGCGTTTGGCGCCTCACCGCTGCCACTCCAACTTCGCCACCCTCCACCGCACCGGAGTTGTTCCTGCTACGCCGTCCTTCGCCGCCTCGGATCTGCTTCCCCTCCGCCGACATACGGCCACGGCAACACAGTCAACAACTTGGCCATGGGTTCGTCCAAGCCTGCACCCTCCAGAACATCGGTTTCCCCGGTAAAAAGAAGAAGATCGGCGCGACATGTGGAGGTGACCACACCGGCAACCGAAGAAGGTACTCCTCTTCCCTTATTCGTGCAAATCTTATGTCTCTGCTTGCACGGTATTCATCCCACAAAAGACACTAGTTGACCGCTTCTTCTTGATACTAGATGTTCCTAGTAACTCGTGATGTACAAGGTTACTCCTCATATACTATTTCACCTTAGCTAGAGGTTCGTCGCCCCCTGAATTTCAATTTCTGGCCAGTTGATTCCCAATTAACGGAAGCATTCCCCGGCATAACAGGCGCTAGTACGCCTATTACTCCGGGGAAGCAGCACCTTGGTGTTTATCTTAGGGGCGTGTGCGGCCTAGAGCTACTGGCGCCTGATCTAGAGGTTGGCCGGGATTAAAGGGATGGCCTGGGGGCGCTGCCAAGCACGGCGGTGGTGTGAGGTCGATGGGAGGGCGGGGCGGCGGAGGCAGGGATCTGGGCCAGTGGTCGCTGGCGGTTCAAGAAAGATCGTCAACAGTGACTGGTGGGAGGTAGACGAAGGCCATCTGCCCGTTCCTTACAGATCGGACGGTTCATTAAAAAAATTGACTGACCTATTTATTTTCAGTTGACTGTTATCTTAGATATGACCACATGTGGTGGTGTGCTGGAGCAGTACCTGCATTTCCTGTGCTCATATATTACAAAATCATACAGAGTAGAATCTAATTTTGTTTGCCATGCAATGTTGTAGAGCTATCATATGTCTCCTGTCATTTATTTTTCAGCCACCTGCAATCTGCTACTTTTACAGTGCACTAGTTCTCCACACACTTCACCCATACTCTCACTATTGTGTTTTTATGCAAGGGTATTTCAGAGTCTGCCAAAAGAGAAGCAGCAAAGAAAAGAGAGAAGTCGCGCCAGCTTTCTTCGTGGGTATGCACGACACATTACAGCGCTATAAAGGGTGCAGTGTCAGCAGATGGAGACGGTAAACGTAGCTCTGGAGTTGATGACCTCGCTCGCAATGAACCACCATCCTAGGTGCTTGCTTTAACTTCGCGGTGTCATATGTGGTTGCATGTTCCATATGGTGTCTAGCTTGTATTCGAAAGGCCGAAGTCGGTAAGATAAGGAAAGATATTTTTTTACATGAACCACCATCTCGTGAGCACCGGAAGACAAATAGCTAGTCGGAGCCTCGGCGAGCCAGTGACAAGCCCAAACAAAGATAGGCATCACCGAAGCCAACTAAAAGCTGCGATGGTGGCGAAGCAGCCCGCCTCCCACCAGGCTCTCGGGTCCTAGATGATCATGCTCACCACTCCACCGGATGTCTAGCTTGTATTGCTTCCAATTTGGTTAAATTGCATCCGCTTAGCTTACACATTATACCTTTGAATATGACATGCATTTCTGCTTTTGGTACATACTAGTACATCGTGTATTAACCATGTTCTTACATCAAACTAATGTTCTTGTGTATCCCTCATCAATCACTTATGACGAGGCAGGCAGGCAAGGGACTACTCCTCATTTAAAGAATGCAACGTCGGCCTCCGACATGATTCTCAAGAAATGTAAATGCTAGATGAAGATAGTGAACGTAGCTCTGTAGTTGATTACAGCATTTCTACACTAGCATCGCAGTGCTTGCTCTAACTTGGCAGCGTGATATGTGGTTGCATGTTGCATATGGTGTCTAGATTGTAATTCTTCCAATCTGGTTAAAATGCATGTGCTAGTCTGCTTAGCTTATACATTATACCTGTTAATGTGACATGCCTTCATGTATTTAGTACATAGTACATCTGTCTATTAAGCATGTCCTTACATAAAACTATTGTTTTTTTGTATCCCGCATCAATCAATATGACGAGACACCTTTAGTATATGCAGTGCGATATTAGTTGCATTTTTCATATGATTTATAGCATGCGCTGCTTCTAATTTGTTGAAATTCCATTTATGATGGGACGCTTTTAACTTGGCAGAGTCATATTGATTGCATCTTTCATGTGGTGTCTAGCTTGCATTGCTTCTTATTTGATGGAATGGTTTCTGCTTAGTTTACACAAACAGTTGTGAACATGCCATGCCGTCCTGTTTTTCGTACATATTTCATCCTGGTATCATGTGTTTGCCTTACATCAAAGTAGTGATTGTTAATATCATGCATGAATGAGTTCTGAAGAGAGAATTTTATTGCTTTTTCTTGTCGGTTTTACTTGACAATTCAAAATCAATAAAGCGGAAGGAAGTTAGCAAGGCAGTGGATAAAGGTGCTCCTTCCGAACGGAGGGCCTCTACAGTTTCTACTCCTCCACACCCCCAAGATGATTTCCAAGACAACACATGCATAGACACTCAACAAAGCTGTGTTTATGATGAGCACGTCTCCCTAGTGCAGCATCACGGTGCTCCCTCTAACTTGGCACTGTTATATGTGGTTGCATGTTATGTGTGATGTCTAGCTTGTATTGCTTCTAATTTTGTTGAATTCCATCTGCTTACTTTACACATTATACTTGAATAAGACACGTGTTCCTGTTTCTAGAACATACAATATTTGTCTATCACACCATGTTCTTACATCAAATTACTACTGTTGTGTAACCTGCAACAATCACTTATCATAAGACATGTTTGACTTTGGAGTGTGATATAGGTTACATCTCACATTCTTTTCTAGCTTGTACTACTAATTTGTTGAAATGGCACTTATGACGAGACAGTTTTAACTCGGTAGAGTGATATTTGTTGCATCTTTCATATGTTGTCTAGCTTTCATTGCTTCTAATTTGTTGAAATGCCTTCTCCTTAGTTTACACATCATAAGTTGTGAATATGCAATGCTGTGAATATGCAATGGCACTAATGACGAGAGACCTCTAACATGGTAGTGTGATGTTGTTTGCATCTTGCATATGATTTATTTCTTGTACTGCTTCACATTTGTTTAAACGCCATTTATGATGAGACACTATTAACTTGGCAGAGCGATATTTGTAGCATCTTTCATATGGTGTCTACCTTCCATTGCATTGCTTCTAATTTGGTGAAATGTCTTCTTCTTAGTTTACACATCATAGTTCTGGTTATCTCTTCCGTCCTATTTTTCATACATATTACATCCTCCTATCATGTGGTTGTCTAACATCAAAGTTCGGTTAAATCAAGCATCACGCATCAATTTGTTTCAAGAACTAAATTGTTATTCGTTTTCTTGTCGGCTTGACTTAACATGGCACAGAGAAAGAGGAAGAAACACAGAATGGCAGGGAATGAGAAGCGGATGAATCCTACAGATTCTGCTAGTACTGATGGTGCAGTAAAAGGTCAAAGTCCAGTGGAAAATCCTACAAACACGGCATCCCATGCTACACGAGGTGCAAAAAAAGCCAAACAGAAACAAATAGCTGCCACCAAACAAGCAGAGACAACCCTAGTTCTTGCAACACCTACCATAGTACTACCAGCTGCACGACTTACTTGTGCGTCAACTGAGCTAGCAGCACGTTCCCAAGCTCCCTTGCCACCTGACACTACTTCCCAAGCACTCTTGACACAAGACGAGTTGGCAATATCAGATGAACCTTGTGAGCTTCAATAGCAAGAAGGTAGTTGCTAGAGTCAAGTTACAGTTGCATGCTTCTTTATATGTAGTCTCATAGTTTGATGTACACTAACACTTCCTATGTTCGTTGTTGGACTAGCACCTAGGCGCAAGAGGAAACAAACATCAGGGATAATGCTAGATAGATTAACTAAATCTAGAGGAGGAAGAATGGAGATCCGTTTTGAGGCAGGTTTAAAAAGGCCACGTGATGCTACAGAGTCAGCCAAGTTAGTATCAGAGGCAGCAGTTGCCGTTAGGTGTCATGTATGTATCCTCCCAACATGGATTCAGTACAGGAATGACAAAGACGAAACCCAGTTCAACACCTTCCTCGACCATTTATCTATAAGTATGGTTATGTATGGAAACTAGTAATATCGTCTTGCTCATCCCATACTTTCTAGGTTCTTGATAATGAGACTCCCATAATTTTCAACAGATGAGGTTCAAGTTGGATAGCCAAGAGGATGCAACCGGACAAGCTTGCACCCATGTTTTCAAGTCTGCTCTGACAAGATCGGTATAACTTCGAGGAAAACTCACTTTGAAGGCAAGGCTAAAAGTGAACTTTCCCAAACATCTCCAAATGGAAAATATATCGGATGAAGACCGGAGGGGCCTTGTTAAACACTGGTCTGATCCGAAGTATCAGGTACATTATATATATGTGATCAGATCACATGTTGAAGTCCTATTTACGCATGTGCCACATAAATCTATCTTCTTGTAGGTGAATTGTTCAAAGAACAAGGCCAACCGTACAAAAGTGAAATTCCAACAGACGACGGGATCTTGTAGCTATATTGCACACTGTGAGGCTCTTGTAATTAGCTGTTGTTTCACTCTTTTCACTGTACCATATTATCAGATCTATATTGACTTGTTCGAAATGCAGAGGAAAGCCCATAAGGACCAAAAAGTACCGAACCAAATGTTGTGGAAATCTTCAAGGACTGTCACACAGCAAGAAGAAGAAGGGCATGACTACAACAGTCAAAGCCGCTGTTGTAAGTCCTTAATCCTCATGCCTTTTAACTACTACTTACTCTGACTTGTACCTTGAACTACATGGTTTGCAGCCAATGTCTATTACTCTTTCCAATTTTATACACAATTGTCTTAGCGTATCATTGCACCTTACAAGGTTTAAAAGAGAGGAGTGATGTTCCTTTGATCTTGACCCGTAATCTAGTTCCGTCTTTGGACTTGCCCACACAACGTTACAATTGCTGTTTATGCATTCTCGATAGTTTTGTGATATGAATGATGTCATACTATGCTTACCGTATTATAAACTTCGTCTCTTTATCCTTAGCCCTCAATACAATGTGAACAAATAGACAATACATTAGCGATGGTACATGGTCATATGTTTGGAACCTGGTTTTATTATGTACTTTGCAATAAAATACAACTAATATTTTACATGGGTTCACCAGAATAAGTTCTGTATATAGACCAAAGCTATTTTGTTTGGTTTTGCTGCCTCCTTAATATCTTCTGTTCTAGTACTACTAATGTAAAACCTCAACTTTTCAACGAGCTATGGAAAAAATGGTGGAACCGCCACCTTCTAAAGGTGGCGAGGCAACTATAACCGCAATGTCAGCTCTTACTGCAGTGGGTCAGTACCTGTCCACTAACAGTGCCAAAAGCACGTTCCTGCGTAATACTGGGTTGGTTGTTAAGGCAATATCGTCCAAACTGCCTCATGACCAAGATATGCAAGCTTAAAGCAATGTTGTATCTGCGCTCCAGACACAAGTCCATTCCCTAACAGAGGCCCTTTGTGAAACAAGGAGAAACATTGCTCAATGTCGTCAAGATATGCATGGTTTTGAAACCAGACTATCAGACATTTGCTATGTTGTTCAGGAGCCTAGGGGAAACGAAGGCGAGGGTTATGGTGCTCCATCGGACAATACAGCATGAAAACGTAACGGTCAGGTCAAATGAACTGAGCTTCTGAACTTCTGGTGGTGCATTTGTCTGCTAGACTGTTAAGTTTTATGCCAACCTTCCTTTTGTTATATAGTTGTAATTTGTTTTGGTGCGATAAAAAATTTATTCTTAACGCAGCCACCGTTGAAGAAAAGCGCAAGCCATTTTTGTATAGTGTAGGGTGTTCCCTATATTTGCTTGGTGGCGATCTTTGATGTCGAGTGGATGTAATCTATGCAATCGCCTTAATAGCCTAGCGTTAGTTTCGGCCTTATTCATTTCCTAGTCTTCTTTTTCCCTGGTTTGCTAGTGGCTGCAACTACCATGGGCCATATACGGGCCGTAGGATCCATGGGTCTCCTACGGGCCGTCGATAAATGGGCCTGTAATCGGTGGGCCTCGGGCCATCGATAAATGGGCCTGTAATCGGTGGGCCTCGGGCCGTCGGATAAATGGGTCTACATGGGCCGTAATCGGGCGTAATTGGTATCGGCCCAGCATGGCAACGAGCCGTTAACAGGCCGTAGGACTGCAAAGGCTTAATTCTATCACAGGCATAACGGGTCCTTAATGGGCCAGAATATAGGACGGGCTGGAAATGGCGCAACGGGTTAACAGGCCAGAAACGGGCCGACTCTTGCCATGGGTCGAATTTGGCCCATTAGGGTAACAGGCCAGTAACAGGCCGACTCTTGCCATGGGTCGAATTTGGCCCATTAGGGGAACATGCCAGTAACGGGCCGACTCTTGCCATGGGCCGAATTTGGCCCATTAGGGGAACAGGCCAGTAACGGGCCGGAAGTAATCGAGGGCCAAAAAGGAGCCCAAGAACGTATTGGTCGTCAATAGGCCGAAAGCTAACACGGGCTGGAAACGGCCCATGTAAATCACGGGTCATTAACGGGTACAAAGAAAATTACTGTTCATTATGGGCTAGAGTCACTGTGGGCATGTAAAGGGCCGAAAGATACGAAGGCCTCATATGGGCCGAAAGATGTCGTGGGCCATACATGGGCTGAAAGTGAAATGGGCTGGTGTTATATTCGACGGCCCACATCACGTTGTTGGGCCGATTTCCTTTAGGGCCTAACGGGTCGTGAGTTAACGGGCCGTAAAATGGGCTATTTGCAAAGAGACCGTTAACAGGCTTTTCGTGGGCCAGCCCGTTAACTTTTGACCAAGTCAAACGGGTCGGCTTTGTAAGCTAAATGGGCCAGTGGTGGGTTGTGGCACGTGTCGACATATCATAGGCGCCTATCTGACCCACTAACGAGCTGACACGTGTTTCGTCCGGCCAATAAGAATTTTACACGTGGAAATTTCCCATTGGTCGGGGCTGTTAACGGGTTATCGGATCCAAAACCCGACCCGATAGCTTAACGGCGTTTCGTTATGGTGGATGCCACGTGTCGGTCACCCTTGACGAAAGCACTTCTGTGACGCGCAATTTATCATTATGGAAGTGGACACTTCCGTGATGATAATTTTGGTAATGTCATGGAACACTTCTACGACAACACAGGTATGACTATCTTGATTCTGTCATAAAATCGTCATAGATGTACATGCATGACAAAAAACGCGACCTACTGTGACAAACACGTATCATCATGGAAGTGTATTTTTTGTAGTGCAAGTCTCTTCGAATTATCAGTTTGGTTTGGCCTACTAGATTGATCTTTCTTGCCATGGGAGACGTGCTTAGCTTTGGGTTCAGTCTTGCGGTGTCCTTACCAAAGGATGTAAAGGGTTGCAAGGCACGTATTGTATTGTTGCCATCGAGGATAAAAAGATGGGGTTTATATCATATTGCATGAGTTTATCCTCTACATCATGTCATCTTGCTTAAGGCGTTACTCTGTTCTTATGAACTTAATACTCTAGATGCAGGCAGGAGTCGGTCGATGTGTGGAGTAATAGTAGTAGATGCAGGAAGGAGTCGGTCTACTTGTTGCGGACGTGATGCCTATATACATGATCATGCCTAGATAATCTCATAATTATTTGCTTTTCTATCAATTGCTCGACAGTAATTTGTTCACCCACCGTAATACTTATGCTATCTTGAGAGAAGCCTCTAGTGGAACCTATGGCCCCCGGGTCTATCTCTTATCATATTTGCTTCCAATCTACTTTTATTTGTATTTTTACTTTTTTCATCTATATTATAAAATACCAAAAATATATTTATCTTATCATACTAACTCTATTAGATCTCACTTTCGCAAGTGGCCGTGAAGGGATTGACAACCCCTTTATTGCGTTGGTTGCGAGTTCTTTGTTTGTTTGTGTAGGTGTGTGGGACTTTTGAGGAGCCTTCTACTGGATTGATACCTTGGTTCTCAAAACTGAGGGAAATACTTACGCTACTATTGCTGCATCACCCTTCCCTCTTCAAGGAAAACCAACGCAAGCTCAAGACGTAGCAAGTATCTAGGTGACATTAGGGTTTTGGTTGATTTGTGTCTTAAGGTGTTATTCTAGTACGAACTCTATGATAGATCGAACGGAAAGAATAGCTTCATGTTATTTTACTACGGACTCTTGAATAGATCGAGCAAAAAGGATAACTTTGAGGTGGTTTCGTACCGTACCATAATCTCTTCGTTTGTTCTCCGCTATTAGTGGCTTTGGAGTGACTCTTTGTTGCATGTTGAGGGATAGTTATATGATCCAATTATATTATTATTGTTGAGAGAACTTGCACTAGTGAAAGTATGAACCCTATGCTTTGTTTCCTACCATTGCAATACCGATTACGCTCACTTTTACCATTAGTTAGCTTGCTGTTTTTATTTTTTCAGATTACAAAAACCTATATCTACCATCTATATTGCACTTGTATCACCATCTCTTCGCCGAACTAGTGCACCTATACAATTTATCATTGTACTGGGTGTGTTGGGGACACAAGAGACTCTTTGTCATTTGGTTGCAGGGTTGTTTGAGAGAGACCATCTTCATCCTACGCCTCCCATGGATTGATAAACTTTAGGTCATCCACTTGAGGGAAATTTGTTACTGTCCTACAAACCTCTGCACTTGGAGGCCCAACAACGTCTACAAGAAGAAGGTTGTGTAGTAGACATCACATGCCCATCAATATTATCAGCCAAGAGATCTTTAACCATAGCAATACTAGGTTCAACTTTAATTTTCTCGGGTGGTGTATATGTTCTAGCATTACTCTTACGAACCACAGTTGAAGCTTTAGCATGATCATTTATCCTAACAGGGAAAGGTGGTTTCTCAACATAAGTAGTAGGAACAATAGGATCATTATAGTCTTTTCTTCAACTGTAATAGGTGCAACTACTTTTACTTCAGTGGGAGGATTATATTTAAACCACTTCTCCTTAGGGAGATCAACGTGAGTAGCAAAAGATTCACAGAAAGAAACTACTATCTCAGAGTCAAGTCCATATTTAGTGCTAAATCCACGAAAAGCATTGGTATCCATAAAAGACTTAACACATCAAACTTAGGTGTCATACCTGACTCCTTACCATCGTCTGAACCCCAATCTTCAGAGTTGCGTTTAATTCTTTCCAATAAGTCCCACTTGAATTCACTAGTCTTCAACATATAAGAACCAGCACAAGAAGTATCGAGCATGGTGCGATCATTGAGAGAAAGCCGAGCATAATTTTTTTGAATAATCATTTCTCTTGAGAGCTCATGATTGGGGAATGAATATAACATTGACTTAAACCTCCCCCAAGCTTGAGCGATACTTTCTCCTTCGCGAGGCCAAAAATTATATATATAATTATGATCACGATGAACAAGATGCATAGGATAAAACTTCTGGTGAAATTCCAATTCCAATCGTTTATAGTCCCAAGATCCCGTATCATCACATAGCCTATACGATGTCAATGTGTCTCCCTTCAAAGATAAAGGGAAGACCTTCCTCTTAACAACATCATCGGGAATACCTGCAAGCTTAAATAATCCACAAACTTCATCCACATAGATAAGATGTAAATTGCTACAGCTTGAGCTTGCATTGGTTTTCCTTGAAGAGGAAAGGGTGGTGCAGCAATAGTAGCGTAAGTATTTCCCTCAGTTTTTGAGAACCAAGGTATCAATCCAGTAGGAGGCTCCTCAAAAGTCCCACGCACGTACGCAAACAAACAAGAACTCGCAACCAACGCAATAAAGGGGTTGCCAATCCCTTCACGGCCACTTGCGAAAGTGAGATCTGATAGAGATAATATGATAAGATAAATATTTTTTTGGTATTTTATAATATAGATTGGAAAAGTAAAGATGCAAATAAAAGTAGATTGAAAGCTTATATGATAAAAGATAGACCCGGGGGCCATAGGTTTCACTATTGGCTTCTCTCAAGATAGCATAAGTATTACGGTGGGTGAACAAATTATTGTCGGGCAATTGATAGAAAAGACCGACTCCTGCCTGCATCTACTACTATTACTCCACACATCGACCGCTATCCAGCATGCATCTAGAGTATTAAGTTCATAAGAACAGAGTAACGCATTAAGAAAGATGACATGATGTAGAGGGATAAACTCATGCAATATGATATAAACCCCATCTTTTTATCCTCAATGGCAACAATACAATACGTGCCTTGCTGCCGCAACTATCACTGGGAAAGGACACCACAAGATTGAACCCAAAGCTAAGCACTTCTCCCATTGCAAGAAAGATCAATCTAGTAGGCCAAACCAAACTGATAATTTGAAGAGACTTACAAAGATAACTTAATCACACATAAAAGAATTCAGAGGAGATTCAAATATTTCTCATAGATAAACTTGATCATAAACCCACAATTCATTGGATCACGACAAACACACCACAAAAAGAGTTACATCGAATACATCTCCATGAAGATCAAGGAGAACTTTGTATTGAGATTCAAAGAGAGAGAAGTAGCCATCTAGCTAATTACTATGGACCCGAAGGTCTGTGGTAAACTACTCACAACTCATCGGAGAGGCCTTGGAGATGATGTAGAGGCCCTCCGTGGTCGATTCGCCCTCCGGCGGAGCGCCGGCGAAGGCTCCAAGATGGGATCTCGCGGATACAGAAGGTTACGGCGGTGGAAATAGATTTTCATGGTCGCTTCTGATGTTTTCGGGGTACATGGGTATATGTAGGAGGAAGAAGTAGGTCGGTGGACGCTCAAGGGGCCCACGAGGGTGGGGAGGCGCGCCGGGCACCCTTGTGACCGCCTCATTTGTTTCTTGACTTCCACTCCAAGTCCTCTGGATCACGTTTGTTCCAAAAAGATCGCTCCCGAAGGTTTCATTCCGTTTGGACTCTGTTTTATATTCCTTTTCTTTGAAACACTGAAATAGGCAAAAAAAACAGCAATTCGGGTTGGGCCTCCGGTTAGTAGGTTAGTCCCAAAAATGATATAAATGTGTAAAGTAAAGCCCATAAACATCCAAAACGGGTAATATAATAGCATGGAACAATCAAAAATTATAGATACGTTGGAGACGTATCAAGCATCACCAAGCTTAATTCCTGCTCGTCGTCGAGTAGGTAAATGATGAAAACAGAATTTTTGATGTGGAATGCTACCTAGCATAATTCTCAATGTAATTTTATTTATTGTGGCATGAATGTTCAGATCCAAATGATTCAAAATAATAGTTCATATTGACATAAGAAATAGTAATACTTCAAGCATACTAATCAAAGCAATCATGTCTTCTCAAAATAACATGGCTAAAGAAAGTTCATCCCTACAAAATCATATAGTTAGGTCATGCTTCATTTTCTTCACACAAAAATGCTCCCATCTTGCACAGCCCCGATGACAAGCCAAGCAATTGTTTCGTACTTAAATAATCTCAAACTTTTTCAACTTTCATGCAATACATGAGCATGAGCCATGGATATAGCACTATGGGTGGAATAGAATATGATGATGGAGATTCTGTGGAGAAGACAAAAAAGGAGAAAGTCTCACATTGCCAAGGATAATCAACAGGCTATGGAGATGCCCATCAATTGATGTCAACATGAGGAGTAGGGATTGCCATGCAACGGATGCACTAGAGCTATAAATGTATGAAAGCTCAACAAAAGAAACTAGTGGGTGTGCATCCAACTTGCTTGCTCACGAAGACCTAGGGCATTTTGAGGAAGCCCATCGTAGGAATATACAAGCCAAGTTCTATAATGAAAAACTGCCACTAGTATATGAAAGTGACAACATATGAGACTCTCTATATGAAGAACATGGTGCTACTTTGAAGCACAAGTGTGGAAAAAGATAGTAACATTGCCCCCTTTTTTATTTTCTTTTTTTTGGGCCTTTTTTTATTTAGCCTTTCCCTTTTTTATTTGGCCTTTTTTTTATTTGGGGACAATGCTCTAATAATGATGATCGTCACACTTCTATTTATTTACAACTCATGAATTACAAAATAATACTAGAACAAGATATGACTCTATATGAATGCCTCCGGCGGTGTACCGGGATAGGCAATGAATCAAGAGTGACATGTATGAAAAATTATACATGGTGGCTTTGCCACAAATACGATGTCAACTACATGATCATGCAAGGCAATATGACAATGATGATGTGTGTCATGATGATGAACGGAACGGTGGAAAGTTGCATGGCAATATCTCTTGGAATGGCTATGGAAATGCCATAATAGGTAGGTATGGTGGCTGTTTTGAGGAAGATATAAGGAGGTTTATTTAGAGCGTATCATATCACGGGGTTTGGATGCACCGGCGAAGTTTGCACCAACTCTCAAGGTGAGAAAGGACAATGCACGGTACCGAAGAGGCTAGTAATGATGGAAGGGTGAGAGTGCGTATAATCCATGGACTCAACATTAGTCAAAAAGAACTCATATACTTATTGCAAAAATCTACAAGTCATCAAAAACCAAGCACTACGCGCATGCTCCTAGGGGGATAGATTGGTAGGAAAAGACCATCGCTCGTCCCCGACCGCCACTCATAAGGATGCACAATCTAAGAACACCCCATGTTTTAAATTTGTTAGACAACTTTTACCATACGTGCATGCTACGGGACTTGCCAACTTCAACACAAGCATTCTTTAAATTCATAATCACCCAACTAGCATGACTCTAATATCACTACCTCCATATCTCAAAACTATTATCAAGTATCAAATTGATCATAGGATCCAATTCACTTCCTATGATAGTTTTTATTATACCCAACTTGGATGCTCATCATTCTAGGACCAATTTTATAACCATAGCAAATACCATGCTGTTCTAAGAGACTCTCAAAATAATATAGGTGAGGCATGACAGATCAACAATTTCTACAATATTAAGCCACCACCGTGCTCTAAAAGATATAAGTGAAGCACTAGAGCAAAACTATCTAGCTCAAAAGATATAAGTGAAGCACATAGGGTATTCTAATAAATTCTAATAAAGTGGGTTTCTCCCAAAAGGTGTGTACATCAAGGATGATTGTGGTAAACTAAAAAGCAAAGACTAATATCATAGAAAGCGCTCCAAGCAAAACACATATCATGTGGCGAATAAAAATATAGCTCCAAGTAAAGTTACCGATAGACGAAGACGAAAGAGGGGGTGCCTTCCGGGGCATCCCCAAGCTTAGGATTTTGGTTATCCTTGAATATCTTGGGATGCCATGGGAATCCCCAAGCTTAGGCTCTTGTCACTCCTTATTCCATAGTCCATCAAATCTTTACCCAAAACTTGAAAACTTCACAACACAAAACTCAATAGGAAATCTCATAAGCTCCGTTAGTGCAAGAAAGAAAAACCACCACATAAGGTACTGTAATGAACTCATTATTTATTTATATTGGTGTTAAACCTACTGTATTCCAACTTCTCTATGGTTCTTACTCCTACATACTAGCCATAGATGCATCAAAATAAGCAAACAACACACGAAAAACAGAATCTGTCAAAAACAGAACAGTGTGTAGCAATCTGTACTCACGAATACTTCTGGAACTATAAAAATCCTACAAAAATAGGAAGTCCTAGTAAAGTTGTCTATGGATCTACAGAAGAAAGAATCAATGCAAAATCACGTTCCTGTGAATTAATAAAAGTATTTTCGTGCGAGCAAAGTTTCTGTTTTTCAGCAGAATCAAATTAACTATCACCATAGGTTATCCTATAGGTTCTACTTGGCACAAACACTAATTAAAACATGAAAACACATCTAAACAGAAGGTAGATGCAAAATTTATTACTAAACAGAAGCAGAAACAAAAACCAAAAATAAAATTGGGTTGCCTCCCAACTAGCACTATCGTTTAACATGATCTCTAAGTGAAAACGGGAATAACTTCAATTTAATAGGTGAAAATGGAAATAACTTCAATCAATACTATTCTTAGGCAAAGACGAAAACCAAACTTTAGCACGGTCTAAGTGAAAGTGGAAATAACTTCAATTTAATAATATCATTATCCGTATCTTTCTTCTTTTGCATCTCACACAAATCAACAAAGTTGTTTAAATGGGTAGAGGCATCTTCACTAGGAAGGCCGGAGAATTGATCTTTCATAACAAGATTCAGCAAATCAGCATTGATTTCACAAGACTCAGCATCATTAAGAGGAGCAATCGGAGTACTAAGGAAATCATTATTATTGGTTGGAAAAGTAACACAATTTGGTATTATCTTGCGCCATCACGACAAGCAATCCAACACACAAGCAAACAAAAAGGCAAGCGAAAGAGAGAGGAGATTGGCAAAGAGAGGGCGGATAAAACAGCAAGGATGAAGTGGGGGAGAGGAAAACGAGAGGCAAATGGCAAATAATGTAAATGCGAGGGAGATGAGTTTGTGATGGGTACTTGGTATGTCTTTACTTGAGCGAAGACCTCCCCGGCAACTGCGCCAGAAATCCTTCTTGCTATGTCTTGAGCTTGCGTTGGTTTTCCTTGAAGAGGAAAGGGTGATGCAGCAATAGTAGCGTAAGTATTTCCCTCAAATTTTGAGAACCAAGGTATCAATCCAGTAGGAGGCTCCTCAAAAGTCCCACACACCTACACAAACAAACAAGAACTCGCAACCAACGCAATATGATATAAACCCCATCTTTTTTTCCTCGATGGCAACAATACAATACGTGCCTTGCTGCCGCAACTGTCACTGGGAAAGGACACCACAAGATTGAACCCAAAGATAAGCACTTCTCCCATTGCAAGAAAGATCAATCTAGTAGGCCAAACCAAACTGATAATTCGAAGAGACTTACAAAGATAACTTAATCACACATAAAAGAATTCAGAGGAGATTCAAATATTTCTCATAGATAAACTTGATCATAAACCCACAATTCATTGGATCACGACAAACACACCACAAAAAGAGTTACATCGAATAGATCTCCACGAAGATCAAGGAGAACTTTGTATTGAGATTCAAAGAGAGAGAAGTAGCCATCTAGCTAATTACTATGGACCCGAAGGTTTGTGGTAAAATACTCACAACTCATCGGAGAGGCCTTGGAGATGATGTAGAGGCCCTCCATGGTCGATTCCCCCTCCGGTGGAGCGCCGGCGAAGGCTCCAAGATGGGATCTCGCGGATACAGAAGGTTACGGCGGTGAAAATAGGTTTTTGTGGTCGCTTCTGATGTTTTCAGGGTACATGGGTATATGTAGGAGGAAGAAGTAGGTCGGTGGATGCTCGAGGGGCCCACGAGGGTGGGGGCGCGCCGGGCACCCTTGTGGCTGCCTCATTTGTTTCTTGACTTCCACTCCAAGTCCTCTGGATCACGTTTGTTCCAAAAAGATCGCTCCCGAAGGTTTCATTCCATTTGGACTCCGTTTGATATTCCTTTTCTTCGAAACACTGAAATAGGCAAAAAAAATAGCAATTCGGGCTGGGCCTCCGGTTAGTAGGTTAGTCCCAAAAATGATATAAAAGTGTAAAGTAAAGCCCATAAACATCCAAAACGGGTAATATAATAGCATGGAACAATCAAAAATTATAGATATGTTGGAGACATATCATATATCGGGATGCAATGTTCCATCTCCTGCAAAGGGATTAGCTAGCAGTTTCTCTATCATACCCGAAGGAATTTCAAAGTAAACATTTTCATGAGGTTCATGGGTTGAGGAGCAACTCTTTGTTTCTCTCGGTCGGGGCGAAGATGCCCTAACAAGCCCTCAAAGGATTAGTTTCCATAGTAACAAGTGATAGTAAATTTCAGCACACTATATAAATGTTTCCTTACCAAGTTCCACTCACCAAAGGCGCTTCATTCCCCGGCAACGGCGCCAGAAGAGTCTTGATGACCCACAAGTATAGGGGATCTATCGTAGTCCTTTCGATAAGTAAGAGTGTCGAACCCAACGAGGAGCAGAAGGAAATGACAAGCGGTTTTAACTAAGGTATTCTTTGCAAGCACTGAAATTGTAGGTAACAGATAGTTTTGGGATAGGATAATTTGTAATGGGTAACAAGCAATGAAAGTAAATGAAGTGCAGCAAGGTGGCCCAATCCTTTTTGTAGCAAAGGACAAGCCTGGACAAGTTCTTATAATGAGAAAAGCGCTCCCAAGGACACATGGGAATTATCGTCAAGCTAGTTTTCATCACGCTCATATGATTCGCGTTCGTTACTTTGATAATTTGATATGTGGGTGGACCAGTGCTTGGGTGCTGCCCTTTCTTGGACAAGCATCCCACTTATGATTAACCCCTACTGCAAGCATCCGCAACTACAAAGGAAGTATTAAGGTAAACCTAACCACAACATGAGACATATGGATCCAAATCAGCCCCTTACGAAGCAACTTATAAACAAGGGTTTAAGCTTCTGTCACTCTAGCAACCCATCATCTACTTATTACTTCCCAATGCCTTCCTCTAGGCCCAAATAATGGTGAAGTGTCATGTAGTTGATGTTCACATAACACCACTAGATGAGAGACAACATACATCTCATCAAAATATCGAATGAATACCAAATTCACATGACTACTAATAGCAAGACTTCACCCATGTCCTCAGGAACAAACGTAACTACTCACAAAGCTTATTCATGTTCATGATCAGAGGAGTATTAATATGCATTAAGGATCTGAACAAATAATCTTTGTAGCGACTGCACTTAAAGCGATCGATCTCGTGCTCGATGTCATCCTGGATCAGTAATGCTGACACCACACAGTACTTGGAGGATTTATAACAGAGTAGCAATCACACACTTATTACATCGAATGTATCAAAAGAGAACTTACTGAAATAAATATGGCCTAAGGCCATCTAAAACGATAACAGCGGAAGGCTTGGAAGATAAGCGAGTCCATCAACTCCAACGGCATCACTGAGTATAGAACCACGACCTAAAAGCACCTTACTCGTCGTCTGAAAAGTCTGCAACATGAAACGTTGCAGCCCAAAAACGGGTCAGCACATGGAATATGCTGGGAATGTAACACATAGAGAATAACAATGGAGATAGGCTATACTACATGCATATTTGGCTAGTGGTAAAGCTCTATGGTTACAGTTTTTGCATAAAGCCAATTTTTCCCTACTGCAAAGGAATAAATTTATTTAACTATCATGGTGGTTGTTAAACATTGAGAATGGTTGACAGCATTCTCAATCCCAATTAAAAAGTACTCATTAAAAACCCAACAGTATTAATTAAAGTAACATAATGAGATTCACATGATAATCAAGTACTAAATACTCAAGATGTCCATAACCGGGGACACGGCTAACCAGGATTAGTTTATACACTCTGCAGAGGTTTGCGCACTTTTCCCACAAGACTCGATCGCCTCCGTTTGATTCCTCGTACTACATGATGTTTGAGAAACGGATGATCGAGACATAGTCTTTCAGAAGCACTAGCACCTTACATGTGGGTAGACCGGTACACCTACTTTCCCCTACATCTGTTAGTCTACCCGTAAGAGTTCTCACAACTTAGTCAACTATGCCAGAGCCCATAATGGCTTGTGGCTGCACACGTAAGTTTCTAGTTTGAATAATCTCATGATCCCTTTGAGCCTGGGTGGCGGTCCAAGAAATACAGCAAGTCCTGCTAGAAAACAGTGCCTCAATCCACCCAGATGTGTATTCAAGTTGCCACCTTAAATAAACCATTAATTTACAATCTCACATCATCATGGATACACTCACCCAATCCACGTCTACTAGCATAGCATGGCATAATAAGCAAACGTAGAAGTAACTCCCAAAGGTTTGATAATAAACAGGTAATAGGTACTACCTCATCTACTTCCCATCCCACAATTTAATTAGATCCTAATCATGCAATGTTTGAGGATAGATCTAATGCATAAAAACTGGGTAGTAGAAAGATATGATCAAGTGTTACTTGCCTTGCTGATGATCCGCGAGACCTAGAGACTCAAAGTAACAGGCGGCGCACTCCGGGTATTCTATCGCAGACAAACAAACAAGCATACAATAAGTACTCATCTAATGCATAGGTAAAACTCGAACAAAAGACCCAACCAGAATGTTCAACTTAAGAACTCCTGTTTGCAAAAAGAATCAAATCAAATAAAGCAACGAAAGTCAAACGGCGAAAGAAAACAGCTTCGTTTTACTAATCTGGATCTAAGTCAAATTTTACAGAAGCAAAAACTTGTTTAAGTAGATTATTCGGAAAGAGGGTTTTGAGACGAAACTCCAAGCGCTTGAATCGCCTGATTCCGATAAACGAGCGAAAAGTTATACTAAATCGAAAATCGGATCAGAAATCGTGATCAGAAAATAACAGCGGAAAATCTGAGAAAAAGAAAAACGACGAACGGGTTAACGAACGAACGTTCGTCAATTGAACGAATCTGACGAAAAGCGTTTGTTTAAGCGAACTAACGGACAAACGTCCGCTAATTAACCTAACCGGAAAAAAACGAAAACTAAAAATCCCCGGTTTTTCTAAAAAAAACGGTGCGCGCAAAACGAGACGGCGGCGAACCTCGGGATGCGGGCGGCGGCGGCGCGGATCTGGCGGCTAGGGTTAGGGTTTCGCGGACTTGGCCGGTGGCGGATCGGGCTGGCGGCGGGGTGACTTGGGCCAGGGGGCGCGGGCTGGGGCGGCTAGCGGCGGGGTCCGGCGCTATTTATAAAGCGCCCCCGAGCGGAGTCCCGCTCGAGTGCCCGAGTCGGTCTTGCGTTTTTTAATCATTACGCTCGGTAGAAAAATAAAAAGAAATACTAAACGGACTCCAAAAATCCCGAAATAAATTTTCCCCGGCTTTTAAAATCAAGCCAGACTAGATGAACATTTATTTCGGCCTAAATGCAATTTCTGAAAAACGCACATTTTTCCTAAATTCAAATAAAAAGCGAAAAACTTCAAAATAAATCTTATTTGATGTTTTTATTAAATCTTCATTATTTCTTTATTTTGGGAAAGTCATTTTATTCCCTCTCTGAATTTTTGGTAGTAGAAATAATTGAAGATAAAATAAATAAAATCAATGATCCTATTTTCAAAATTTGAGAAATACTCAATTATGAAAATAACGAAATCCCCAACTCTCTCCGAGGGTCCTTAAGTTGCGTAGAATTTCTAGGATCGAGCCAACAATGCAATAAAAATATGATATGCATGATGATCTATGTATAACATTCCAAATTGAAAATTTGGGATGTTACAAACCTACCCCCCTTAAGATGAATCTCGCCCTCGAGATTCGGGTTGGCTAGCAAATAGGTGAGGGTGGTCCTTGAGTAGATCTTCCTCTCGCTCCCAGGTGGCTTCCTCCTCAGTGTGGTGGCTCCACTGAACTTTGCAAAACTTGATAACCTTGCTACGGGTAACTCTGCTGGCATAATCCAAAATCTTAACAGGTTTCTCTTCATAGGTTAGATCTTCTTTCAGCTGAATCGTTTCCAATGGCACCGTATCTCTCGGTGGTATATCAGCCATCTCTGCGTGACACTTCTTCAACTGTGAAACATGGAACACATCGTGAACTCCCGACAATCCCTCAGGTAATTCCAACTTGTATGCTATTTCTCCCATGCGTTCCAAAACCTTGTATGGCCCCACAAAACGTGGTGCTAACTTTCCTTTAACTCCAAAATGCTTAACTCCCCGAAGTGGAGATATCAAGATAAACTCGTCTCCGACTTCAGATTACATCTCCTTGCGTTTGAATCTGCATAGCTCTTACGCCTTGATTGAGCTACCTTGAGCTGTCATGAATCAACTTTACTTTCTGTTCGAGACTCCTTAATCAAATCTGGTCCAAACAATGGCGGTCTCCAACCTCATCCCACAACAACGGGTTCTGCACCTCCTTCCGCATAAGGCTTGAAAGGGCCATCTTCAAGCTAGATTGATAACTATTGTTGTAAGAAAACTCCGCGTATGGCAAGTTGTCATCCCAACTTGATCCATAATCCAAAACACAAGCTCTAAGCATATCCTCCAAAATCTGATTGACTCTCTCGGTCTGTCCATCTGTCTATGGGTGAAAAGCTGTGCTAAACTCCAGTCTGGTTCCCAATGTTTCGTGCAACTGCTTCCAGAACTTTGAAATGAATTCGGTTCCTCTATCTGATATGATACTCCTCGGAACTCCATGCGAACATACAATCCTCGTCATGTATATCTTAGCCAATTTGGCACTACTGTAGGTAGTCTTTACTGGGATGAAATGTGCTACCTTCGTCAAACGATCGACTACAACCCAAATTGAGTCATAGCCTGAACGAGTCCTGGGCAATCCCGTGATGAAATCCATGCCTAGTTTATCCCACTTCCATTCGGGTATAGGCAATGGCTGCAACAATCCGGTGCTTCGATGTTCGCTTTCATCCTGTGACATACATCACAAACTGCTACATACTCTGCGATATCCTTCTTCATTCTGGTCCACCAGAATGTTTCCTTCAAATCCAAATACATCTTTGTATTCCCGGGGTGAATCGAATATGGTGAATCATGTGCCTCTTGCAGAATCAACTTCCTGATCTCCGGGTTATTGGGCACATAAACACGGTCCTCAAATCGAAGGGTATCGTACTCATCCTCACGAAATCCCTTAGCCTTTCCCTTGCTCATCTGTTCCTTAATAGTGGCAACCTCCGTATCTGCCTTTTGAGCTTCTCTAATTTTATCCATCAACGTAGACTGAATCTCCAATGCTGCTACATAGCCTCTCGGAACTATTTCCAAACATAGCTCTCGAAGGTCCTCTGCTAACTCCTTGGGTATTTCTCCCGTCATTAGAGTATTGACATGGCTCTTGCGGCTCAACGTGTCTGCTACAACGTCCTCTTACGATTATCAATCTGCTGCTGCTTCCCTTCAATCATAAGAGCACAATCTACTAACTCTTGGTAATTATTGAAAGTGGCTACCATCAATCGCATGCTCACTCATCATTCGGTCCTTCTAGAAACTTCTCCCGCTTAGCTGCATCAGTAGTAACGTCATCGGGGCATAACATGCTAGCTTACTAAAATCATCCACATATCGCCAATCGTCAGTCCTCCTTGGCGTCGGGCCATAAACTCACGCTTCTTCATGGCCATAGCTCCTGCTGAAACATGGGCAATCTGAAAAGCTTGTCAAACCGATTCCATGTGGCGGTGTCTATAGGGTAAGTGGTCAGTAAAATTCTCCCACCATGCTGCTGCGGGTCCGTCAAGCTGATGCGCGGCAAACTTCACCTTCTCTCCATCTGTGCATCCTGCAGTGGTCAACTCCCTCCCTATCTTACGGAGCCAATCATCTGCTACTATCGGCTCGGTGCTACTAGAAAACACCGGCGGATTCAACCTTAAGAAACGTGCCAGATGGTCAACAAGTGGTGGTGGTGGTGGGTTGTTGTTGTTGTTGCCTTGGTTCTGTACCAATGTTTGAATCAAGGTATTCTGCTGCTGAATCAACTGGGTGATCTCTGGCGGGAAAACAAACTCGGGGTCGCGTCTCGGAGGCATCTGAGGGTTTAAAGGGAAGAGTTAAGAATAGAATGAGGTCTAGTGAGAAAACACTACCCATATGCACATGAGACAAACACACAATATCATTCCAATCAATTCAAACAAGGGCATACAATGGTCTAACTATCGTTACAAAAGTGCTTGGACTAAAACTAGTTAAATGGTGGAAAATTCTACTACTGTTATGGTGGTCAACTAGAAAAACTGCTCCGATGCAGATTCCATGATATCTACTCCAGCTTCATCAACATAGTCATCATCACTGTCGTCGGGATCCGAGTCGGTGTCGTCGATAATTATCTGGACATGTAGGTTCATCCTCTTCTCCTCGGGGTGTTGAACCTCCCATGAATACTCCAATCTTCTCCTTAAGATCACTGTTCTGTCTTACTAGAGCGGCGATTTCTTCCATATAGTCTTTACGCGTAGCCTTGAGTTCTGCTTCTAGCTCCTTAATCCTGGTCATAGCCTTCTGTAGCTCCTCCATATCTGCGCACATCTGGTTCTCCTGACGTCGGATGTGTTGATTTAACTCCTGAATATAAGCTGCAATTGATCTGTCCCTCCTGGTGGCGATCATCTCCCAATGCTCATCTCGGCGCCCACAAATCTGGTAGATAGTATTCTTGAGATCGTTGTAGTAAACTTCTCCAATTCGTCCCATGGTGATGTGAGCTGCCATGCTCTTTCCTAGGCTCCATGTTGGTGCATCAAAGGTAAACTCTATTGGTTCCGTGATTGGTGCAAACGTCCTTCCTGGAATGTAGACTTGAATCCTCCAGCGCACCTCTTTGGGTAAAGTGGCGTTGAAAGTCCCAGTGAAGCTTGGTACTCCTATGTTCAAGTATCTAGCGGGTTCCTTCAAGTGACATCCAAAAGGTGAATTCTCATCTGGTTGTGCGAACTTGATCCTTGCATCCGCCATCCTAAAGAATAGAAAAGATGAGGAGTCGGAAATGAGAAGAAAGAGTAGTGATCTAGGGCTTAAGCTTAGTGGCTGTGTCCTACAGTCAGCGTGTGCTCTGATACCACCTTGTAGCGACCAGACCTTAAACGATCGATCTCGTGCTCGGTGTCATCCTGGATCAAGAATCTTGACACCACACAGTACTTGGAGGATTTATAACAGAGTAGCAATCACACACTTATTACATCGAATGTCTCAAAAGAGAACTTATTGAAATAAATATGGCCTAAGGCCATCTAAAACGATAACAGCGGAAGACTTGGAAGATAAGCGAGTCCATCAACTCCAATGGCATCACTGAGTATAGAACCACGACCTAAAAGCACCTTACTCGTTGTCTGAAAAGTCTGCAACATGAAATGTTGCAGCCCGAAAATGGGTCAGCACATGGAATATGCTGGGAATGTAACACATAGAGAATAACAATGGAGATAGGCTATACTACATGCATATTTGGCTGGTGGTAAAGCTATATGGTTCTGATTTTTGCATAAAGCCAATTTTTCCCTCTTGCAAAGGAATAAATTTATTTAACTATCATGGTGGTTGTTAAACATTGAGAATGGTTGTGACATTCTCAATCCCAATTAAAAAGTACTCATTAAAACCCAACAAGATTAATGAAAGTAACATGATGAGATTCACATGATAATCAAGTACTAGATACTCAAGATGTCCATAACCGGGGACACGGCTAACCATGATTAGTTTATACACTCTGCAGAGGTTTGCGACTTTTCCCACAAGACTCGATCGCCTCCGTTTGATTCCTCGCACTACATGATGTTTGAGAAGCGGATGATCGAGACATAGTCTTCTAAGCACTAGCACCTTACATGTGGGTAGACCGGTACACCTACTTTCCCTACATCTGTTAGTCTACCCGTAAGAGTTTGCACAACTTAGTCAACTATGCAGAGCCCATAATGGCTTGTGGCTGCACACGTAAGTTTCTAGTTTGAATAATCTCATGATCCCTTTGAGCACGGGTGGCGGTCCAAGAAATCTGAGCAAGTCTCGCTAGAAAGCAGTGCCTCAATCCACCCAGATGTGTATTCAAGTTGCCACCTTAAATAAACCATTAATTTACAATCTCACATCATCATGGATACACTCACCCAATCCACGTCTACTAGCATAGCATGGCATAATAAGCAAACGTAGAAGTAACTCCCAAAGGTTTGATAATAAACAGGTAATAGGTACTACCTCATCTACTTCCCATCCCACAATTTAATTAGATCCTAATCATGCAATGTTTGAGGATAGATCTAATGCATAAAAACTGGGTAGTAGAAAGATATGATCAAGTGTTACTTGCCTTGCTAATGATCCGCGAGACCTAGAGACTCAAGAAAGCAGTGGCGACTCGGGTATTCTATCGTAGACAAACAAACAAGCATACAATAAGTACTCATCTAATGCACAGGTAAAACTCGAACAAAAGACCCAACCAGAATGTTCAACTTAAGAACTCCAGTTTGCAAAAAGAATCAAATCAAATAAAGCAACGAAAGTCAAACGGCGAAAGAAAACAGCTTCGTTTTACTAATCTAGATCTAAGTCAAATTTTACAGAAGCAAAAACTTGTTTAAGTAGATTATTCAGAAAGAGGGTTTCGAGACGAAACTCCAGGCGCTTGAATCGCCTGATTCCGATAAACGAGCGAAAAGTTATACTAAATCGAAAATCGGATCAGAAATCGCGATCAGAAAATAACCGCGGAAAATCCGAGAAAAAGAAAAACGACGAACGGGTTAACGAACGAATGTTCGTTAATTAAACGAATCTGACGAAAAGCATTCGTTTAAGCAAACTAACGGACGAACGTCCGCTAATTAACCTAACCAAAAAAACGAAAACTAAAAATCGCCGTTTTCTAAAAAAAGCGGTCTTGAAAACGAGAGGCGGCGAACCTCGGGATCGGGCGGCGGGCGGCGGTTCGCGAGGCGGCGGCGGCGTTAGGCGGCGGCGGCGGCGCGGATCTGGCGACTAGGGTTAGGGTTTCATGAGTGGGCGCGGCGGATCGGGTTAGCGGCGGGGTGACTTGGGCCGGGGGGCGCGGGCTGGGGCGGCTGACGGCGGGGTCCGGCGCTATTTATAAAGCGCCCCTGAGCGGAGTCCCGCTCGGGTACGGCCGGGAGTCGGTGCGCGTTTTTTTTAAATCATTACGCTCGGTATAAAAATAAAAAGAAATACTAGACGGACTCCAAAAATCCCGAAATAAATTTTCCCCGGCTTCTAAAATCAAGCCGGACTAGATGAACATTTATTTGGGCCTAAATGCATTTTTTGAAAAACGCACATTTTTCCTAAATTCAAATAAAAAGCGAAAAACTCCAAAATAAATCTTATGTGATGTTTTTATTAAATCTTCATTATTTCTTTATTTTGGGAAAGTCATTTTATTCCCTCTCTGAATTTTTGGTAGTAGAAATAATTGAAGATAAAATAAATAAAATCAATGATCCTATTTTCAAAATTTGAGGAATACTCAAATATGAAAATAACGAAATCCCCAACTCTCTCCGAGGGTCCTTGAGTTGCGTAGAATTTCTAGGATCGAGACAACAATGCAATAAAAATATGATATGCATGATGATCTACGTATAACATTCCAAATTGAAAATTTGGGATGTTACAATCTTCCACCGGATAAACCAACTAGCTTCAACTACAAGGAGTAATCAACACTACAAGCAACCAAAAGGTACCAATATGAGGTTTGGATACAAAGATTGGATACAAGAGATGAACTAGGGTTTGAGAGGAGATGGTGTTGGTGAAGATGTTGATGGAGATTGACCCCCTCCCGATGAGAGGATCGTTGGTGATGATGATGGTGATGATTTCCCCCTCCCGGAGGGAAGTTTCCCCGGCATAATAGCTACGCCGGAGCCCTAGATTGGTTCCGCCTCGTGGCGGCGGAGTTTCATCCCGTAAGCTTGCTTATGATTTTTTTTCCTGGGTAAAAGACTTCATATAGCAGAAGATGGGCACCGGAGGGCCACCAGGGGTCCCACGAGGTAGGGGGCGCGCCCTGTAAGGGTAGGCGCGCCCCCCACCCTCATGTCCAGGGTGTGGGCCCCCTCTGGTACTTCTTTCGCTCAATAATTCTTATTAATTCCAAAAATGACTTTCGTGGAGTTTCAGGACTTTTGGAGCTGTGCAGAATATGTTTCCAATACTGCTCCTTTTCTAGCCCAGAATCCCAGCTGCCGGCATTCTCCCTCTTCATGATAAACCTTGTAAAATAAGAGAGAATAGTCATAAGTATTGTGACATAACGTGTAATAACAGCCCATAATGCAATAAATATCGATATAAAAGCATGATGCAAAATGGACGTATCAACGTTAAGCATGAACATTATATCTGGATCTTGTTTGATGCGAGATGGTTATTCATTTAAATCTGAGAATAATGGTTGTTCTATTCATATGAGTAATATCTTTTATGGTCATGCACCCTTGAAGAGCGGTCTGTTCGTGCTAAATCTCGATGGTAGTGACACACATATTCATAATATTGAAGCCAAAAGATGCAGAGTTGATAATGATAGTGCAACTTATTTGTGGCACTGCCGTTTGGGTCATATTGGTGTAAAGCGCATGAAGAAACTCCATACTGATGGACTTTTGGAATCACTTGGTACTTGCGAACCATGCCTCATGGGCAAGATGACTAAAATGCCGTTCTCCGGAACTATGGAGCGAGCAACAGATTTATTGGAAATCGTACATACTGATGTATATGGTCCGATGAATATTGAGGCTCGCGGGGTATCGTTATTTTCTCACCTTCATAGATGATTTGAGCATATATGGGTATATCTACTTAATGAAACATAAGTCTAAAACATTTGAAAAGTTCAAAGAATTTCAGAGTGAAGTGGAAAATCATCGTAACAAGAAAATAAAGTTTCTACGATCTGATCGTGGAGGCGAATATTTGAGTTACGAGTTTGGTCTGCATTTAAAACAATGCGGAATAGTTTTGCAACTCACGCCACCTGGAACACCACAGCGTAATGGGGTGTCCGAACGTCGTAATCGTACTTTACTAGCACTACACCACGCCCCTGCATTCCCTACTGACGTGTGTCGGGAAAAGTCGCTATTGCCGACCGACTGTTGGTTGCAAAATCTTGTGACAGACAATCAGTCGGGAAAACCTGTGAAAAATGACACACGGTCGGTCGGTAATAAAAGAATATTCCTTGTCAAACGATTGGTCGGGAAAGCTCTTATGCCCATCGATCTGTGAGTCGGTAAATAACACCGACCAACGTCTGTGGCGAACGGGCCTGCGCGCGCAAAGTAAAAAGTTGGCGCCAACATTTGGCCCAGGCCCGCGAAAGTTTCCGCCCACTACAGATAACTCACCACACGGACGCGAGGCAAATCCCTAATTTCCCCTTCTCCTTCCCCACACGCGCTGCCATGGGCTCCCGCTGCCGGTCTCTCCACCATGCATGTGCACCATCCGCGGCTCCCGCATGACCCTGCTGGCCTCCCGCCCCCACGCGCTCAAATCCTCTCCTCTGACTAGGTGCTCTCTCTGCTCGAACCCTCGTCCTCACGGTCGGCACTGGCCAGATCTCAGGGAAGACCGAGCTCAACTTGCTGCCGAGGAGTACTGCCTATACTTGAATGGCATGACGGCCGTGGCGAAGCAGTTCCCGGAGGCGTTGCTGCTCGTGTTGGCCAACCCCTTCCTGGCCTTTCATGGTTGGTTCCCGGTGGGCGACGTCATCAGCTTAGGCACCAACCTCGTCTACTCAAGGTTCTTGTCCCTCGTATGTTCTCTCACCCCCCTCTCTATTTGCATCGCGCTGATTTCAACCACAAATGATTTAACCTTTTTGGGTTTATTATGTGTGGATTTGGTTTAATGGATTAACCTCCTATTACTACAGGATGAACAAACCTAGCATATCGTTGCTGAATTTGGAGTTATACGCATCAACAACAGAAGTGTAAGAGAGGGGCGTACAGTGGTACCCAAAAAATGAATTTTCCTCCATTGAACTCTATCGGTTGCAAAGGTGAGGCCAGATAACAAGAGGTTAATTGTGTTCTCGTCTCCAATATGTTCAGTGGTTACATCATGTTACAATTCACTTTTTCTCACCTCTTGGTACTGCACTACTACTATGCACTGAATCTGTTTGCTAATTTACTCACTAAATTGCTCTGGTCAATATGCTATTTATGTGTTTCCTTCCCAAAATCCTTTTTCTAGTGGGAAAGGTTGTTGTTGCTCTAGCCTCATCGAAAAAAATTATACTAAACTGTTTTCTAATTTACCCACTGAAAGTTTGATGATCCAGTCCCCAGTGAGGAAGAAATCTAAGTCGACGATGCTTGCACTAAACTGAAATTAAGTTAATTACACTAACTTGACAAGCATAGGAGTTCTTGGCATGGGTTGATGGACAAATTGATACTTCATTTGCTCTTTCTGAAGAAGCAAAGACGTACTTCTAATCTCATAGAGACCATATATGGGGCTTTCCTACAGTATGGAAAATGCACTTGGAAACTTGGACTGGTTCACGGCTCTGAATCTGGGTGTGCCTCATTGGTGCCGAAAAATCCATTAAATTCTGTTGTTATTCATATGGTCAATCTTCCTCTTATATACCGCCCAAAAAAATCTCAAAAGTTCAGATAACATGAACATCATTTAGCAAAATATATAAGGCACTACAGAATGTGTGTGCAATATTCATATCAAAGAATGAAGAACTACTGCTACAATCTGTTCTGAAAGTAAGGACAGGTCATTGTTGATGATGCGCAGCTGCACCTTTTCTGACATAGTCGAAACTGCACCATAACAAGTACGTAGAGAAGTTTATGGCACTTCATTGTTTACCTCTGGACCGAAGACTCTGCAATACCGTTCACCTCTTGTCATTGACCAAACTAAATAATTAGATAGTTTGAACAGGAAGTCTCTGAGATGTCTTTAATTTTAGTATAACTTGGAATTCTCTGAGATGAGGCCCTGCCTTTCAATATAAGGTTCTACATAAAAACTGAAAATTAGATAGTTTGAACAGAACAATAACTAATTGCATGCAGTCTTAATAAACAAAGGTTAAATTTAGATGTTCTTTTTGGGTCCAACAAATTATGCCATAGAGACAGTAAAGGGGAGAAGAAGATATTACTTCTGGCCATGGCAGTTCGATCCCATGTAACAACGTCATAGCCACGCTATAGGTCCAGCAGTTTTTTTTGTGCGAAAGGATTCTTTAGTGCTAAACATGTTTAGTCGCTCACCATCAAGTCAATAAGGACGGTTGGATTAACGCGAACGGATGATCGAGATTTGTTGGATTTGTTGGATGAACGGATGATCTAGGTTCTGGCTTTGTGGTGTGCGTCTTCTAGCAGAAATAATGAAATGATGTGTGAGATTATGTTAGAGCTTGCTGGTGTGCTGCTTGTCAAGCTTGCTATGCTGCTGTCTGCTGAATTATAGCTGTACATCGATGCAAATGAACATGGAAACAACTTATTATTCATACTGAAAATTCAAACCACTGAACATAATCACTTCCTTATCTCTGAAATTATGTGATGCTGTTTGCAATGGTATTTGGTTTCTGTACTCTGAAAGCCTCACGATGCTAATTGAAATATCCTTTTATCATGTTGTAGATGCTTAGCAAATGCTTTTGCTACTACCTGATCATAATCATCTGCCTTTTACTCCTTTCATTTCTATAGGAATGGCCTGAAGAGACTTATCCCACATGGGAACATAGACCAGGATACATTGTATATCAGGATATAGCAAAAGAGGGGAGCTAAAGGTACGCGCCCTTCTAATTTTTTGGTAGGGTACCCCTTTTATTGTTAGTGATAACAAATTCTCTTCAGATGCTTTGGTATGAAATGGTATTCAAGGCAGCTTAGCGAAAATATCATGCTCTCTAATTGTTGTGTGGAATATTAACTAGGGATTTTGACTTGCAGATGTTCAAGATGGAGGATGTTATCCAATGAGATGAAGAATGAAGGTTTTGATGTCAAGTATGAGAATGATGCAAGGATCTTGGCGCACCTCGGTGGAAGGCTGCGAGGATGGGTCTGTAGTTGCTCACTAGAAGGAGGGCAGATGATTGCCCTGAGATAAATTCTAGAAAACAAAGCGAGGACTTTCTTTCATACACGAACCATAATGTTTCGTCTCTATTTAATTAGTTACATTAGTTTATAGGAAATTTGGATGGTCATGAGTTCATAACAGATGAACTATTTATATGTGAAAATTAATGCATGTATGTTGTTTATATGTGAATTGTTTGGTTCTAGTTTAATATTGTTGGAAGACATGCACTTTACTGTTATGAATTATGCTACTTGATTGATATTCTGTTGGTAATGTAAAATATAGCTATCGAAGGGCTAGCAGATGTTGGTCGGCAAAATACAACCCCATCTGATAGTTGGTCGGTAAAAGCTAATGATAGGCCCAACAGTATGTTGGTCGGGAAAGCTCGTGGCAACCCTCACAGATAGTCGGTCGGGAAACTTTTACCCTATCAGATAGTCGGTCGGGAAAGCTCCATGGCAACCCCAGTGAACTGTTGGTCGGGAAAGGCCCATGGCAGGCCCAACAGATTGTTGGTCGGGAAAGATACACCAAAGCTGACAAGCAGTCGGTCGGGAAAACTATGTCGGTCGGGAAAGGGCTTTCCCGTCTGGATTTTCCCCAATAGACGCTGTCGGTCGGCAATAGTCTTTCCCGACCGACTGTCTGTCAGTGGAACTTGTATTCCCGACCAACCTAACTGTGGGGAATGTAGTGTTGTGGTGTAGTGTAGATATGGTACAATCTATGATGTCTCTTACTGATTTATCGCTATCGTTTTGGGGTTATGCTTTAGATACGGCTGCATTCACGTTAAATAGGGCACCATCAAAATCCGTTGAGACGACACCTTATGAACTGTGGTTTGGTAAGAAACCAAAGTTGTCGTTTCTTAAAGTTTGGGGCTGCGATGCTTATGTGAAAAAGCTTCAACCTGATAAGCTCGAACCCAAATCGGAGAAATGTGTCTTCATACGATACCCAAAGGAAACTGTTGGGTACACCTTCTATCACAGATCCGAAGGCAAGACATTCGTTGCTAAGAATGGATCCTTTCTAGAGAAGGAGTTTCTCTCGAAAGAAGTGAGTGGGAGGAAAGTAGAACTTGATGAGGTAATCAGTACTGCTCCCTTATTGGAAAGTAGTTCATCACGTAAACCGGTTCCTGTGACTCCTACACCAATTAGTGAGGAAGCTAATGATATTGATCATGAAAAACTTCAGATCAAGTTACTACCGAACCTCATAGGTCAGCCAGAGTAAGATCCACACCAGAGTGGTACGGTAATCCTATTCTGGAGGTCATGTTACTTGACCATGGCGAACCTACGAACTATGAGGAAGCGATGATGAGCCCAGATTCCGCAAAATGGCTAGAGGCCATGAAATCTGAGATGGGATCCATGTATGAGAACAAAGTGTGGACTTTGGTTGACTTGCCCGATGATCGGCAAGCCATCGAGAATAAATGGATCTTCAAGAAGAAGACTGACGCTGATGGTAATGTTACTGTCTACAAAGCTTTACTTGTTGCGAAAGGTTTTCGACAAGTTCAAGGGGTTGACTACGATGAGACTTTCTCACTCGTAGTGATGCTTAAGTCTGTCCGAATCATGTTAGCAATTGCCGCATTTTATGATTATGAAATTTGGCAAATGGATGTCAAAACTGCATTCCTGAATGGATTTCTGGAAGAAGAGTTGTATATGATGCAACCAGAAGGTTTTGTCGATCCGAAAGGTGCTAACAAAGTGTGCAAGCTCCAGCGATCCATTTATGGACTGGTGCAAGCCTCTCGGAGTTGGAATAAACGCTTTGATAGTGTGAACAAAGCATATGGTTTTATCTGAGACTTTTGGAGAAACTCTGTATTTACAAGAAAGTGAGTGGGAGCTCAGAACTTTTACGATATTATACGTGGACGACATATTGTTGATTGGAAATGATATAGAATTTCTGGATAGCATAAAAGGATACTTGAATAAAAGTTTTTCAATGAAAGACCTCGGTGAAGCTGCTTATATATTGGCATCAAGATCTATAGAGATAGATCAAGACGCTTAATTGGACTTTCACAAAGCACATACCTTGATAAAGTTTTGAAGAAGTTCAAAATGGATCAAGCAAAGAAAGGGTTCTTGCCTATATTACAAGGTGTGAAGTTGAGTCAGACTCAATGCCCGACCACTGCAGAAGATAGAGAGAAAATGAAATATGTTCCCTATGGTTCAGCCATAGGCTCTATCATGTATGCAGTGTTGTGTACCAGACCTGATGTGTGCCTTGCTATTTGTTTAGCAGGGACATACCAAAGTAATCCAGTAGTGGATCACTGGACAGCGGACAAGAACATCCTGAAATACCTGTAAAGGACTAAGGATATGTTTCTCGTTTATGGAGGTGACAAAGAGCTAGTCGTAAATGGTTAAGTTGATGCAAGCTTTGACACTGATCCGGACGATTCTAAATCGCAAACCGGATACGTGTTTATATTGAACGGTGGAGCTGTCAGTTGGTGCAGTTCTAAACAAAGTGTCATGGCGGTTTCTACGTGTGAAGCGGAGTACATAGCTGTTTCAGAAGCAGCAAATGAAGGAGTCTGGATGAAGGAGTTCATATCCGATCTAGGTGTCATACCTAGTGCATCGGGTCCAATGAAAATCTTTTGTGACAATACTGGTGCAATTGCCTTTGCAAAGGAATCCAGATTTCACAAGAGAACCAAGCACATCAAAAGACGCTTCAATTCCATCCGGGATCAAGTCCAGGTGGGAGACATAGAGATTTGCAAGATACATACGGATCTGAATGTTGCAGACCCATTGACTAAGCCTCTTCCACGAGCAAAACATGATCAACACCAAGACTCCATGGTGTTAGAATCATTACTGTGTAATCTAGATTATTGACTCTAGTGCAAGTGGGAGACTGAAGAAAATATGCCCTAGAGGCAATAATAAAGTTATTATTTATTTCCTCATATCATGATAAATGTTTATTATTCATGCTAGAATTGTATTAACCTAAAACATAATACATGTGTGAATACATAGACAAACATAGTGTCACTAGTATGCCTCTACTTGACTAGCTCGTCAATCAAAGATGGTTAAGTTTCCTAACCATAGACATGAGTTGTCATTTGATTAATGGGATCGCATCATTAGGAGAATGATGTGATTGACTTGACCCATTCCGTTAGCTTAGCACTTGATCGTTTAGTATGTTGTTATTGCTTTCTTCATGACTTATACATGTTCCTATGACTATGAGTTATGTAACTCCCGTTTACCGGAGGAACACTTTGTGTGCTACCAAACGTCACAACGTAATTGGGTGATTATAAAGTGCTCTACAGGTGTCTCCGAAGGTACTTATTGAGTTGACGTATTTCGAGATTAGGATTTGTCACTCCGATTGTCGGAGAGGTATCTCTGGGCCCTCTCGGTAATGCACATCACTATAAGCCTTGCAAGCAATGTAACTAATGAGTTAGTTGTGGGATGATGCATTACATAACGAGTAAAGAGACTTGCCGGTAACGAGATTGAACTAGGTATTGAGATACCGACGATCGAATCTCGGGCAAGTAACATACCGATGACAAAGGGAACAACATATGTAGTTATGCGGTTTGACCGATAATGATCTTCGTAGAATATGTGGGAACCAATATGAGCATCCAGGTTCTGCTATTGGTTATTGACCGGAGACGAGTCTCGGTCATGTCTACATAGTTCTCGAACCCGTAGGGTCCGCACGCTTAAAGTTCGGTGACGGTCGGTATTATGAGTTTTTGTGTTTTGATGTACCGAAGGTAGTTCGGAGTCTTGGATAAAATCATAGACATGACGAGGAGTCTTGAAATGGTCAAGATGTAAAGATCGATATATTGGACGACTATGTTCGGACACCGAAAGTGTTTCGGGAGGTTTCGGACATTTACCGTAGTACCGGGGGGTTACCGGAACCCCCCGGGGAGTATATTGGGCCTAATGGGCCTTGGTGGGAGAAGAGGAGGGGTGTCCAGGGCAGCCGCGCGCCCCCTCCCCCTCTAGTCCGAATTGGACAAGGAGGAGGGCGGCACCCCCCTTTTTCCTTCTCCTCCTCTCTCCCTTCCTTCCCTTCTACTCCTACAAGGAAAGGAGGAGTCCTACTCCTGGTGGGAGTAGGACCCCCCCCCCTTGGCGCGCCCTCCTCTTGGCCGCCCGCCTTCCCCCTTGCTCCTTTATATACAGGGGCAGGGGGCACCTCCAGACACACAAGTTGATTTGTTGATCTCTCCCAGCCATGTGCGGTGCCCCCCTCCACCACACCTCGGTAATATTGTAGTGGTGCTTAGGCGAAGCCCTGCGTCGGTAGCATCATCAACACCGTCATCACGCCGTCGTGCTGACGGAACTCTCCCACAAAGCTCTGTTGGATCGGAGTTCGTGGGACGTCATCGAGCTGAACGTGTGCTGAACTCGAAGGTGTCGTACGTTCGGTACTTGGATCGGTCAGATCGTGAAGACGTACGACTACATCAACCGCATTGTGCTAACGCTTCCGCTTTCGGTCTACGAGGATACGTGGACAACACTCTCCCCTCTCGTTGCTGTGCATCACCATGATCTTGCATGTGCGTAGGAATTTTTTTGAAATTACTACGTTCCCCAACACTTTGATCTATGCATCTAGGTGGACCAAGAACCAGTGTTACCTTCTGCGCCCAACTGCGTGGTAAAAAACAACAACCCTGTATTTCCAAAGGTGTATGCAAAACTTAGTCTGCAATAAATTTTAAAAATTTGGACGATCAATATCTTTATAGATATGACCATTTCTATATACGACTATACATTACTTCTACATGGCTAAGGGATGATAACTTCTTCTTTGTCGATTCAGTGATTCACGGGAGAGCATGGCTCCATTAGCCCGCAGGTTAGGCTATTTTCCCCCTGCTTTGTGTGTTCGAGGAAATATAGCTTACTTGATGTAGTTGGAGTGTTTGGATTGATGTGGTTCTTGGTGACCTTTTCCAATACAAGAGGAATTTGTATCAAATCAAATGCACTTTTGTTCTGGAAGCATGATTTGGGCCTATGATCCGTATCTAGCAATTTTCTCTTGTTTGACTACCTTTATTGCTTTGTGATGATTTACGTGGTAGGGTTGCATGGATGTAGAGGGTGTTTATTTGTTTTACTGATACGAAGGCCTTACCGAAGCATCTATTGCTTCCCAACTCCTCTCTACCAAAAACCCCTTTAGAAAATACTCTCTCGGATTTTGTGTCAATTCCCAGCCGGTCAAAAAAAGGAAAAAATGCGTCATCCTTGGCAGTGACGAGGACATAGCAGCGACAATGTGCTCAAAGAGGCAGCGCGGCAACAACACCATGACATCTCCAGTCCCCCCTCTCTGCTCTCTCCCCTGAATTCTAGTGGGTCCGCCATCGACGACGGTCGCTAGAGGAGATGCGAACGACACGTGGAGTTGTTGTGGCGAAGACCCGCGGTGGGTGGAGGGACACATTCTACTTCTCGGTTTCTTGGAGAAGCCTCAACCGACGCAAGATATTGTCCACCTACTCCCGCCCCCCTCCTCAGTCCCAATCAATGGCGCCCTTCTCTTGCCCAAATTCCTCCTGTCAGTGCCCATAATCTCTCGGTCTAGGGTGTGAGGCAAGTCTGTCACAGTAGTATGAGCAGCGCGACCACCAAGTCGGTCAAAACTAAAACACAAGACAATAAGCTAAACATACTAAAAAAACATCCAAAAATGGCAACCCTGTATGTACCATACAAAAAATGCAATGATTTGCATGAATCCGCTAAGTAAACAAAAGCATAACTCTACTAGCTCCCTTTAAAAGCCACCATGTCTTTTTCTCATGCAAAACAAACAACAAAAGCACACGCGGACTTCCCAACTGGCGCGGCGGAGCGGCCACGTAGTGGGTCACCCGATGAGGCGTCTGGGCTCAATGTTTGTGGCTACTTTGAGCGAGTCTTCATCTCCATGTTGCGCAGCTCGGCGATGTCGCGGTCGCCGATGGATCTTCCAGCGACGGTCTCGGTTGGCCCTGGACTATGTCATGGTGAGGCGCGGGGAGTTATCATGTCCCTGATCTGGGATTCCGGATTTGAGATGGTGGGTCGATGGGCATGCGACTAGCTCGCTCTGCGACGAGCTGGATGGCACGTGTGGTGGTGTCGGTGGCTAGCAACCATGGATTTGGATGGCAAGACAACTGGTGAAAGCAGTGCTCAGTGCGTCCTGGCCTGACTAAGACGTCGCCTGCGGACGTCGTTTCCTTGATGAAAGTGTCGTTGTTGTTGTCTCGTCCTCTGCCCTTGTTTCTATGGGGAAACTCTAGGTCCAGGCTCCTTGGTCCGGACGATGACATCTATGATGTCGTGTTCACTCTTGGCGGCACCATCCTGTAGTTTGAATCGGCTGGAAAGACCCGTGGTTGGCATGGTGGTCATTGATTGCTCGTGTGGCAGCGACAATGTGGGTGTGCGAGGTCGAGGCTGCAGTGAGACTGTGGTAGTCGGCTTGGCTCTCTAGGTGTCTGTGAGCTCATCGTGGTACGTTTGTTGTAGTGGAGTCAAAGTTTTGTGGAGGGTCCTTGTGGCAACGACGACAAGCGGGGGATGGCCCATCTTGATGATTCTTCGCAGCGCCATCCTTGCATAGTGCTCTGTCACTCGTTTATTCCTGGATTCATTGTTGGCCCCGTTGCTGGCGTTTGTGTTGTTCATTTGGCTTGGATCTTCATGTGGCTGCTTCTGCCACTTCGATGTGTACTCAGTCATTAGTTGCTTCCTTTAAGTCAAAATGCTTGCTCGGGGAGAATTGGTGATGATGCCGCTAAGGTACCAACTTGTTGATATTTCCTTCGTACCAGTGTGTGATTTATATTGTGTCATGTGCATTGAGTTGTATAGTTTACCGTCTGTTTTTTCTCTAATTAACTGGGCAACACTCTTCTTCTTAATCATTGAAAATGAGTTTGCCCCGTTTATTTATATAGATAAAAAGAAAATTTTGTTTCGCTTCTCCCTGTGTACTTATGGTAGAAGAAAGACGAGTGATACAAACAGCGAGATCGAACGGCTCGCGGGAAGCAAGCAACGATCGTCTGACTAGCGAGGCGATTGATCGGTGGCTTCCATCGGTGGCTCCCATCGGCGTAAAAAAACACGCATACGACGAGCTCTGGCGGCAGGCGCCGCTGATTCCCTTTAATGTGGCGATCGATCGGTGCCTTCCTCCGCCTCTTCGTTGCCGTCTTGCCGACGGATCTGACGAGGAAACGCGGCGCACCGGTAGCAGTAGGCACGCAGACTGGCGTGCCACGACCATGCAGCCACCGCTGGAGCTCTCGCCGCCGGCACCCGCCCCTAGGTCTGCACACCCGTGACCTCTCCCTCCCTCTCTTTTCCCCTCCTCTTCCTAGTGCAAATTTGTTGGGTGGATTAGATCCAAACTAGAATCAGCCAAGAACACATCTCTACGGCAGCTATTGGTCAGTAGACGTCGTGCATCTTGGTAATTTTGCCGGTTTCCTTGTCGCGGCCAGGAATGAATGATGCTTCCCTGCCTAGATGCACGCCCGCTCCTGATTGCGTAAGGTGAGCGTACTGCGAGATTGCACAAATGTTGTCCGGATAAACAGGTGAGAGTTTTGCGAGATTGGTGGCACTTGGTTTGTTATTTGTTTCGAGAATACTCTACAAAGTACAAACATCACCAGTTTAGCTACTTGTGGTTGCCTGAATTTATAATTTTGGTCAGTCGAATTTCGCATGAAGGAAGGAACAGCTGGAGGGAAGGAACGAGCTCTCCTGGGGTGCCCTCTGGGTCTATCTTAGGGTGGCAGCCGGCAGGCGACCCCGGTATCTATCTTAGGCTTGCAGGCAACCTCATTATCTATCTTGGGGGTGTGGGGCATGCTGCAGGTTCGCCGGAAAAAACTGGTCATCGCCGGGCGGCGGAAGCACGGCGGCGGGCGGCGGTTCAGGGGAGCGCCGTCCGCCGCCGGTGGCGGAGGCAGGCGGTTAGGCCTGTGCTGGATCGGTGAGGGAAGAAAAACAATACACGTACCGGTTTGAGGTTGAAGATGAAGCATTGTCCGTTGGATATTGATCCAATGGTTGAGATAGGAGGGGGATAATTGGCTGACCGTTTTCAGATTTTCACGCGACTGGCGCCTAACCGCTCCCAAATATCACCCCCTAATGCATTATTTGGAAATGTACCAATTTTACTAAATAAGTTTATCTTTATTCTGTCGTACTGGGCATCAAGCTGTTGGCTATTCTGGGGTAGCTTATTTTAATTGTAGTGTGCCATCTTGACATACATCTTACTATGTAAAGCATTAATGTTTAATGACATGAATATTTTTGTTTCCCTTTAATGTGTAGTACTGGAGTAAGAGCCTAAGTACTACCACATTTCCAACCTTTTTTTCTATGATATCTGATTCCTCAATGCTGATACATCGTTCTTGAATTTTTTGTATGGCAGCGAAGCGGCTGTTGCAGAGTGGCCATCTAAGAAAATCTGCCACTGCTTGGTCTCTACCTCAGCCTCATTTGAACAACGTGTTTGGGCAGACCTACCGGACAGCCTGCTTCACCTAATCATTGCTCTCTTAAGCTCATTCCATGATCTCCTTGCTTTTACCGGCACCTGTCACTCTTGGCGTGCTGCGGTCTTTTCCTTCCCATCATCCATATATGCCTTCGTCTTCCCACCTCTCCATCTCAAAGCAGGTTTGCGTAAGGCTAATCGGGATTACGGCACATGGTATTATCTTTTATCGAACTACAAATGGCGTCTTTGTGATCCTGTGAGGACAGACTTATCTCTTCGCCGCTCAGCTCCCCGTAATGCTCCAAATTACATGCGCTATTTGGGCTGCTCATATGGGCATCTTATTTTCTCCTGTTTGGAGCACCTTCTCCTTGTCGACGTTTACACATGTACTAAGGTGAAGCTGCCCAAACTCCAAGCCAACAGCGGTTGTGCGATCTATTGTGGCATTCTTATGGCTCCACTCAGTTCATCCAGCTCGTGTCTCCTCCTTTTCTCGAAATCATCCGTGTTCCAGTGGCAGGTTGGAACAAATTCCTGGACAGAGTACCCTCTTGTTTCTGAGCAATTCTTTATTCAGATTGTTTTGTTCAAAGGTCAGATGTTTGCCATAGACTTTCCCCACACGCTCAAAACCATATCCTTGGCACCTCATCCCAGCGTGCAGGAAGTCGATGTTGTATGGGGAGAGGACATCGTTGTTGGCTTGAATTATGATCCATGGTTGGTGGTCTGTGGTGACATGCTTCTCATGGTTGATCTTGTTGATGACTTGATAAGCAATGGCACCTTTCAAGTCTTCCGCTTTGATTCTTCAGCTAAACCAGCTAAGTGGACCAAGATGGAGAAGTTGGAAAACTGGGCTCTCTTTCTCAGCCTTGATAGGATGAGCCCTACATTTTCTTGCATGAGCCCTGAAAGATGGGGGGGAAAGAGTAACTGCATTTACCTTCCGAGTGTGTCCAAAGACTCTGATGAACCTTGGATTGCTGTAGAGCTTGGTCAGGCAGTTTACAGCACAAGTCGCTCCAATTCATACATCCTAGGAGGCAGAAGCAATCAGCTTGAGAGCCTCTGGGTGCTCCCCAGTTTGGTCTATGGTGTTCGCCAGTGAATGATCATGTTTGGTTGTCGCGTGTATTTTACTCTTGCATATGCCCATTCGACTGCTGCTTTTACAAGTATATTATATTGAGCTCGAGTCAGTGATGTAGTGAACAAGAAAGTACTTTATTTATGATTATTCGTGCACCTGTGTTCCTTGATCTGCAGACCATGTGCCTCTCCTTAGCTTAGTTCAGAAAAAAAATGATGGTCCTGAAATTGCACCTACTGTTAGCATGCATTGCTAAATGCAGTCGACTACTGGTTAGTAGTCCTCTTGGATTGCTTGTTCTTGTTGATAAACAGAACACGTGGTTCTACATTCATGTCGCGGCAAGGTAATGTAAATTTGCAGCATTGTTTCTTTTGATCTGCAGGCCAGAGTTTGACAAAACTTGCCTAAGAATATTAGGCTGGTATTCCCCGAAAACCTTTAGAGTGATGTTTGTAATCTTTGTTACCACGGATGAAAGGTCCTAACATTTAAGGACATACCAACTCACAAGGAAATCTCAAAAATTATGAAGGTTTACTAGCTAGTCTACTGCTGTATTGTATAGAAAATCATGGTGTTAGCTTTGATGCAGCTTATTGCGACTGAAATGTAGCATCCATTTTTTTTTCTCGCTACTATGAGCTCGGCAGCGTGTTATTTTGTTAAAATACACATGAGTCCAGCAGATGCAAGACGTGATTAGTCTACGCTCATATGTACAACATTGCCGCTCCTTGATTTCTGTAATTCGGAGGTTGATCCTTTCACTGATGCCCCTCTCATCATCACTCAAAACTGGAATGAGTTCTATCTTATATTTCTTGAGACTGTTCAAAGGTATGCAGAGGTGTGGTTTCAACAATCATCATCAGTCATGCCCATTACACTGTTTATTGAACTGGAATTGGTTGGGGAAGCAAAACACCTTTGTTAATCATGAACATGGGAGGTTTTAGAATGGGTGAGTAGTACAGTTACTATTCCACTGAAACACATCACTCAAGTAGAAGCACTGTCTTTCGGAGTGATGATTTGGCATAGGTGCATATAAGAGTCTTGAAGCAGAAATGAGGGTTTAAGGGATTCAGTTTCATGAATTAAAGAATAAAAAAATTGTTTGAGAATTAAAGAAAAATGTTCTCACATATCTTTCATATTTAACGTCTAAAAATACTGGTTTTCCGTGTTTAAAAAGTCCATTCATGTATTTAAAAAAATATTCATTGTGTATTTAAAATACTGGAAGTAACATAATTAAAAAATGCTCATCGTGTATGTTCATCGGATATTTGTATGTTCATCACGTAGTTAAAAATGTTCACTCTCATAATTGAAAAGGTATTATCGCTTCTTTTTCGAAAATATTCTGCCCATAAAACATTAAAGGTTATGTACGCAAAAACGGAAAACATCAAAAGGACAAAAAGGTAAATGACAAAAAAGGAAAAGAAAAAAGAAAAAAGTGGAGAGAAAGAAAGGAACTAAAAACCCCATCAATAATAAAATGGAAGGAAAAATTAAAAAGAAATGAGAAAATCAGAAAAAATATGGAAATACGAAAGAAATAATTGTATAGAAAAAATAAACAGAAAAAGGGGAAAAATAAAGAAAAATAAAAACGGAGCCTCCCACAAATCACTGGAGAGAGGCCGAATAAGAAGCGACTGATTGGGCTGGCGTACAGACTACAGAACCTCCCACAAATCCCATCTCTTGGGTCTGACCTTTGCGCTCGATGGCGCGCGGGGAGACGGAGTCGGCGGACAACATTTCAGCGCCGGCGGAGAACGCGGCGGAGACGGTGGCGGTGAAGGGGAAGGGAAAGCGAAAGGGCAAGGGCAAGAGGAAGGGGACGAAGACGAAAGATCTAGGTGAGATAAACTGCCAGCTTTCATCGTTCTCTGTCTTCAATTTCCCCCAAACCGGAAGGAAAATTTGTACTAGTGCGCAGTGAGGTTAGGATAAGGGGGAAAAACCATGGACACCATTGTGGTGGCAGTACATACATACATACATTCCCGGGAAACTAATTTCGAGTATATCGGAAAACCCTCTAGCGGCGAGTTAGGATTCAGGGCTTCAGCATCATCTTTTATTGGATTCAGGGATTCAGGCAATTAGCGGCGGCCAGGGCCTTTGGCGACGGCATGCTTACACTCTACCTGATTGGTGGATTTGTCTGACCCTTGCCTGATTTTGCTTGAATTTAGTTTTTGCAGGCGTCAAGCTGGGCAATGGTGGGATCATCTTGGTGCTTTTTGAGACGGCATCTGGCTTTGCAATTTTCGCTTATGATGGCGTCAAACTCTTCCGAGATAATGCGGTCGAGGTACTTGTTCACCACTGCCGTTGTTTTATTCATGCCCTTGTTTGTTCTTGTCGCCTTTGTCATTGGCCTAATTATTATTGCTCTGTCATTTGTGTTGTGCAGGACATCTGGGTAGACTTCATTGAGGGTCACATAGCAAAAACAGTTAGTGCCCTTGCCCTATCCTTCTCATTGATTTTTCCTTGTATGTCAGCCAATTTAAATTGAGCAGTGATCAAACTATTCATGGTTGCCACTGTGATATATTCTTTGCTTCGAATGAAGAAATATGCACTCATTTGGTTTACTTGCTCGTAACACAATTTCCGAGTTATTTACCAAAAACCACCACAGTTGGGGCTAGGGTAACAGGTCAGTACCAGATTTGAGGCAGGTCACAAAAACCCACCAGTTCTGAGACTAATCTGTAACGCGGAGCATTGACTGGCTGATTTGGCCGCGAAAACAGTGAAACCGATAGGTGGGACCCACATGTCACGCTGACGGGCGCCGTTAGACGGAGGAAGACGACCGTTTCCTTGGCCGTCTATGAGTGGCCCGCATGGGTGGCTGGTTGGACCAGACTGCACCAGACAACATCAGACCGCCCGCTCTGCTCGACCTCGACGACCGTCGGCGCCGCCACCGTCGTCTCGCCGCCGTCCGCCATGGTTTTTTGGAGCGAGGGGTCAAGCTCTTCTTCGAACGACGAGTCAGTGACTAGCCAGGTACGTTCATTTGGGGATTCCAGCATTTAGGGTTAGGGTTTGGGTTCTTCAGTTGGGGATTTCTTACCAGCTCGCTGGTTTGTTCAATTTCTTCGATTTTTAGCTTCCTAGGACTATCCCATGCTATGAATGGAGTGACATTGCTCATGAGCTCTCTTCTCGCTGTCTGCATCGAGGGCCTTGCCTCAGGCTAGTTGCATTTGAATCTAAGGACATTGGCCGGCGTTTTCCTGCTTGTGCTGAGGAGAAGGTATGTTGCTTAGTACTGTAATTAGTTAATCTTAGTTAGTTTCTGCTCCATTCAATTGCTAGTAGGAATTTTCGCGGCCAAGTCTGCTCGTGAGTGCTCCGCGTTACACATTAGGCTCAGAAGTGGTGGGTTTTTGTGACCTGGCTCAAATCTAGTACTGACCTGTTACCCTAGCCCCAAGTGTGGTGGTTTTGGGTAAATAACTCACAATTCCCCCATAAAGCAGTCTGGAAAGCATGTATGTTGTTATCCTATATAACTTAATACATAAGCCCCACTAACCTATTTCTATCAACATGCAAGCATGCATGCCACCCCAGCAGCCAATAATGCATCCAATATATAACTTGATAGTTGATCCACTGATAGGAGCTGGGATCCTACCAGGCCTAGGCCTCAGATTGTAGTGGTGGAAGGGAGGATTGTGAGGTGCTGGGCGCGAACGGCGGCGCGGCGGCGCTGTGGTCGCGCAGCGAGGAGGAGAGGGCGCAGGGGCGGCTAGGGTTTCGGCTCCTGAAGGGAGCCGGGCAATAGTTATGACTTATTGCTTAATTCCAAAAGAGTCCTTACAAGTGTTTATATAATTCTTGATGAGCTAATAAAATAAAGATAAGTTGGGCCAAGCCTCTAACTAGTCGTGCCATTGGGCCTCCTCCGGCTATAAGTGACGCCAGTCATAACATCTCTCCCCGCCTGCGCAAACAGCTCGTCCTCGAGCTGGAAGTCTGGAAAATGCTGGCGAAACTCCTCGAGCTGCTCGCAAGTGACGTCCTCCTCCGGAAGGCCTTGCCACTGGATCAACAAACGCCAAATACCTCGGCTTTGTTGGGCCTTCAACACCTTCTCTGGACCCGGAAGGAGACGTCCATCGGAGGTTGGAGGAAGCGCTGGCGCGGCCGCTGGCGGATCACCGCGGAAAGGCTTCAACAAGCCCACATGGAAGACGTCGTGGATGCGGGCGTCAGGCGGAAGCTGAAGGCGGTATGCGACCTTACCAATGTGTTCCAACACTGGAAACGGTCTGGCGTAGCGAGGACCCAGCTTGTGCTTACCGCGCGGGTCCAGCGACTGCATGGTGCGGTGGAGGAGCCGCAACCACACCTAGTCGCCCACCGCAAACTCCGCCTCGCGGTTGTGGGCGTCGTAGTATTTCTTGGACAGCTACTGGGCCTGGAGAAGATGCTGGCGCACCTCGGCAAGGATCTCATCCCTGCTTCGGAGAAGGTCGCCGGCCGCCTTCGTCCGGGCCGTCCCGGGCTGAAATGGCAGGATGGGTGGTGGAGGACGGCCGTAGACCACCTCGAAGGGCGGAGTGGTAGGAGGTGTTGTAGCAGTACTCCGCCCAAGCCAGCCAGTCCACCCAAGCAATCACCTTGTTGACCACCTCAGATTGGCTATCCGTCTGGGGGTGGAACGCCGTACACAGGCGGAATTTCACGCCCGCCATCCAAAAAAGATCGCGCCAGACATGACCAGTCAACACCGGGTCACGGTCGCTGACGATCGAAGAGGGGAACCCGTGGAGGCGGGCGATGCCGTCGAAGAAGGCACGTGCCATGGAGGTGGCGGTGTAGGGATGGCCGAGTGCGATGAAGTGCGCATACTTGGAGCAGCGGTCGGCCACTGTAAGGATGATGGACTTGCCGCCCACCTTGGGGAGGCCCTCGATGAAGTCCATGGAGATGTCGGCCCAGACCTGAGAGGGCACCTCAAGGCCGGCTGCAGGGTCTCCGTTTTGTTGCGCTGGCACGTCACGCAAGACCGCACCCAGTCTCGCACCAGCGCACGATCGCCGGGGATGTAGAAATTTGCTCAGAGACGGTGGAGGGTCTTTCGCATGCCCTCGTGGCCCGCCGAGTGAGCCAACAGTAGGGCTTCGTGACAAAGGTCGCCGTGATCCGGCACGAAGAGCCGTCGCCCGTGCAGGAGCAAGCCATCGGCCAGGCGCCACGGCTCCTCCAGGTCATCGGCCTCGAGGCGCTGACGGAGGTGTTGCGCGTCCGTGGCGCTCGCGGTGGCTCAGCGGATGTCGTCGATGAAAGCGAAGGAGCCCGAGCAGATGCAAAGGACCGCCCGGCGGTGTCGATGTCGTCCGTGGCGCTGACTGAGGTGTTGCGCGTCCGTGGTGCTCGCGGTGGCTCGGCAGATGTCGTCGATGAAAGCGAAGGAGCCCAAGTGGATGCAGAGGACCGCCCGGCGGTGTCGATGGCGTCCGTGTCGTGGTCGGATGAGCTGTAGATAAGAATGTCATCAAAGAAAACAAGCACAAACCGGCGCAAGTAGGGGCGGAGCACGTCGTTCATCAAAGCCTGGAATGTGGCCGGGGCATTAGAGAGGCCAAAGGGCATCACTAAGAACTCTAAGTGGTTGTGGTGAATGCGGAAGGTCGTCTTCACGACATCGTCCGGGTGCATCCGCACCTGGTGATATCCCGAACGGAGGTCGAGCTTGGTGAAGAAGCGTGCCTTGTGTAGCTCGTCCAGGAGTTCATCCACGATGGGGATAGGAAATTTGTCCTTGGACATCTTGGCGTTTAGAGCATGGTAGTCGTTGCAGAAACGCCACGAACCATCGGCCTTGCGCACGAGGAGCACCGGCGCCGAGAACTGTGATGTCGAGATCCGGATGATGCCCTGGGCGAGCATGACTGCACACTACCGCTCGAGCTCGTCCTTTTGCAGCTGGGGGTAGCGGTACGACCGTACGGCGACTGGAGCTATGTCCGACAGCAGGTGGATGCGGTGGTCGTAAGGCCGGACTGGCGGCAGGCCCTGTGGCTCGTCAAGGAGGTCACTGTGCTACTGCAACAGGCTAGCCAACAGGGGATGCTCAGCGTCGACGGCGGCCGCCGTCAACTGGGGCAAAGGAGCCGCCGAGGATGCGCCCCTATGCCCTCCCACCTGATGCGGCGACCCAGGCGCCAGAAAACCATCGTCATGGCGTCGAAGTCCCAGAGGATGGGACCCAGAGTCCGTAGGAAGTCGACACCGAGGATGAAGTCGATGCCGACGCAGGTGACGCTGAAGTGCTCGTCGCCGATGATGATGGGGACATGCCGAGCAATACCCTGGAAGTGGAGACGGTCACTGTTGGCCACGGTAACGTGTAGCTGCTCCCCGCCAGTCCGCTGCAACGCCAGGCGGCGCATGGTGGCCCCGGGTAGGAAGTTATGGGTGGAACCCGTATCCAGGAGTGCGAGGAACCGCTCGCCGTTGATTGTCATCGGCAGCAACATAGTCTTCTCCGTCCAGATGCCCGCGAGTGCATGGAGGGAGACGACGAGGGCGTTCTCCTGGGCGGCCCCTGGAGGAACCCCGTCGGCCAAGGGGGCGGCCGGGTCACCGAGCCCGGCGGCGGCGTCCTCCTCGATGTAGTCCGCGGCCTCCAAATAGAATAGGCGCGGGCAAACGTGGCCAGGGATGTAGGGCTCGTCGCAGTTGTAGCACAGCCCCTGACGACGGCGCTCGAGCTGCTCGACCAAGGTGAGCCGACGGAAAGGGCGTGTCGCGGCCGGAGCGTTGGGCGCCGCGGGGGCCTGGGCCGGACGCCCCGGCGCTGGTGGTGTCGGTGGTGGCCGGGAGGCTGTCGGACGCCTTGGGACGGTGACGCCTGCTGCATGGCCACCGTGCGGCGCTCGAAGGCGCGGGCATAGTACATTGCTGTCTGGAGGTCCTGTGGTCCCCGCATCTCCATGTCCATGCGGATATGATCCGGCAGACCGCCAACGAAGAGCTCGGCCCGCTAGCGAGCCGTGACGCCGGGCGCGTGGCACGACAGGGCCTGGAAGCGGTCGGCAAAGTCCTGCACCGTAGAGGTGAAAGGTAGGCGCCCAAGCTCCGCTAGCCGGCTCCCGCGTATCGGCGGTTCGAAGCATAAGAAACAAAGCTCGCAGAAACGCTCCCATGGGGGCATGCCGCCCTCGTCCTGCTCGAGGGCGTAATACCATGTCTGTGCGGCGCATCGGAGGTGATACGAGGCGATCCAGGTGCGGTCGGACGCGAGCGTGCATTGCCCCCTGAAAAACTGGTCGCACTGATTGAGCCAATTCAGGGGGTCCACGGTGCTGTTGTAGGTGGTGAACTCGAGCTTGGAGAAGCACGGCGGCGTCTGGCCGTGGACGACGGAGGGGTACACCTGTTGGCGCGGAGCAGCGAGGATGACGGAGCCGAGTAGGTGGGCATCAGAGGGCCACCCTAGAACAGGGCCCGCCGACGCCGGCGTAAGGGTCGGCGGAGCCCGAGGGCCCGCCGAACTGTATGGCCGAGGGCGGCGCCGGCGGGGGCAGCACGTGCGGCTGGCCTGAGGCCGTCGTGTAGACCGGCTCGATGGACCCGGCGAGCCAGGCCGGTAGCGTTGATGGCAATGGGGGGAACCGTACCTGGTGGATGGGCACCCCCTGAGCCGTCGTTGGGGCGCCCTGGGCCGAGGTTGCCGCCGGCGGCAGCGGTAGCAACTGCTATTGCTGCAGTTCCATGGTGGGAGCGACGGAGGGCTGTGCGCCGCGGGCACAGGCGGGGGCGATGGGGGTCGCTGAGGGTGGCGGCGGCAGGGCGGTGGCGAAGGGCACAGGCGGCTGCGGCCCATAGGGACTCACGAGGAGCGTGTGGATGCCCGCGACCGCCTGGGTGAGATCCCGGAGGGCAGCCGTCATCTCCTCCGGGGTGAAGACGAGGGGGTGGCGATCGGCGGCGTCCAGGCGACAGAGGACATCGATCCCAACAAGGATGGCACGCCCGCCGCGGAGGTCGGCGGCGGTGTGGTGGTGGTCGGCGGCGGAAGGGTGGTGGTGGGAAGAGGTGTAGACCTGACCGAGAGACAACTAAGGTTGGATCCTACCAGGCCTAGGATTGCGAGGTGCTGGGCGCGTCGGCGCCGTGGTCGCGCAGCGAGGAGGAGAGGGCACAGGGGCGGCTAGGGTTTAGGGTTCCGGCTCAGGAGCCGGGCAATAGTTATGACTTATTGCTTAATTCCAAAATGAGTCCTTACAGGTGTTTATATATTCCCCGATGAGCTAATAAAAATAAAGATAAGTTGGGCCAAACCCCTAACTAGTTGCGCCATTGGGCCTCCACCGGCTATAAGTGACGCCGGTCATAACATCCACACTAACCTATTTCTCTCAACATGCAAGCATGCCACATCGACATTCAACCATGCATGGGTAATGTCCATCTCAACATGCAATCATGCACGTGAAGATACTGATTATATTCAATATAACTGTGCAATATTCTAATACAACAAATAATATGTATTTTAATCCAAATATTAATGTTCTATATAACTAAATGTATAGAATATATTGCAATCAATTCCTGCAGCAACGCGAGGGCTATCATACAGTTATACTTGTGCCAGTCCCAAAACCATTTTCTTAAAAGGTTGCATTGGATGTGAAGATACATCTAAAGATGGATTGACACTTGTTCCTAATTAAAAGCTCACCATTCCTATAGGGATGATCGAGTCCTGCCATGGTGATGGGTCCTACTACTGAAGAACAGCACTGTTGTCTTTTTTTTTCAGAATGCATTGTATTATCTTAGTACATTAACTTATGCTGAGTTACACTGTAATACTTGAGGAACTTGTTTACCACTGCCTTTATTTCACTAATTGCCTCTTTTCCCCTCACCATGCTTTTCCTTGTTTATTTTTGTATCAGCTTGTTTGGCTGAAAGAATTTAAGCATATTGAGAACACGAGCAGCGCCATTGACCCTGTTACTGGTGTTGATGAAGATCTTGCTATGATGATCCGGAAGCACATCGTTCCTGGGCAGAATCTAGCTGTTGGAAAGCTTGAATATAAAAGTATCATTGAAGACAAGTTGGTCAGTGTTTACTCCCTTAGTCCCTTGTGCTTATATTCTGAACAAGTCGGGTACCAATTTTACTGCGGCTTTCTTCAGGGGATATCCTGCCTGTATGGTGATTCTGTCATGGAGTTGATGTGGGGCCTGAAGAACTGCATCCAGTATTTAGTGCCTTCAGAAAAGTTGGAGGTGACTAAAGATGATCGCCTCCGTATGAGTAAAGGAATGAAAATTGTCCTTGAATATTATGACTTAAAAGTCGAACCAGAGATGGTTAGTACATCGCTTCCCTCCTGCTGTGCATCGCTTTCTGCTTTAGTACTCGCTGTCATATCTTGTTACACTTAGAGCCCTTAAGGTGACCAAAGTGATGCAATATTTTTTCCAATATTTTTGTCTTGAGGTTTTCTCCTTCTGGTGATATATAAATGATCCTTATTTCCAGGTTAATAAGCATATTATTGAGACAGCAGGTGTTGTGTATAGTTGTGATCATTGTGTGAACAAAAATGCTAAGTCCTTGAGGGCTGCTGGTGAGCACCTAAAGAAGATTTCAAACATCGATTCTCAGAATTGGTGTTTAGTTAAACTAGCGACTGCTCTCAAGATAATATGTTACCCTGGAGAGGAACTTCCTGGCATTCCTCTCAGAGGTAAATTATGCTAATATTTTGCACAATTATTCTTGGCTTGTTTCTGTGCATTTTTTAAGAAACTTATTATTCAATTAATGGGTCAAAAGTGTTATTATCTTGCAGGTTTTCTCAGCAGAGGAGTATTCCAAGTTGATGGAGGATGGACCTCGATACGAAGGTAAACTACTTAAGGTGGCTTGCAAGACTGTCTTCGAGGAAATGGTGTGGGCCCGTCGCCTTAGGAATAGGATGTTGAGACTCTTGGCCCATTACGTGAGGGAGGCAAGAAAAGCATATGAAGCTGACCGAGCTTCGAAGAGCAGCTATTGATCCGACAAAAAGGTATTGGGTGTGTTTTTAGCAGGCATTCTGTGGCGGACGGCCTGCATCTTTTTCCTGGGTGTTGGACGTCGCCATAGGCCTGCTTTAAATCTTTCAACCTCCCTGTCGCTGCACCTATCCCGATTGAGATTTGGTGGGGGATCTACCCTTACTCATGTACACTAACCAATCAGGGAAGGTTTAATTTTCTGGTTATGCTAGGTTACTGGAGGCTCTGGAAGCAAACATAATGTTTATGAGCACTTCTGATTATTTCCTTGGTTTGTCTCGTTTCTTATGTGTTCAAACACGGTCCTGTTTTGTGTCTCGTTGCAAGAGATTGATGGTCCATATGCTCCTGATTTTGAGTCTTAGCTTGAAACATATATAAGTTTTAATTTTTATTTCTTTTTTGAGATTTTTCAAAGTTAGGCAGGGGGTGATCTCATCATTAGTCATGCCATTGCAACATCGTTTATTAAACTGGAAGCAGAACACCTTATCTTATGAACAAGATGCATAAACTGAATCCCTTTGTTAACCATGAAAATTGGAGATTTTCCACTGAAACACATCAGTCAAGTAGAAGCGATGTCTTTTGGAGTGATGATTTGGCATAGATGCATATCAGTGTCTAGAGCAAAAATGACGGTTTAAGGGTAACCAACGGGTAAAGAACTAAGGATTCAATGTAGGAGGAGGGGGGTCTGATCTTAAAGCACATCAAATGGACCAATTCGCAATCACCCACACTCCTACCAACCATATATTGCATGAAGTTTCCAGGAAAGCATGGAAGTACAGAAATGTTGGCTGAAATTAACATACATAGGATAACTTGAACTCAGTACCTACTGCATATTTAGACGAAATATGAATAACTAGGAAAATATCAATAGAAGAGAAATCCCCTGAAGTGTGCCTTTGATTGAGCTTCGTCGACGCACTGCCACTCATACTCACCCATGGCAGTTTCTGTTCGGCCTGCTGTTAGAGAGACAGGAAGGTAGCACTCCAGTTTTTTGTCAGGGATCCAAGTTGTTGGCAACGATGGAGTGATAATTATGTCGTCTCCTGTGGTCTTATATGCATCGACTTCTCCACTCAAGGTTTTGGCTAGATAAGATAGGCTGTAGTATGGGGAAATGTAAGTAGCAGCAGGAACTCCAATAAATCGGCAGACAGCAATGACATGGGAACAGGGCTTGTGAAGCAGTTGTGGCTTGTTGCATGAGCATTGGGCACTTTTTATGATTATGAACCTTTTGGACTTACTCATACTGCCACGGGTGCATGACGTGTTCAGGTGTACAATCACACTCTTCTGCCCCCACCGAACCTTAAAGTCCCCAATATAAACATTTGTATCCTCGGCATTCATGCAGATCACATCATACATCTTAGATTTTTTGCAGTTCGGAATTCAAGTCATCATGGACACGAACGGGGTACTTCATTGATGGATCATCGGCGGCACTTGTCTGTTTAAAGTACTGTGCCGTGCAATGGAATGTCAGCCTCGCTATCCCTGCGAGTGGAAAACACTTTATCACCTTCAAGACATGGTTATATACATCGGCTACATTACTGTCCATGATGCCATATCTAGCTCCATTTGTGTCATGCAGAAGTGACCACTTCTCCATTGGTTTCCCACGGATCCAGTCAGAAAAGTTCATTATCTTCTTGCTGCTGTCATCAGTGTCGCCTCCTTCCCCCTCATCCTCCACCGAATCACATTGGCTGTGTGAGCTGTGTATTTCAAGCTCTGTCCCACCATGCTCAACCGACTCCTGCTGTGGTTCTGGATTAGCATGGCCTTCTTTCTCTGCCATATATTTCAGTGTCAACTTGTCTAGCTCCTTCCAGATGTCAACAAACTTACTTTCTCGCTTCTGCTGACAGAGCTGCTTGAACATCATCATCAACTCCTCGTCGCCAAAACACGCCAAGAAGTTTTCAGCTATGTGCTCCATGCACCACCTGTTTTGAACATCTCTCCATGGGTGAGGTTCTTGCTGGTTATTCTTAATGTCATCTATAGCACTGGTCAACTCCCTTTTGTAATCATGTATAATGCAGACACCAGATCGCCCCTTCACGACTCCTCTCTTAACATTCCTCAGAAACCATAACCAGCTCTGCTTGGTCTCACCCTCAACAACAGCATATGCTACTGGAAGAGCTCTCTCATTAGCATCTATTGCTACAGCAGTCAACAGAACCCCTTGATATTTCCCACTAAGTGGCACACCTTTAATGCAGAGCACAGGGCGACAGTACTTGAAGGAATGTATGCATTGATCAAACGCCCAAAATATGCGGTGCAAGACTCGGAACTCTTTAACTTCGAAGGGCGATCGGAAATCCTTGCAGCCTGGAACCTCTGTACCCTCGATGTCTACAAAAGCACCAGACTCTCGTCCCTGAAGGAACCTTGGGGCATCATTGTATGAATCATAAAAGCTACCGACTTGCCTCTCGATGCGGTTATATCTTGACAAGGATTCTTCCCCAGCCAACACAATCGGTGGCAGTTGAGAGTAACCGTCGTTTGCAGCTTTGAGAAGAACATCGTAGTGCTTGGTTTCAGAGGAACTCGCGTATAACATGAATTCCTGGACCACATTTCCTCTGCTCTTTATCTTTTTGGCAAAGGAACGCCAGCATTTGTCAGTCATAATGTATTTGTTCTCCCACTCAGCATAATCCAAATACCACTCTGGAGCGTTCTCCATGTAATCAAACAAGTCAAGGGTGTATTGCTTGAGGAACCCCATGATGTAGAGATCCTGCGTTTCTGGATGGAGCCGGAACAGCTTAAAGACCCAGAGCTGCAGATCCACAAAAGACATCAACTGTGGCTGCGGCGGGAGCTCGCCAATTACGTGTTTGCATCCATCCAGATCTGCACCGCTCAAGCAAGGAATTATTCCGCGATCGCGCCTGCACCCATAGTACACAGCGATCTGCGTTCCCTGATCCTGCGCCAAAGACGGTGAGCACAACATCGTCACATTGATGCGGCAGGTTCAGTCATTTAGATGAATAAGAAACAATCAAGCAAGACAGTGAGGCAACATGGCATGCGGTGCAATTCATTCAGAGGGGCCGAACAGGGAAGTAAAATCGGTGGGGATTGCTACAGTGAAGATTAGAGTGCAGACATGTCGCTTGCGAGACTCCCGCTTCCGCTTCCTCATGCAGGCGGTGGCAGCCTGCGAGGTCAAAACACGACGATTTTCAACAAAAGCTCTGGCGACGAATGAAAGAAATGGCATGCGGAGGGTGGCGAGGAGAACCGACGGCGACGGGGCCGGGAGAAGAGGGTGGCGAGTCGGCGCCGGCGAGGAAGGGGGCTGCGACGGCATCAGAGCCGGAGTGTGGTCTCGCAGCCGCGCGGCGGGACCGGGAGCGGGTCGACAGGCCCTCGGCCAGCATCTCCATTGAGGGTTCCGTCAGAGCTCGAAGGCTAGAGGATAGGAGGACTGACTGGTGTGGCGCGCGTTGGGGAACGGGGAGACTCCCGAGTTTTCCCGCTGGCTACTTCTGAAGTTTTCCCGCCATTTTTCCTGTGGTGGGCCTGGGGAAGAGCCCTGTCCAGGATGGGCCGGTGGGCTTTGACGCTAGGACGTAGGCCTGCGTTTCAATCACCGTTATAGACGTCAGCTTGTGCAAGAGACGGGAATGAGATGCAACACACACTGATCATATGGCTTATACTCCCCCGTAAACAAATATCATTAAAAATAGTAATCTAAACGCTCTTCTTTTTATTTACAGAGAGAGTACATCCTGAAACAAGAATCACATCAACTTCCTAGCTCTCTCAGAGCAAAGGCACATCCGGCCATCCATTCCGGTAGCTTGATCCGTTTTCGGGTGTTGGATCGAGCTGTGGGAGGAGCTGGCCTGTCGGATGGAACCCGTTCCCCTGTAGCAATGAATAGTTACCGCCTCCTCCCGGTCTCGCTCACTCCGCTGTTTCCGCCCGGGTCTCACTGACGTGTGGGGTAACTCGTGTGTAGGCCGCGGCTGTGAGCGACTGTGCCTGGGGAGGCGCTCGGTGTATGTCTTTTGCGGTCAAAATATCGTGTCACCGCCTGTACACCTCGCCGAGGGCATTTTGGAGAATTTGCGTGTTTACCCTTTCATGGCGTTCCGTGGATGCACTAGTGCAGAATGAGCCTTTAGTCCCGGTTTGTAAGGGCCTTTAGTGCCGGTTCACCAACCGACACTAAAGGGTGGGGACAAAAGCCCCTCCCCCTTTAGTCATCACGGCCCGGGACCAGAGGCCCACCACGTGGCACGAGCCAGTGCCAGGGGGCTGGGGGCCTTTAGTCCCAGCTGGTGTCACTAATCGGGACTAAAAGGCAGCAACGCGTCAGCAGCTGCCAGGCACTGTAATTTTTGTTTTTTTTAAGGATGGGTTTTGGAGGGTTTAGGGGTTTCATATTGTGTTAGCTAGCTACTACATATAGAAAGAAGTGACCTCTCTTTCTCCGTGCTTGGTCGATGCTAGCTACTACATATATAGAGAAGTGACTCTCTTTCTCCATGCTTGGTCGACGCTAGCTACTACATATAGAGAGAACTCGACGCTAGCTAGTAAGCAAATGAAGGAACCATTAATCATCATCATCATTATAACAACAACTCATCATCATAGCATAGGAGTGACTGGTGTGGCGCGCATTGGGGAACGGGGAGACTCCCGAGTTTTCCCGCTAGCCACTTCTGGAGCTTTCCCGCCACTTTTCCTGTGGTAGGCCGGGGGGAAGAGCCCTGTCCAGGATGGGCTGGTGGGCTTTGGCCGTTGTAGGATTGAAAGTATGTCTAGAGGGGGGTGATTAGACCACTTGACCAAATAAAACTTATCCTTTTCCCAATTTTAGTCTTTGGCAGATTTTAGCTATCTTAGCACAAGTCAAGCAATCTTAACACAATTCAAGCAAGCATGCAAAGAGTATATCAGCAGCGGAAAGTAAAGCATGCAACTTGCAAGAATGTAAAGGGAAGGGTTTGGAGAATTCAAACGCAATTGGAGACACGGATGTTTTTGTCGTGGTTCCGATAGGTGGTGCTATCATACATCCACGTTGATGGAGACTTCAACCCACGAAGGGTAAGGGTTGCGCGAGTCCACGGAGGGCTCCACCCACGAAGGGTCCACGAAGAAGCAACCTTGTCTATCCCACCATGGCCGTCGCCCACGAAGGACTTGCCTCACTAGCGGTAGATCTTCACGAAGTAGGCGATCTCCTTGCCCCTACAAACTCCTTGGTTCAACTCCACAATCTTGTCGGAGGCTCCCAAGTGACACCTAGCCAATCTAGGAGACACCACTCTCCAAGAAGTAACAAATGGTGTGTTGATGATGAACTCATTGCTCTTGTGCTTCAAATGATAGTCTCCCCAACACTCAACTCTCTCTCTCAGGATTTGGATTTGGTGGAAAGAAAATTTGAGTGGAAAGCAACTTGGGGAAGGCTAGAGATCAAGATTCATATGGTAGGAATGGAATATCTTGGCCTTAACACATGAGTAGGTGGTTCTCTCTCAGAAACAGCAAGTTGGAAGTGTAGGTTTGTTCTGATGGCTCTCTCCATGAATGAAGAGGAGGTGGAGGGGTATATATAGCCTCCACACAAAATCTAACCGTTACACACAACTTGCCAAACTCGGTGGGACCGAATTGAGAAACTCGGTCGGACCGATTTAGCAAATCTACTGACCGTTAAGATTTTCGGTGGGACCGACATGCAACTCGGTAGGACCGATATGGTTAGGGTTAGGGCATAACGTAATCTCGGTGAGATCGATTACACAAACTTCGGTGAGACCGATTTTGGTAATAAGCTAACCAGAGAGTTGGTCGGAGTAAACTTCGGTGGGGCCGGTTCGCTCATTTCGGTGGGACCGAAATGTTACGAAAGGGAAACAGGGAGTTTACATTGCAATCTCGGTGGGACCGATCGCTCATCTAGGTGGTACCGAAACGTTACGAAGGGAAATAGAGAGATTACAATCCCATCTCGGTGAGACCGAGATCCCTGTCGGTGAGACTGATTTGCCTAGGGTTTGTGGCAGTGGCTATGACATCTGAACTCGGTGGTGCCGGGTAGAAAGAATCGGTGGGGCCGAGTTTGACTCTTGGTTTAGGTCATAAGTGGATGTGAGAAAGTTGTTGAGGGTTTTGGAGCATATCACTAAGCACTGTGGAGCAAGAAACTCATTAAGCAACACCTCATCCCTCCTTGATAGTATTGGCTTTTCCTATAGACTCAATGTGATCTTGGATCACTAAAATATAAAATGTAGAGTCTTGAGCTTTTGAGCTTGAGCCAATCCTTTTATCCTTAGCATTTTGAGGGATCCACTTTTCTCATCCATGCCATGCCATTCATTGAGCTTTTCCTGAAATGTTCATCTTGGAATGATGTTAGCTCAGTGAGCTATATGTTGTTAGGAATTACCAAAACCACCTAGGGATAGTTGCACTTTCAATCTCTTCCTTTTTGGTAATTGATGACAACATATAGATCAAAGCTTCGACAAAAGATAATAAGAGTGAAAAACATTGTCGCTTTGAGAAGTATGTGATAAGCAAGAGCTCCCCCTAAATTTGTGCATAGTTTAAGATTTGCTTTGGACTAAAAATGCACAAAGAGTTAGGCTCATGGGTTACTCTTCCATGTCACATACATCTTGGTGGAGCGCTCAAAATGATAATGATTGAATGCATGCACTCATCACCAAGCAAAGTGAATGATCATATAGAGCTAAAAGGATAATGTCATCCAACAAGCATAAATGTTGCATATGATCAAACACATGATCATCCAAGTATAACAAGCAAATAAAGTTCAACCACCAAAGCAAGAGAGAATAAAAAAGCAACACTCTCTCTTGAAGCCTATGATCTATACATTTTTCTCCCCCTTTGGCAACAAGTTACCAAAAAGTTCATAGAAAATGCATAGCACTAAGTCGTCTCTCAGGCTTGATCTTCAGGTGGTGGTGTAGAGATGGCTCCTTGGACGAAGACTTCGGTAGATGTGGATGCAGCTGGAGCTGTAGGAGTTGTAGCTGGTGCAGATGAAGTGGCTCTGGTGTCTGTCACTGGCACTGCAGCTGATCTCTGAGCTCTAGGCACTCTGGCAAATGCATCAGTGGTTGTCTTGCCCTTCCTCTCCTGCATATCATCCTGAAGCTGCTCAACAATAGACTGGATCTCAGTTACCTTCACATCCAAGTCACAGAACTTATGATCCATGATCCTCTCTAGGCTCTCCTGGTTTTGAGTCAAGGTGGCCAGCCCCTTCTCAATCCTCAGAGTGGATGCAATCAAGTAGCCTAGCTGATCCTGTTTGCTCTTCAAAAAGTACTGAGATGCCTCTTCCATTGTTGGCATCTTGGTAGCCTTCTCTGTCTTTGCCTTCTCCTTCTTTGCTTGAGCATGCACAGAAGATGGTTCATCTTCATCCATAACCACTTGGTTGTCCTCAAAGTCTAGATAGATAGGCATGTGATCCTTGTCCAACAAGTATGTCCATGTGCCCGTCTTGGAGTTAATCAGCTCCTGGATCTATGGGGCATACCCACAACTTCTCTTCTAGTCAACTATTGTCCTCTTGATAGTCTCAACTATGAGGCTCATGACCTTGAACTGCTGTGGCACATAAAATAAGTGTAGCAAGTTTATTGCATGGCCTTTGATCATGTTGTGGTCACCTGACTTGGGCAAGAGAGTGTGCCTGAGGATCCAGTTGATGGTTGGCAGTCCTGACAGAAGATAATGTACTGATCCAAACTTATGTGTCTCAACTGCAGCATCTGGGATCTCCTTGTACATATGTGCCATAGTGTTGTGATCCATCTTCTTCTTGGCATAGACATCCAAGTCATCTTCTTTCTCCTTAGGTGCATTGATCAGATTTGCCCATTCTTCAATTTTTGATTGGTACCTAGTACCATCAGACATCCATACTATCCTGCCATCTGGATAAAAGTATGCTGTGGAGTAGAATTGCATTATGAGCTCATCATTCCACTTTGTGAGCTTCTGCCAAACAAAGTCTGCAACTCCACAAGCACTAAAACTGTCATACACACCAGGATAGTGTTCCTCATTCTCCTTCATGTAGGTCCAGTCCACCCACCTCATGTCACACACTATAGGCTTCTTGTCCAACAACACTGTCTCATAGAAATCCTGTTGTTCCTTAGTATGGAACCTATAGTCAACAACAGTCCTTCTCCTGATAGCATAAGGATCAGACAACCTCCACTGCCTGAGGCCTGCATCCTTTCTCAGCTTCATGTTCTCAGCCACAGGATGAGCATCATTGTGATCTAGAATCTTTGGCTTCAACTTTCTCAAGACATGCTCTTCATCATCTTCCTCTTCAGCAATAGTCTCAGGCACTGGGGCCTTGTTCTTCTCAGCAGCAGATATGTTTCTGGTATTCCTCTTTGGTGCAATCTTGGGCTTGGAGGCAGCTTTGGATGCTTCTTTGGGCTTTGATGATGCATCCCCTGACCTAATAGCATCACCCATAAGCTTCTGAGCCTTGGGTGCTCGTGCATCAACCTCTTCTTCCTCTTTCCTCAGAGTCTTTCCTCATAGAGGGATTGCCAAGAACTTTGGCAGTAGTGGTTCTGACTCTCATTTTCTTTTTGTCTTGGCCAGCAGCTTCATCTTCTGACTCAATAGTAAACTTCATGGTTTCTCCAGTGGCAACCTTCCTGGGTTTGGAAGTGGGAATCCTTCTTGCAGGTGCCTTCTTCTACACTCCTGGCTTAGTGGATGCAGCTGAGCCATACTCCTTTTTGAGCACTTTCTTCTTGGAAGTGGCCTCATCCTCAACTGCCACATAGTCTTCATCCTCAGATTCTGAGGTTTTCTTCTTTCTGGCCCTGGTGGCAGCTTTGGGTAAGTTGCTTGGGGTGCTCCTGCTACCATCATCAGAGGTGCTAGAGGGACTAGTGCCCTCACTCATCTGAATTTGCTCCTCTTCCCTGTTCTGGCTGTCACTTTGATTAGACATGTTGCAAACACTGACTGCAGACCCTGTGAATAGATATAGATGAGATAGAGTGGATGAGCGTCACAAAATACAAAGGTTTTTGCAAAAGAATGAGTCAAAAACTTAGTTTTAGTTTTCCACAGAAAGCATTTCGGATCAACCGATGTGCAAACTCGGTGATACCGAAGCAGCTTTTGGAACCTAAACTAGTGAACTCGGTCAGACCGAGTCACAGTTCGGTGGCACTGAGACTACTAGGGTTTCACAAAGTCCTGAACTCGGTCACACCGATTTGCAATTCTCGGTCAGACCGAGAATCACTTGTGCAATGGCCTTAGCCGAATCGGTGGAACCAAGTTCTACAACTCGGTGGGTCTGAGATGGTTTCGGCGGAAACCTAACCCTAAATTTTCAAATCACCTCTAATCTATGGAGTGTTTTGACTGGATAGAATAGTTTCAATCGTGGCAAGATTCATGATGAACACAATGTGCTAGGAATCGGATGGGGATAGCACAGTGATCGAGTCCATACCCTAGTTCAGCGATGAACTCGCTACGGCGGCAACAGCGGGGATGAATTCCGTTGACGGCAGTGGAGACCAGCGACTGGAGGCGGCTGGCGACGAGGAGGATGATTCGGAGACCCTGGAGGCAGAGCGAGCTACGCGCGGGCGAAGGGGTTCGGAGAAAGTTTCCAATTTTTGCCCGTGTGTATATATAGCCCGACCCTATCGGTGTGACCGAGTGGAACAACTCGGTGGCACCGAGATGCATAACTGTTGACAGTTACTGCAACTCGGTGTGACCGAAAAGTTCAAATCGGTTGCACAGAGATTGAAAACCTAGATCGACTTAGTGATCTCGGTATGACCGAAATGGAAGAATCGGTCAGACCGAAACTCACAAAGAAGTTTTGGAAGTTTAAGTCTATGACGAATCGGGGACTCCGAGTGCTCCTCACACAGAGTGGTTCGAATCTGATTTGATCAAATTTTTGTGATGTAGCATGAATAGAGTTTGAGACAAGAAAAGCATAGATAGCTAGAGAAGGTTCTTAGGCATTCTTGTCCATCCACTTGGCAAAAGAAAAAGAAACCAATCAATCAAAGCAACAAGTGGATGTCCTCGAATGAGTAAAATATGCAACCAACATGATCACGCAATAAAATGGCAAATGAAATATGTGGCAAAGCATGCACAACCAATTCTAGCATCTATCAAACAATTGGCGATGACTAGGTCATCTATATATGAGTATATTGACTTAGGAGTCAAATGAGAACATTTGATCATAGGTCATACTCATCGTTTAAGCTCAAGTGGGGTTACCACTTTTACATAATGCATTGATGTGTTCACACCATTAGAGTTGCTTTGACTCAATTCTTAGAGTTAAGCTCCCCCTAGATGTGAGATCCCCCCTTAGAGGGATGAACTAACCTTGGGTTTTGTCGATGATGACTTCATGTAGGTGTTGAAGATGTGGATGCTCAATGTTGATGTAGATCATTTGGAGCAATCCTTTGGAGTGAGTTGCACTTTCAATACCTACACGGGTTAGTCCCACAAGGAACAAACAAGGATATCCACAGACATAGAGTGATGCACACACAAGATGATGTCTATGAAAGGATTAGGTTACCTTGTCCCTTGTCTTACCAACAAGAGGGTTTGTGACTCCTTGAACTAGTGCAAGATGTGGAAGTTGATTTCACTTGTTGTTGCCAAAATGATATGAGCGAAATATGTTGGCGGAGTCACCCTCAAGAACTCTCTAGTTCTTCTTCTTCGGGATCCACATCATCTTGATGGGAATCCTTGGAGTTGTAGTTGTACTTGATGAAGTAGAACTTGGCGTAGTCTTGGGAACCCACTTGACCAAGGCCTTTGGAGCTTCTTCAAATGCATCAATCTCCTCTTGAAGCTTGTCCTTGCCTTTTTGCTTGTGGTCTTGTGGTGGAAGATCATCTTGAGCTTGTGTCCCCTTGAAGGAAGTAGGATCATACTTCTCTTGTTGAGGAACAAACTTTGTCTTGGGGTATTGATCTTCTTCCCACTCAACTCCATTGGCATTGAACTTTCGTTCAAAACCAACACCTTGGTTCTTCCGGTGCCTTCCTTGCTTGCATACAATTTCCTCAAATTGCTTACTCCCGGCAAGGCTCTTGTAAACACCTTTCTCTATAATTCCCTTCAATAAGCTATTTTCTTGCTCAAGTGTAACTTGGCTAAGAGAATCATTAGTAGAATCAAGAGAACTACTAGAAGCAACAACATTGGATTTAGCATGATTATTATTACTACTAGAGGAAGAATCCTTCTTGTTCTTGTTAATGGACTTGACTTGAGGCATGTAAGTAGATAAGAGTAAACGCTTGGCAATGTAAGAAGAACTTTTCTTACGGAGATCATCATTGATTGCCTTTAAGAACTCATGCTCTTGCTCAAGGTTGAGCTTTTCAAAGCGTAACTTCTCATGAGTCCTTAAAAGTTCTCGATGATCTTCTAAGATAGTTTCATGAGCTAACTTAAGAGTGTTTAGTTCTTTAGTTAGAATCTCAACCTTCTCCTTATCATTGTCATTTGTTTTATCTTGATTAGCATGATTAATTGACGTTTCATCATAGTATTCATCACTAGAGTTGTCAACAAGTAAATCATCATCACCTAGCAAGTCATCTTCATCACTATTGAAATCAACATACTCGGCGTGTGTTACCTTTGGGCCTTTAGCCATGAAGCATCTTCCAAGTCCTTCATTTGGTGAATCAAATATGTCGTAGGATTTGGTTGACACAAGCGCTAGACCGGCAACACCTTCATCTTGAGTATATTCGGAGTCAAAGTGATAGCTTCTCTCGGAGTGATTGTCGGAGTCGGAGCCGGATACCCATTCACCAACATGAGCTTGATGTCTTCGTTTTGTGTAGCTCCTTGATGACTTGTCCTTCCTTTCTGAATCCTTGCCTCTCCGGGATGTTCTTCATTCATAACGATCATCTCTACTCCTCCTCTCTCTTGGTGGTGATTCTTCTCTTCTACTTCTCCTCTGGGGTGATTCTTCTCTTCTTTTGTAGGGTGCCGTACACTCATTGGAATAGTGTCCGGGTCTCCCACAATTGTAGCAATTGCGCTCTCGACTAGAAGATCTTTTGTCATTGTAGGACATTGACTTGGAGCTTCTCTCTTGGCTTCTATTCTTGTAGAACTTGTTGAAGTTCTTCACCATTAAGCTCAATTCTCCATTGAAGGTTTGTTTCTTACTTGACGATGTAGGGGCTTCACATAAGGCTTTGTAAGCACCACTTGACTTGTTGTGAAGTTCTTCCTTATCCTTGAGTGACATCTCATGAGCAACAATTCTTTCAATGACTTCAGTTGGCTTGAGATCTTTGTAATTGGGCATCATTTGGATCAATGTGCACACGGTATCATATTTTCCGTCCAAAGCTCTTAGGATCTTCTTGATGATGAATTTGTCGGTCATTTCTTCACTTCCTAAGCCGGCAATCTCAATTGTTGTAAGAGCAAGCCTAGAGTACATTTCAGCGACACCTTCATCATCCTTCATTTTGAACTTGTCAAGTTGACTTTGAAGCACGTCCAACTTGGATTCCTTGACGGAGTCGGTACCTTCATGCATATCAATCAAAGTGTCCCAAATTTCCTTTGCATTCTCAAGACGGCTGATTTTGTTGAATTCTTCAGGGCACAATCCGTTGAAGAGGATATCACAAGCTTGAGAATTTGTATTGCAGCATCTTCAACTCTTCCGCGGTAGCTTCATGGTTCGGTTCTCTCCCATCAAAGAATTCACCTTGCAAGCCAATACACACAATAGCCCAAACGGCGGGGTTATGTCCAAGATTATGCATTTTCATCTTAGCTCCCAACTAGCAAAATTAGTACCATCAAAGTAAGGACCTCTACGGTGATAATTTCCCTCGCTAGATGTCATACTCTCCTAGGTTGTGAAACCAAGGCTATGACCACCAAAAGCTATGGAAATCAAAGCAAATGGAGACCAAGGCTCTGATACCACTTATAGGATCGAAAGTATGTCTAGAGGGGGGTGATTAGACCACTTGACCAAATAAAACTTATCCTTTTCCCAATTTTAGTCTTTGGCAGATTATAGCTATCTTAGCACAAGTCAAGCAATCTTAACACAATTCAAGCAAGCATGCAAAGAGTATATGAGCAGCGGAAAGTAAAGCATGCAACTTGCAAGAATGTAAAGGGAAGGGTTTGGAGAATTCAAACGCAATTGGAGACACGGATGTTTTTGTCGTGGTTCCGATAGGAGGTGCTATCGTACATCCACGTTGATGGAGACTTCAACCCACGAAGGGTAACGGTTGCGCGAGTCCACGGAGGGCTCCACCCACGAAGGGTCCACGAAGAAGCAACCTTGTATATCCCACCATGGCCGTCGCCCACGAAGGACTTGTCTCACTAGTGGTAGATCGTCACGAAGTAGGCGATCTCCTTGCCCCTACAAACTCCTTGGTTCAACTCCACAATCTTGTCGGAGGCTCCCAAGTGACACCTAGCCAATCTAGGAGACACCACTCTCCAAGAAGTAACAAATGGTGTGTTGATGATGAACTCATTGCTCTTGTGCTTCAAATGATAGTCTGCCCAACACTCAACTCTCTATCACAGGATTTGGATTTGGTGGAAAGAAGATTTGAGTGGAAAGCAACTTGGGGAAGGCTAGAGATCAAGATTCATATGGTAGGAATGGAATATCTTGGCCTCAACACATGAGTAGGTGGTTCTCTCTCAAAAACAGCAAGTTGGAAGTGTAGGTTTGTTCTGATGGCTCTCTCCACGAATGAAGAGCAGGTGGAGGGGTATATATAGCCTCCACACAAAATCTAACCGTTACACACAACTTGCCAAACTCGGTGGGACTGAATTGAGAAACTCGGTCGGACCGATTTAGCAAATCTAGTGACCGTTAGGATTTTTGGTGGGACTGACATGCAACTCGGTAGGACCGATATGGTTAGGGTTAGGGCATAACGTAATCTCGGTGAGACCGATTACACAAACTCGGTGAGACCGATTTTGGTAATAAGCTAACCAGAGAGTTGGTCAGGTAAACTCGGTGGGACCGGTTCGCTCATTTCGGTGGGACCGAAATGTTACAAAAAGGAAACATGGAGTTTACATTGCAATCTCGGTGGGACCGATCGCTCATCTCGGTGGTACCGAAACGTTACGAAGGAAAATAGAGATATTACAATCCCATCTTGGTGAGACCGAGATCCCTATCGGTGAGACCGATTTGCCTAGGGTTTGTGGCAGTGGCTATGACATCTGAACTCGGTGGCGCCGGGTAGAAAGAATCGGTGGGGCCGAGTTTGACTCTTGGTTTAGGTCATAAGTGGATGTGAGAAAGTTGTTGAGGGTTTTGGAGCATATCACTAAGCACTGTGGAGCAAGAAACTCATTAAGCAACACCTCATCCCTCCTTAATAGTATTGGCTTTTCCTATAGACTCAATGTGATCTTGGATCACTAAAATATAAAATGTAGAGTCTTGAGCTTTTGAGCTTGAGCCAATCCTTTTATCCTTAGCAGAGAAACGAAAAAAGAAATAGGAAAAATAAAAAAATAAAAGAGAAACAGAACAAAAAAACCGGTCTGGTTCCCAATGCGAACGAGGACTCGTTTGCCTGTGCGATATGGCGGCATTTTGAGGCAGAATGCGACAAATAGGAATTCGCGTCTGCTTGGGGAGCTTCTATTTGATGCATTTTGCGGCAAAATGTTGGAGGGACGCACAGGGGTGCCTCCACTGTGCCCGCCCATCAGTTGACCACGCGCGCTTCACTTAAAAATGATGTAAAAAGAAGAGACGGCGCGAGAATTCAAGCTCACAACCTCGGATCCCAGGTGAGTTCGTCCCGCCACTAGACTAGACAGGTCTAACTGATTGTAAGTAGCGCGAATGTTATAAGAACTGAAAGTTGTGTTCTCATATGAAAACATGTTTGGGAAAAATGAAAACATTTCTATAAAAATGCGATTTCTTTTTTATAATGACGTGTGTTTTTTAAAACAGGACCATTTTTTGAAAACGATGAACAATTTTTTTGAAACAGAATAATTTCCGAAAAATGATGAACATTTTTTTAAATCGAGACATTTTTTGAAATTCCAAAATCAAATTTGGAAAGGCGAATATGAAACTCCTGAACAAAATTCGAAAACACTTAATTTTTTTAAATTTGTGAAAACTTTTTGAAATTGGAATTTTTTGGAAAACTCCAAAAAAATGAAAAAATGATCATTTTTAAAAAAAAAATCTAAAGGAGAACATTTTTCAAGAACATATTTGAAATTGTGAACAAAATTTTGAGGATGCAAACATTTTCTGACATTGTGAACAAAATTTTGAGAATGAGAATATTTTTGGAAATTCCAGAACATTTTTTGGAAAATGTGAGCAAATTTTGAAAAATAGAACACTTTTTTAAATTCCTGAACATTCTTTTGAAAATGTGAACAAATGTTAAAAAAGAGAACACTTTTTGAAGTTCCAAACAATATTTTATAGTTCTGAACAAAATAAAGAGGAAAACGAAAAAACAAGAAAAAGAAACACAAAAAATAGAAGAATTAGGAAAAACAAAAAAAGAAAGAAAAACAAAAAAAGGGACAAAAACGAAAAAAGAAAAACTGAAAAACACGAGAAGTAGAAACCAGAAAGAAAATGGTTCAGAACCTTCTAGAAGGTTCCCAAAACCGGTAGAAATACTCTAGAAAAAAGAAGACTTCGCTAACAATTGGGCCGACCCACTGCATCGTTCGCTCCCACAACCCTGTGCGAACCATCGACACTTTGACGCAGAGAGCGGCGCATAGGGTTTTCCGTTAGCTTGTGTAAGAGAAAATTGTCAAAAAAAACTTATGTAAGAGACAGGAATGAGGTGCAACACACACTGTATTGATCATATGGCTTGTACATATGAGTCTCAAAAAAAACTTACGGTTTGTACATATATACTAGCTTGGCATGAACGTGCATGCGTCATCGTGGCTAAGAAATTCCTTAATGACTAGCTTGATTCATGTGAACTTGAGCCATTGTTAATGTTGTATATGGGTGGCGAAGGGGAATAAAGTAACTATAATTGCAATTTTTGTCAAGAAGAGGATGACATTGTGATTGTGCGACATAGGCCCAACTATAAAGTCCATACTAACCATCTTTCATACTTGTTTGGGCATCGACAATGGCTGGAGAAGCCCTGTCAACTTTACATATCCAGTTTTTGCTTTCTAACAAACTTGACATTGCGTTATAGTCCTGGACTGAAACTTTTAGCTTGGGCAAGGAAAAACTTTGCTTCACACGGTGATAGGTGGCTTGGACACTAGAGTGGCCACACGTGCCACTTGAGTGGAGGTCATGCAAAATGTCATTTTGTACCACTGTGTTATTGCATTCCCACACTTTCTTATGTATCTAAGCGGCCCTTCAGGAGAGAGTACCCTTTGGCATTAGAGCCTATCAGACTCAATTCTTGGAGCAGAGCCCGAGCATTTTGGTCATCTTCATAACCAGCCTAGAACGATTCCATCCATACGGATTGAACCGAAGATGGTGTCACTTAAACCACAGTCGGTGGTTGATGTGAGAGGGCATCAACGACCAAGTTAGTAGCGTTAAAAATTTCAACAAAATTTTAGTGAAATTTTAGAATTTTCACATATCTTGGTGGGGTTTGAAATACTCACAACTCTAAAAATTTTAGCCAGATTCAATCTAAAATTTAAATTTGGTTAACATTCATCGAAGTTTATTGAAATTTTTAAAACTCAAAATCCTAAAGATTTTTCAAAATTTCACATATTTTAGTGACGTCTGAGAGTTTTTCGTTTCCGAAATTTAAAACCATTGGTACGGCCCTTCTTGTATTGGATACAGAACTGTAGCCCCATCAACTTAACGAAGGTCTTCTGCTGCACGCGAGTATGGAGACGCTAGCCTATTAGGCGACAGAGACTCTTATGATTTGTCTGAATCACAAATTCACTGTGCTGCATATAGGCACGCCATTTCTTAAGAGCAAGTAGAATGGCGAGGCACTCTTTCTCATAAGCATACATGGCTCGATTTCAAGGACTCGAGGTTTTCCTCATGAAAGCTATGGGGTGGTTATTCTACATGAGAATAGCGCCAATACCGACATTAGAAGCATATGTCTTCAAGAAAAATGGCAACTTGAAGTCTGGCACCGCCCAAAAAAGGGGCATTGATCATGACTTATCTCCAAGTGCAAAACGCTGGTTGAGCTAGCCCCAGACAAACAAGACACCTTTTTTCAATTGTTGTGTTAGTGTGTAGGACTAGCGCCCCAGACAACATGCACGTGTCCTTAGCTCCAGCGTCCTAGAGCCGTAATCGTCGTAATTGAGATCTTGAATCGTTCACCACATCTTGCCAATCGCCATCGTGCATGCACGGGGGGAAATCCTAGCCTCGCCAATCCAGGGAGGCGGCTTGTTTGGGTCCCTGAGCATGCTAAATCAAAGGACCTGGGATACCATTAAGAATGATACTCGTCAAATCCCTAGAGAAGATCATAGTGATTCAAGCCCTAAACCTAGGGGCATACCCTTTTGCATGCAGGATATCCAGCAGAAGCCGCCATTCCACAACATCAAAAGCCTTCACATTGTCTAACTTGAGGATAAAGCTACTAAACTTTTCTGGCTGAGAAGTTAAGTCGTTCCATTAACCATCTGTAAATTATTGTGCATGGGTCTCTTTAGATGGAATGGCCTTTGGTTATTGTTGACCAACTTAGGGAGCTCAGGTGCCATTCTCCTAGAGGGAACTTTGGACTATGATAAACATTGATGCGGCAGAAGTCATTTGGTTTGATAGCACCAGAGCATTTGGGAAGGAGGACCAAGTGTGCATCATTCATCTCCTAGAAATGTTGAATGTATAAAAAAAGGGTTATTAAGCACATCAACCATTTTGTGTAGTGTTTTGGTTTGATAGCACTAGAGCAATTGAGAAGGAGGACCAAGTGTGCATCATTCAACGCCTAGAAAGCTTGATTGTATAAAAAAGGGTTATTAAGATTATCCTACCTTATTAATGGAAAACATTACAAATATAAACCATGATGAATCCACCAGGCCCTCGGAGCTTTCTCTTTAGGCATGTCCTCAACGGCTTCATAAATGTCTACTCCCTTTGTTTCAAAATATAAGTTGTTTGTTTTCTTGATAAGTCTAACTTCTCTAATTTTGACCAAGTTTATATAGAAGTATATTAACATCTACAATACCAAATGAATAAAATATGAAATATATTTCATGAAGAATTTAATGTTGTCTGTTTCGCGTTGTAAATATTTATATATTTTTCTATAAACTTGGTGAAACTTAGAGAAGTATGACTTCTTGTAAAATTAATAGACCTTATTGTTTGGAACACACAGATAGTAGTTTTGTAAAGGCTCCCTCAGATATTAAGGAATGCCAATATCCATCGACATGCTCCTTATAGACACCTAGTGTACTATACAATTCTGCATTTGCTTGTACCTAATCACAAATTATAAATACATATTAAAATATTTCTTAGACCACGTGTTTTAAAGATCTATATCAAGATATTTTTAAATGCACACACAATATATAGTATGTTAGTGCAAGTGTCATCAAGAAATACTAAAATGCATGTGATTTTTATTTAGTGTTTTGAAATTTAAGGCGGTTTGGTGTCGGTGCCTTTTAAGTGGTAGTATTAAAAACAACTAATGTAAATTTTTTTACAAAATAAAGTTTTAGTTTAGCATTGTGCTTGTGTATTTATCAACGTATTGTTAAAGCAATATCACAAATGATAAAATCATTAATACTTAACAATATCACCATTTGATTATGTGTTAACCAAGGTATTAAAGTAGCTAAATTTGTGACTTGATGAAAATGGCTTATAAATAAGTATAAGATATTAGTATAAATACTTAATTTATTTCAACTTCATTTGGCCTCGGCCATAGGTCTCCTCATCTTTTTATCCGCAAAAAGTTCTCCATGATTTGTACTTGTATATTTCTGAAAGAAGATATAGAAGAATGACTATGACATAGGTATATTCTCAAATAAGGTGGATAAATTTAAGAGAAGATACTGCATAGCTAAAGCACTCAAGTGAATAGAGTATTTATGAACTTCCCATATACTTCAAGTTTGGACATGCTTCTTCACAATTGTTGTGTAATTAGAGGTATATGAGAACATACTATAGTACCCAAAAAACTATATCCAGGGAGTTTATGCTAATATATTTCTTTTGTTAAGACCCAACTAGAGTGTGAAGATCTTCTTTGGACGATATTGTTTCGATTCTAACATACAACTATACATGCATGTATATTCTGAGTACATGGTTATGGTTATGTATGATGTGGTAACAAAACCTTTTAATGCCGAAATGCAAAAGGATATCATGCTCCAAAGCTTGCTGAAAGTGTGTCTTTTATATTCAGACAACCTACTTAATTTTGAAAAAAAATTTATTTTAAATAGCTTATTAATAGAATCACTTATATAGTACTTGTCCCTCATATTCACATAAGCAGACATGTGTTCTAGTAGAACTGACTTGATTTTTAGCCAAAAAACAACATATGCTAATGCAATCTTTTGTGTGCTCTTTTTCTTACAACAATGGAGGGTCTTGTGCCCAAGTAAATCTCAAGTTATCTCTAAAGGTGTTATTCTCGAAGGTCACCGTCGTCTTTGTGATCTGCAATGCTGACTCTAGAGTCATGTACATCAGGGAGCAATATTTTTTTGGAGCTTGCTATTTTTTACTCTATTCTTTGTGATTTTCTTCGTTTTCATGCTTGCATGTACCCTAGAGGCTCGACGGCGACGACGGGTCACTTTGGGAGTTGCTATCCTTATAAACTGGTATCCCCGGTGAACCAATTACCTTTTCATTTGATGACCTAGAAGGTTATGCTGCTGGATAATCCAACAGTAGACAGATAGCAGCGCTTCTGTTGACTGCAAAATTTATTTTGCCAAAATGTTCTGCTATTGCACTCTCTCATCACACCAAACAAATATTGTGCTATTGACTGCACTTTTACTTACACAACTAGGGATCGCTGGAATTCAATAGGTTTTTTGTTTTCACATACCCTTACTACATAACAAATGGATCATTCAGTTGTATATTGCCAACTTCGAGTTTTGAATGTTCCCGTTTGTTAAGTATTGCTGCTAGAGGTGTTTTGGAATCAAAGATGTTGAGATTATAGCTCAAGTGTACGTGTGGTTTTTTGTTTTATGTTGGAGTAGGTTGGTTAGGGCATCTCTAGAAGACCCCCCAAAATTTGTATTGGGGAGGGGGCGGAATCTGGTTTGAGGAACTACGGTATATCTAGCAAACGCCCAAACCAACCATTACCAAAAAATATAGCTTTTATTGCTCAAAATGCAGCCCTCTGAGCTATTTTTGCTATGGAAACCATAGCTTAGCAAATTTGGGCGGCTGCTCGAACTTCCTATCGGTGCAACCCACCTCGCCCCGTCTCTCGTCGCCCTCCCATGGCGGCGGAACTATTCTGTGCCGCCAGCCCGCGACCCTCTCCTGCCTCTTTTTGGTTGTGATCAGGCATGCGGGCTAGCGTTGGTGTGATCTGGCGTGTGAATCAGAGTACATTTGAATTTGAATTTACTAACGGACATATACATGATATGGTTGGATGGCTGCCTCCTGCATCCGTTTTCGCGAACTGGTCCCCCTGTTCACGGACGGATGCGGGAAGAAATTTACAATTGCCGTTGGAGATGCCCTAACACTATTTGCTTAATCAGTAAGCTCCCAATCTTTGGAAAAAGGGTTTTCCTTTTATTTTTTTCGAATAAACATTCCATAACTTTTTAGAGCGAATAAACACTCAACTTTTTTATTTTTTTGGAGTCAAAATAGTCGGGCTTTATTACTCACTCCCAATGTTCATGGGGATTACAAGATCATCATGGGGTAAACCCAACCAAACATGTCTTCCCTCTGGAAGAATGGTACCCTGCCTATCTACTTTATGAGCTTCATAGTTAGTAGCTCGAAACTCATGCACATAATTACATGAAATAAAATAAAGTTTTATTTGTTGAATCTTCCGCATGATCCCTTCAAAAGCTCCACCAACTCCATTTCGAATACTCTTCACTACCTCTTGGCAATCCGACGCTATATGTAGATGATATAATCTCGGATCTTTAGGCCAAAGCAAGAGCTTATCTGCACGTCAATGCCTCTAGTACGTATGGATCTAACATTCCCTGAATCACCAAAACTGAAGCTTCTAAATATGTACCATCTCTATCCCTGCAAATACTCGCTGCAGTCGCACACAACTATGTCCACATTAAACTTTACAAACCCCATGTGTGGCGGGTTCTAGTTGTTTCTCCTCGGAGCTCTAGTTGTGACTTGTTGTCCGTTCTCTTTTAACTGATGACGGATAGGTGCGTGGACAATGGGCTTTGATGGATCCCTCATGAATGAGTTTACTCCTCGGAGTCCACATTGCCCACATCGTAACTGTCAACTATGTAAGCTTATCGTGAGAGAGGACTTCGATCGTCGAGAACAACCAGTTTCTCGCCAATGGCTCAGTGGTAGCAATCAAGTGTTGAAGCAATAGCGGGTCAACCAATGCCCAAACGCAGCGTGCCATCATGCACTTGATCAAGTTGTGCCTCCACGAGTCTTGCATCCGGCATACACTGAATGGATCATCTGTTGCCATATTCCTATGTTTTCACACATCCTCAGTAGGAAGGGAATGGCGGGCCAACCTCCATAAGAACATTTTCAGTTTAGCTGGAACCATGACATGCCATAAAGTGTCCTATGATTCTTTTTGTTGCGGTTGAGTCAGATGACCATGGGCGTTCCTCTAGACAATCTCCTCTCTGCTGCCTTGTCTGCATGATCATTCTATAAGATAAACGAACCGTAAAATGCCCAGATTTTTCAAAGTTCTAGGACCAGAAGTATTCTATGTTATGCGTACAGGATCAGAATCTGCATGATCGATCATCGTTGCATCATATGGTAAAAACACCTATCCGATCAGCTCCCCATTCCACCTTGCTTCTGGTTTGTTGATTAGTTCACTCGCCAGTAGAGGGGGGGGGGTCTGCTACCAGCGAGACAATGGGACACATGTTTTCCTACCTCGGGATTTAGTTCATTTTCCAAATTTTCGTTGTTTCTTCGTTACCGATCCTTCTGATGAGGCCTTGTTTCAGGACGTCAAGGCCATCCAGCAGAGACCTCCAAGTTTGAGAGGGGTGAGTACCAATCTCAGCCTCCAAAAACTCCGAGTTAGGGAAATATACGACCTTCAAGTATTCTCCACGCTTGCTTAGCTAAGAGGGCCAAGTTGGATATTTCAAAATCTCTGAACCCAACCCGCTCATATATTTGGGCATGCACATTGTATCCCATGATACCCAATACAGCTTCCTCTACTCACTTTTACTTCCCCACCAAAATGCTTTTATCATGGATGTCAAATGCTCACACACTCCCCTTGTGTAACGCCCCGGATGTAACTTTCCATAATTGTAACTCCAACTCTTGCCATTTCCGACTATGTGTTATATTATTTTCTTCGTGGTTGGGTTTTGTCTTTTGTTTTGCATTTTGTTCATGCCATGCATCTCATCTCATAGCATCATCCGCATTGCATCCGCATGTTTTCTTAAAACTCGTAGTCGTTCGTGGTCTCCGCGTCCCCCCTTGCCTTCGTGACCGTTCCGAGACCAACCGTGTTTTCATTTCCCTCTTGTCCAACCACTTAACCTCTCTTGCCAGCTCGCAGCCCCCTCGCGCACGTGTCTGAAACTTCTCCCGGACCCGACCCGGGTGGTCATGACTGATGAGTCTGGATCATCCCCAAACATCTATAAAACATCTTCGGTTTATCTTTCGGTCTTCCTAACCTATTTATTCTGGGCCATCCGATTACGATAGGAGGGACCCAAACGACCCCTATCCAAATCCACTCGGTATATATACCGGACAAACCCTAGACTAGCCGTCCCATCAATCATTTCCTCCCCGCCGCCGTAAAAACCTCCACCTTGTCTCCTCTTCGTTTTCCCCTCGGGATCGCCAGCGAGCCAATCACCAGCCTCAACCTCCCCGGTCCAAATCCATCCAATCGATCCAGCCAACCACCACCTCCTCTCCCTGGAATTCCCCATCGAGCCAACCGGTGCCTGGGCCGTCTCGCCTTCAGCCACCCACCAACCAGTGCGGCCCCAGCCCCGCTTGATCTGGATCGACCCGAGGCAACAACCTCTCGCCCGAGCCTCTCCTCCGTTTCTGTCGCTGCCGGTGACAAGCCGCGGCTCGCCAGGGCACCCAAACACCATCGGCAACGAAGCCAGCAGGACCCCTCTCCTTCCCTCGTTCTTCCTCCTCCCTCTGTATTCATCTCTCTCGCAGGGCTCTCTCTGCCTTGGACAGGAAGCGCCCGTTCTCCTTCTCCTCAGGGAACTCGCCGGAGCCCCCATGGCCGACACTTCAAGCTCATCTCCGACGATCTCCACCACTGTTGCCCTGATCCGGTCGCTCCGCCTTGGATCCGGCAAAACCCCCCTTGACTACGCCGTCTCCCGCAAGTTACAGGGCGCCGCTGCTCTACCTCGTCGTTGCCGGAGTCCAAGCCGCGCCTGTTTCCTCCCCTGCTTCGCGTCGAACCGCTCCAGCCCGCTTGCGTTGACCAAAGCGAGCGGCGCCTAGCCTAACCTCCAAGAAGTCGGCCCAGCCCCAGCTCCAGCCGCGGCCTGCCAGCTGCGTCACCAAGCCGGCCCATCTTCTCCTCTGGGTCCAATGTGAGCAGCGCACTAGTTCCAGCCCGATCTATTTTTTTTTCTGCTCTGGATGATTCATCTAATTTACAGAGAAACTGCATGTTTACCAGTTTTGCAGGAAAATCCTCATGCTTCATACATTTAATAACTCACAAACCGTGCATCATATGTAAATAATTTATATATGTAAAATGCTTAGTTTTTCATCTAGTTTCGTAATCTCCTACTTTCATCCATGTTTAAAATGTTTAAAATGTTGTTTGTTTAAACTTTCTCAAATGCCATGCTAAAATGATTTATTTCATAACTAAATAACCGTAGCTCGGTTTTAAATAAACTTTATATGTAAATGGGGTAGAAAATGCATAGAATAACATGGTGGCATCACTTTGCATGTTTAACAACTCTAAAATTGTGTACAGGGCAGAACTGTAGCAAATTCATAAATTGCATATGAGGATTTTCCGGAATTGTTCTTTGTTGTTTCCGGCCTCATTTAAACTTGCTTTGATGTGTTGTTCTTGTATGCATCATCTCTTGCCATGAGTAGCCTCATCTAGCTTTGTCATGCATCATACTTGGTTGAGCATCATGCCATGTCTATGTGTTGTGTGTTTACCTTGTTCTTTGGTTCTTTCCAGTTATGCTTCTTCTCGATAGTTCCTGTTTCGTTGCAATTGTGAGGATTCGTTCGACTACGCTTGGTTCGTCTTCGTGGCTTCGTCTTCTTCATGGACTCATTCTTCTTCCTAGCGGGATTTTAGGCAAGATGATCGTCACCCTGGATCTCACTACTATCATTGCTATGCTAGTTGCTTTGTTCTATCGCTTTACCGCGCTTCCTATCTCTTGTTGATCAAGCCTCCCAAATTTCCATGTCAGCCTCTAACCTTTTTCACCCTTCCTAGCAAACCGTTGCTTGGCTATGTTACCGCTTTGCTCAGCCCCTCTTATAGTGTTGTTAGTTGCAGGTGAAGTCGAAGATTGCTCCATGATGGACATGATTATGTTGGGATATCACAATATCTCTTATTTAATTAATGCATCTATATACTTGGTAAAGGGTGGAAGGCTCGGCCTTATGCCTGGTGTTTTGCACCACTCTCGCCGCCTTAGTTTCCGTCATACCGGTGTTATGTTCCTTGATTTTGTGTTCCTTACGCGGTTGGGTGATTTATGGGACCCCCTTGACAGTTCGCTTTGAATAAAACTCCTCCAGCAAGGCCCAACCTTGGTTTTACCATTTGCCTACCTAAGCCTTTTCCCTTGGGTTTCCGGAGCCCGAGGGTCATCTTTATTTAACCCCGGCCAGTGCTCCTTCGAGTGTTGGTCCGAAACGGGCAGACTGCGGGGCCACCACGGGGCAACTCGAGGGCTGGTTTTACTCGTAGGCTGACCTATCCGGTGTGCCCTGAGAACGAGATATGTGCAGATCCTATCGGGATTTGTCGGCACATCGGGCGGCTTTGCTGGTCTTGTTTTACCATTGTCGAAATGTCTTGTAACCGGGATTCCGAGACTGATCGGGTCTTCCTGGGAGAAGGAATATCCTTCGTTGACCGTGAGAGCTTGTGATGGGCTAAGTTGGGACACCCCTGCAGGGTATAAACTTTCGAGAGCTGTGCCCGCGGTTATGTGGCAGATGGGAATTTGTTAATGTCCGGTTGCAGATAACTTGTAACTTGACTTAATTAAAATGCATCAACCGTGTGTGTAGCCGTGATGGTCTCTTTTCAGCAGAGTCCGGGAAGTGAACATGGTTTTGGGTTATGTATGAACGTAAGTAGTTTCAGGATCACTTCTTGATCACTTCTAGCTTCTCGACCATTCCGTTGTTTCTCTTATCGCTCTTATTTGCGTAAGTTAGCCACCATACTTTGCTTAGCCGCTGCTGCAACCTCACAACTTTACCCCTTCCTTACCCATTAAGCTTTGCTAGTCTTGATACCCATGGTAATGGGATTGCTGTGTCCTCGTGGCTCATAGATTACTACAACAACAGTTGTAGGTACAGGATTATGCGACGATCTTGACGCGAGAGCGATGTTACTTGTTTTGGAGTTCTTCTTCTGCTTCTTCTTTGATCAGGGGATAGGTTCCAGGTCGGCAGCCTGGGCTAGCAGGGTGGATGTTGTTTGAGTTTATGTTTGTGTTTCATTCGTAGTTGGATGTTGCTCTTATGTATGATGTTGTTATATTCATGTGGCTTTGTATGCCTTTTGTATGTATCCCCAACTATTATGTAATGGTACGATGTAATGATATCCACCTTGCAAAAGCATCTCCAATATGCGCTTCTATCCTTGGTAGGACTTTCGAGTTCCTTTAGGATAGGGTCGCATATTGGGTGTGACAAGTTGGTATCAGAGCCTCGACCGACCATAGGAGCCCCCTTGATTGTTGGCCGTTGTTGAGTCTAGAAGAAAACTATTTTGAGTCTTAGGATTATATATATCGGAGAGTAGGATTCTTTTTACTCCTCAGCCCCCTTCGTCGCTCTGGTGAGGACTCTGGACGTTGATGTTTTGACTTTCCTCTTCTCAAATTTCACTAAATTTTTTTAGGATCACGCGGGTATCTTGGAATCGCTCCGATAGTCTTGTGACGAGAACATTGTTCTTGGTGCCTCCTGACATTTAGGGGTTGTGGCAGTGTCCCGGGGAGTTGAGCTCCGAGGTGTTTTCGTCACAATTGTATCGTTGCAGTTCTGGAGTACCTAAGTTTTGCCGACATCGAAAATCTCTTTTATGCAATTGTTGGTGAGATAACCTCGACGCCACCCAGTACTGGGGAGTTCGGGAGTATTGCCATAGCTCGTATAACAGATGCTTTTTGAAGGTTGAAGTACACGATTTCCGAAGTTTTTCTTGGTTATGTGTTGTGGATGGATCAAATTGGATGTAGGGATTGTTAGTTTGGGTGAGATATATTGCTTCCTGTATCCCCAACACAGATTGCATAACCGTAAAGTTTGGGAGTTTATAGGTGGGAATTCAAGTAGCTCCTAGAATATCTTTCCGACAGATGCCTGATATGGGATTGGGTAAATCTCTATCATATGTATTTGTTCCGGCTTATTCTGCAAGCCAAATCCTTTGTTTTGTTTTTATTTGTGGTATTCGAGTTGTTTCGATGTCAAGTGTTGATCCATACCTTTTCTAAACGGTATTCTCATATTTCTATGGGAGTACTAATCCTTCTTGATCACTAAGGTTGTCATGTCAACTCTTTTCCAACCGGTGGGCTTCTCTTCAAGTGGATCCGATCATTTCAACATTTGTGAGCTCAATTCTAAGTTTTCTCAACGGTATCCGTTTCATCCGTCCCCAAGTTGCCTTTGTTTTCCCGCCGTCACACCCTTTTTCTTCAGGGACTCAGATTTCTTAATCGTGTATCCTCTTATTTGTGGGAAGTCTCTTCATTCTTTTCTTTCAATGTTCTTATCCGGTGATTTCCCATGAAGATGCTCAACAGTTTCAAGGTCATCATCCTTCATTGTTGTTTCTTCTCCGGTGGATTCAATTCAAGCTTCGGTGTTGATCATACCTCTTCCTTTTTGTTTCACATATCTTCCCATGTGAATTTCTTATCCAAGGCTCTCTTATTTATTCACCTCTCCCAGTTCATATCCGGAGTGTTGAAGATATCTCGGAAGATTCCTGTTTCCATTCACAATCCGTTCATGTTATTTTGAGGCTCTTATCTCATTCAAGCCATTTAATTCAGCCGGTGCAACCCCCCTTTTCAATCAATCATTTCAACAGTGTTTCTCTTGAGTGGGCCCTAACCCACAGATCTTTTCCCAGGATCTTACCTGACTCTTCTAATTATTCCGGAGCTATTCTCAAATTCTTTTCGAAGTTTGACTTAAGAATGAACTTTCATCACTCACATGCCTTCTCCAAGATTGTTTTCAAATCATTTTCATCTTTGGCTCAACCTTTCCTCTTTTAATTCTCACGGAGTATCTCAACAACTCATGGTGGTGTTTCTCATCGTCTTTCTCAACACAGAAGACCGAGAAAAAGATTTCTCCTAAAATCTTGGTCCACTCTCTTGAAGATTCATGGTTCTAGCTTCATGCCATCCCCATATTTGTTTCGATCATGAGAAATTCTTTTCACCCATCCGGAGCAATTCAAGAGTCTTTTCAGATTGATTCTCCATAGCCCATCATCTCAGAATTATTCATTTCTCAGCTTTCAACTCTCGTTCTCGAATTCTTCCGATGCATCGTTCAAATATCCTCTAATCAGTTCATGTTCTCTTCGTTCTCATGTATCTAAATCCCTTCAAGTATCTTCATTCGTTTTCAAATTCTTTCCGGTGAATTGTGCCCTTGCTACTCTCTTTTCAAATTTTTACGGTGGTTCGTTCAAGATTTCACTTCCTTTGTTACCATATCAATTCATTCGTTGTTTCCAAATCCCACTGGTGGTTCCATCAATACCTACTCAAGTTTGCGCTATCTCTATCCTTAATCCCTCAAGAAGAATAAGTAGTATGCCAAATCTGTTGCTTGTCATCAATTTAAATTGGTGAAGGATACGCATAATGTAATTCTTATTATTGTTTCATCCAAGTGATCTAGTTTCTTCTTTCCATCATTGTTCATCATGTCACATTTCTCGGTTTGAGATGCTCCATCTTTTCTTTTCTGTAGTTCCAAGTTTTCCGCATTATCTCATCACGAAGCTCCACCTAAATCATTGCAAGGCTTCACCTTGTGTTTTCAACTTCTCTTCCTTTCTATCACCCTTTTATTACCGGAGTTCTTCATGGAGGCTCTACATGGTGGTTCGTCAAGGATTCCTTTCATTCTTCATTTGTTCTTCAAGATTTCTCTCGAGGTGATGATCCGCCAAGCTATACTCAAAATTAAACATGGTGCTCAACACATGTTTTGTTTTGAGGCGTTCAAGTATTCTTCTTCTTGCATTTCGAAGTGCAATTCTTTCTACCTTATCTTTTGAGGTGGTGTTATGTCACTCTTGATAATTTCCTTCATGTTTCATGATTCATATGTTGTCAAGAATGAGGTATTTTAAATCCATCAATCTCTTTGTTGGAGTTATCTTGTGTCATATTTCACCTAAAGCCTTCCCTAAGGAATGTTGCTATTGTGGTGCTTATCAAGGATCCAAGTTATCTCTCTATCATCTTGGTGGAAGAAAGTTTTCATCTCGTCGGTGTTATCAATTATATTATTTGTTTTTGTAGTGGCAGAATTTCACCTCATAATTTTGAGACGTTTTCCATAAGCCCACAACAAGCTTATCCTTTCGTTGTTGATAATCCAACAACTCCGTTCTAGCATTTCTTGTAAGCGTGCTCTTTCAAGATCTTGTTTCCCTCCGTTCATTCCATTCCTTTCTTTCATTTCTTCCGGAGGCATTGTGATGTTGCTCTCTTCGACCCATCATCTTGTTTTGTCAAGATCATGTTCTTCTCCTTGCTTCTTCGTTTAGCCGGAGTGTCGTGTTTTCATTCGAGTTCTCTCATCTTATCAAGTTTTGCCTCCTTCCTCAACCGAAGAGCTGTCTAAAATCTTTTTTACCCCTTGTGCCATTCTTTCAATAGTTCCGGAGGTAGTGTGTTGTTGATCTCATCAAGTATCCTCTCATCATGTCAAGTTCATGTTCAATTCCTTCCATTTACAGTCGGAGTGCTGTCCAAATTATATCAATCTTATTCCTTCTCTATCTAGTTTTAACCGGAGTGGCTTCAATATCTATCTTATCACTAAACCTCTTGGTTCTCGTTGTATCCCTTGTTCCTCTTTTCTAATGGAGTGTTTTCAACTTTTCTCATCTTCGTTGTTTTCTTTCTTTCATTTTACTCAACATCTCAAAGTTCTTTGGTTTCACTCATTTGTCGAAGAAGCAACTTAGTTTTACCTCCTCTCTTCCTCTTTCGTTTCTCTCCGGTGCCATCCTAGATGTCGGGACGATATCCTCTTGTAGTGGTGGAGTGTTGTAACGCCCCGGATGTAACTTTCCATAATTGTAACTCCAACTCTTGCCATTTCCGTCTATGTGTTATATTATTTCCATCGTGGCTGGGTTTTGTCTTATGTTTTGCATTTTGTTCATGTCATGCATCTCATCTCATAGCATCACTCGCATGTTTTCTTAAAACTCATAGTCGTTCGTGGTTGCCGCGTCCCCCTTGCCTTCGTTGACTGTTCCGAGACCAACCGTGTTTTTGTTTCCCTCTTGTCCAACCACCTAACCTCTCTTGCCAGCTCGCAGCCCCCTCGCGCACGTGTCCGAAACTTCTCCCGGACTCGACCCGGGCGGTCATGACTGATGAGTCTGGATCATCCCCAAACATCTATAAAACATCTTAGGTTTCTCTTTCGGTCTTCCTAACCTATTTATTCCGGGCCGTTCGATTACGATCGGAGGGACCCAAACGACCCCTATCCAAATCCACTTGGTATATATACCGGACAAACCCTAGACTAGCCGTCCCATCAATCATTTCCTCCCCGCCGTCGCAAAAACCTCCAGCTTGTCTCCTCTTCATTTTCCCCTCGGGATCGCCAGCGAGCCAATCACCAGCCTCATCCTCCCCGGTCCAAATCCATCCAATCGATCCAGCCAACCACCACCTCCTCTCCCTGGAATTCCCCATCGAGCCAACCGGTGCCCGCGGCCGTCTCGCCTTCAGCCACCCACCAACTAGTGCAGCCCCAGCCCCGCTTGATCTGGATCGAACCGAGGCAACAGCCTCTCGCCCGAGCCTCTCCTCCGTTTCCGTCGCTGCCTGCGACAAGCCGCAGCTCGTTGGGGCACCCAAACGCCATCGGCAACGAAGCCAGCAGGACCCATCTCCTTCCCTCGTTCTTCCTCCTCCCTCTGTATTCATCTCTCTCTGCCTTGGACAGGAACCACCCGTTCTCCTTCTCCTCAGGGAACTCGCCGGAGCCCCCATGGCCGACGCCTCAAGCTCGTCTCCAACGATCCCCACCACCGCTGCCCTGATCTGTTCGCTCCGCCTTGGATCCGGCCGGATCCCCCTTGACTTCTCCGTCTCTCGCAAGTTCCATGGTGCCGCTGCTCTGCCTCGTCGTCGCCGGAGTCCAAGCCGCGCCTGCTGCCTCCCCTGCTTCATGTCGAACCGCTCCATCCCGCTCGTGTTGACCAAGCCAAGCCAGTGCGTCGGCCTAGCCTCCCGTGCAAGTCGGCCCAGCCCCAGCTCCAGCCGCGGCCTGCCAGCTGCTTCACAAGGCCGACCCATCTTCTGCTCTGGGCCCAATGTGAGCAGCGCACCAATTCCAGCCTGATCTATTTTTTTCCGCTCTAGACGATTTATCTAATTTCCAGAGAAACTGCATGTTTACCAGTTTTGCAGGAAAACCCTCATGCTTCATACATTTAATAACTCACAAACCGTGCATCATATATAAATAATTTATATATGTAAAATGCTTAGTTCTTCATCTAGTTTCGTAATCTGCTACTTTCATCCATGTTTAAAATGTTTAAAATGCTGTTTATTTAAATTTGCTCAAAGCCATGCTAAAATGATTTATTTCATAACTAAATAACCATAGCTCGGTTTTAAATAAACTTTATATGTAAATGGGGTAGAAAAATGCATTGATTAACATGGTGGCATCACTTTGCATGTTTAACAACTCTAAAATTGTGTATAGGGCAGAACAGTAGCAAATTCATAAATTGCATATGAGGATTTTCCGGAATTGTTCTTTGTTGTTTCCGGCCTCATTTAAACTTGCTTTGATGTGTTGTTCTTGTATGCATCATCTCTTGCCATGAGTAGCCTCATCTAGCTTTGTCATGCATCATACTTGGTTGAGCATCATGCCATGTCTATGTGTTGTGTGTTTACCTTGTTGTTTGCTTCTTTCCGGTTGTGCTTCTTCTCGATAGTTCATGTTTTGTTGCGAATGTGAGGATTCGTTCGACTACGCTTGGTTCGTCTTCGTGGCTTCGTCTTCTTCATGGAATCGTTCTTCTTCCTAGTGGGATTTCAGGCAAGATGACCGTCACCCTGGATCTCACTACTATCATTGCTATGCTAGTTGCTTCGTTCTATCGCTTTGCCGCGCTTCCTATCTCTTGTTGATCAAGCCTCCCAAATTGCCATGTCAGCCTCTAACCTTTTTCACCCTTCCTAGAAAACCGTTGCTTGGCTATGTTACCGCTTTGCTCAGCCCCTCTTATAGCGTTGTTAGTTGCAGGTGAAGTCGAAGATTGCTCCATGATGGACATGATTATGTTGGGATATCACAATATCTCTTATTTAATTAATGCATCTATATACTTGGTAAAGGGTGGAAGGCTTGGCCTTATGCCTGGTGTTTTGCACCACTCTCGCCGCCTTAGTTTCCGTCATACCGGTGTTATGTTCCTTGATTTTGCGTTCCTTACGCGGTTAGGTGATTTATGGGACCCCCTTGACAGTTCGCTTTGAATAAAACTCCTCCAGCAAGGCCCAACCTTGGTTTTACCATTTGCCTACCTAAGCCTTTTCCCTTGGGTTTCCGGAGCCCGAGGGTCATCTTTATTTAACCCCGGGCGGTGCTCCTTCGAGTGTTGGTCGAAAGCGGCAGATCTGCAGGCAAGACGGGCAACTCGAGGGCTGGTTTTACTCGTAGGCTGACCTATCCGGTGTGCCCTGAGAACGAGGTATGTGCAGATCCTATCGGGATTTGTCGGCACATCGGGCGGCTTTGCTGGTCTTGTTTTACCATTGTCGAAATGTCTTGTAACCGGGATTCCGAGACTGATCGGGTCTTCCTGGGAGAAGGAATATCCTTCGTTGACCGTGAGAGCTTGTGATGGGCTAAGTTGGGACACCCCTGCAGGGTATAAACTTTCGAGAGCCGTGCCCGCGGTTATGTGGCAGATGGGAATTTGTTAATGTCTGGTTGTAGATAACTTGAAACTTGACTTAATTAAAATGCATCAACCGTGTGTGTAGCCGTGATGGTCTCTTTTCAGCGGAGTCCGGGAAGTGAAAACGGTTTTGGGTTATGTATGAACGTAAGTAGTTTCAGGATCACTTCTTGATCACTTCTAGCTTCTCGACCATTCCGTTGTTTCTCTTCTCGCTCTTATTTGCGTAAGTTAGCCACCATACTTTGCTTAGCCGCTGCTGCAACCTCACAACTTTACTCCTTCCTTACCCATTAAGCTTTTCTAGTCTTGATACCCATGGTAATGGGATTGCTGAGTCCTCATGGCTCACAAATTACTACAACAACAGTTGCAGGTACAGGATTATGCGATGATCTTGACGCGAGAGCGATGTTACTTGTTTTGGAGTTCTTCTTCTGCTTCTTCTTCGATCAGGGGATAGGTTCCAGGTCGGCAGCCTGAGCTAGCAGGGTGGATGTCGTTTGAGTTTCTGTTTGTGTTTCATCCGTAGTTGGATGTTGCTCTTATGTATGATGTTGTTGTATTCATGTGGCTTTGTATGCCTTTTGTATGTATCCCCAACTATTATGTAATGGTACGATGTAATGATATCCACCTTGCAAAAGCGTCTCCAATATGCGCTTCTATCCTTGGTGGGACTTTCGAGTTCCTTTAGGATAGGGTCGCATATTGGGCATGACACCTTGGCAGTTTGAAACACGACATAGAGAATATAGGCACTGCTTGCACAATAGACTTAACCAATACCTCCTTGCCTGTTGAAGATATAACCTTTGCTATCCATCCTTGTATTTCTTTTTCCAAAGCCTCTCTTTCTAGTATTTAAAAGCCCCATTCTTTGACATACCCACGTCAGCTGGCATTCCAAGATACTTCTCATTCAACGGTTCATTTGGTATGATTTTTTCCTTATTTATGCGTTGGCCTGAAGCTGTTGCGTAGATTTCCAACAGATTAGAAACCTCTTTCGCACCCTCTCTAGTGGCTTTAAAAAAGTAGGCTGCCGTCCGAAAACAACAAATGGTTCACCGGCGGGGCCAATGCGGCCACTTGAATGCCACCCATGGACGATTGAACTCTTGATTTTAAAAGGCACTAAAGACCCTCTGCTGCAAGGGAAAAAAGATATGGCGAAATAGGATCACCCTCATGGATTCCTCAACTTTTTTTAGTGGATAAACACGCTAACCTAATCAGGAAAAATGTTGGCGTGCTGCATGGGGGCCTTCAAGAAATGCAGAGCCCAACTAAAATACCATTGTTACATTGGAGTCTCATATGGAGCCATCTCAGGGCATGTGGCCTCTGAGCCATCGGATTAGGTGTCCAAATAGATCCCGGCCGTCCGATATTTTGATGGATTGATCCTGGCCGTTGGATCTTCTCTGATGTGACAATCAATGAATAGCGACTACTATTCCTCCCCGGTCAGCTACCCTCGTGCACGATGATAGGCGGGACCTGGGTGCTTTGGGCCATGGCAGTCAGTGACCGAGTGGGTGGGCCGCGCCCGTCGCTGCTTCTTCCATGCGAGATGGCGTGCCACCGCCTGCAATTTTCAGTGCCCGCAGAGGGCATTGTTGGTATTTTGCTTGTTCGCCCTTGCGTGGCGCTTCGTGTGTGGCTGTCTCTTGGGGTAAAGGTGAGGGGCCGGTTGGTTGGGCCAGAACCCTAGCACTCTCTCTCTGTTTCACTGTTCTTCTCTTCCTCTCTTACATCCGGGCACCGTCGTCTCGCCGCTTCTCCCGCTGTCGATCCACAGGTCTGGTCCGTGTATTCGCTTATCGTCTCTTGGTTGATACGTGTGTGCCTGTCCTCTGACGTGGTGGTGTTGTTTGTAGGTTCGACTGACGGCTAGGGTTGGATATTTGCTGTGGATGATGCCTCTCTGTTCTTTGCCCGGTTGATTGCGATGGATGAGGTGATTTCTCACGCTTGGATCTAATCTACTCTCGATTTTTGTAATCTCCTATTGATTGCTTGGATTTGTTTCTGTCTGTTGCGCATGATTGGGGTTAGGGTTTGCTGAGATTTGTCCGTCGGTCGTCGTCGCGTTGTCCTGGTCTTCGGCTTCCAAGGGATTGGATCTGGTGCGGGTGTTTCTTACTGGGGTGTCTGTTGACGGTCCTTGGACATGTATTTTGCTAGATTCTTTTTTTTGCTGTCTGTCTGCCTCTATGCTCGTCTTGTTGGTTGTAATTGGTTATAATGGTTGTTGCATAGGAGTGTTTAATATGGTAGTCCTGTTGTTTGATGGTTGTGATGCCTTTGTTAAAGCCTTGGGTCAGGTGGATCTGTATATACGTGGTTCAGGCTACTTTTGGTTATGGATATGAGCTTGCCGTGTGTTTAGATAAAGTGGTCCGTTCTTAGGTGTAGGGGTTTGCTTTGACTGGATGCTATTTTTAGTTTGTAGGATCTACTTCTTGAGGTTTGTCCTGGATATATGTCTGAGAAGCCTGGCTTGTATTCTAGCTTATGTGTCATGTTCTAGGGTGTGGTGAGCATGTCGGTTGATATTTGAATTCATGTATACTTACAGACTAGGTAGGATGAGCGATTGTCAAGTATTAAAAGCTGAATTATGCGTTTTGGTTCCCAGTGTGCTGATTTACGGTCCTGGGGCTTTTAGTTTGGGTGATCTGCTTCTCTTATATGCTTTTTTATTTCCTATCTGGGTACTTTGTGTTGATCTTCTGAACTGAATGATCTAACGTTTGTTCCTTGCCTTTTTTCTCTTTCTTGTGTGGAGTGGGTTTACTTTTTGATGGGTATTATCTATGGCAGGATGTTTGCTGTGAGTTGTTCGTATGTGCATCTATTGGAAGATGGTGATTTGCTCGGTGGAGTCGAGATTGAGGTTAATGTTCCTGGGATTGATGCATTAACAGTCAGGAGGTTCTTCTGGTCCCAGGCCAGTGTGGTCTTGTCCATTTATGAAAGCGCTGCTTTCTAGGCAATTTGTTTTCTGCAAGGGGTGTATGGGTTTGTTGTTGGATTACAATTATAGAATTATGTCTACTTATCGAGAGCTTGCTCGCTCTGTGGTGGTTTTGGTTGCGTCGCTGGTCAGGGCCACGCCGCATGTTGCACGTGTCGATGGGTCTGTGGTTGTGGATGACATTGATGTTGTTTCGCAGCGACGGATGCTCCATGTTGCCTTAGTTACGGTGGCATGTGCTTTATAGCACCGGTGTAGGGTTTCTTTGGTTTCCCTTTTCTTTTCGAGGGTTTGGTTTCTTCTTGCTCTAGGTGTTGTGTATTCGAATCATTATGTATATGCTGCTATGTGCGGCTGGTATGTTGCACTGTTTAACGATTATGTTCACCTGTACTAACTGACATTCAATAAATCGCTAATAACTCCTGCTCTTTTATCTTTTGTGGTTCTGGTTCAGCCTTTCATATCTGTATACTCTTTCTTGGCATATGTGTTAGTCTCACTGCTCGCTAATAATGCTTTATTATGTGCCCTATCTGGAAGTTTATGATTGTGTCTTTGCTGTTTTGTACTGTTCAGTCTTGGGTTTCCATGGTACCGTATGGTGGGGTGCTTGTTTGTGGGTGTGCTGTTGTCTAGGCCGGTGTTCATATGGCGGGTCAAAGGGGCGATGGTCGTGGACGAGGCAAGGGGTGTGAGAGATGGGCTATCCGTGGGCGTGTCGGTGCTGGCCTAGGCGATGGTGCCCCCGTTTGGTGTGGCAATGACTCGAGAAGGGGAGGTGCCTCTGGCCAGGAGGGGTCATCTACACGTAGATCTGTGGCTAAGCGGGGTGGTTCCCGAAGACGTGTACCCGACACAAGTCATGTGATGTTGAGTGGGGACGTTGTTGGCGGTCGTGTTGGGAACATAGTAATTTCAAAAAAATTCCTACGCACACGCAAGATCATGGTGATGGAATAGCAACGAGAGGGGAGAGTGTTCGTCCACGTACCCTCGTAGACCGTAAGCGGAAGCATTAGCACAACGCGGTTGATGTAGTCGTATGTCTTCACGATCCGACCGATCCAAGTACCGAACGTACTGCACCTCCGAGTTCAGCACACGTTCAGCTCGATGACGATCTCCGTGCTCCGATCCAGCAAAGCTCCGGAGATGAGTTCCGTCAGCACGACGGCATGGTGACGGTGATGATGTTCTACCGGCGCAGGGCTTCGCCTAAACTCCGCGACGATATGACCGAGGTGGAATATGGTGGAAGGGGGCACCGCACACGGCTAAGGAACGATCCGTAGATCAACTTGTGTGTCTATGGGGTGCCCCCCCGCCCCCGTATATAAAGGAGCCAGGGGGGAGGAGGCGGCCGGCCAAGGAGGGCGCACCAAGGGGGGAGTCCTACTCCCACCGGGAGTAGGACTCCCTTCTTTCCAAGTAGGAGTAGGAGAAGGGGGGAAAGAGGAGGAAGAGGAGAAGGAAAGGGGGGGCGCCGCCCCCCTTCCCTTGTCCTATTCGGACTAGGAAGGGGAGGGGCGCGCCCCCTCGGCTTCTTCCCTCTTCTCCTCGAGGCCCATGTAGGCCCAATAACCCCGGGGTTCCGGTAACCTCCCGGTACTCCGGTAAAATGCCGATTTCACCCGGGACGATTCTGATGTCCAAATATAGGCTTCCAATATATCGATCTTTATGTCTCGACCATTTCGAGACTCCTCGTCATTCGTGATCACGGCGGGACTCGAACAAACTTGGTACATCAAAACTTATAAACTCATAATAAAACAGTCATCGTAACGTTAAGCGTGCGGACCCTACGGGTTCGAGAACTATGTAGACATGACCTAGAACTATTCTCGGTCAATAACCAATAGCGGGACCTGGATGCCCATATTGGTTCCTACATATTCTGCGAAGATCTTTATCGGTCAAACCGCATAACAACATACGTTGTTCCCTTTGTCATCGGTATGTTACTTGCCCGAGATTCGATCGTCGGTATCCAATACCTAGTTCAATCTCGTTACCGGCAAGTCTCTTTACTCGTTACGTAATGCATCATCCCGTAACCAACTCATTGGTTACATTGCTTGCAAGGCTTATAATGATGTGTATTACCGAGAGGGCCCAGAGATACCTCTCCGACAATCGGAGTGACAAAACCTAATCTCGAAATACGCCAACTCAACATGTACCTTCGGAGACACCTGTAGTACTCCTTTATAATCACCCAGTTACGTTGTGACGTTTGGTAGTACCCAAAGTGTTCCTCCGGTAAACTTGAGTTGCATAATTCTCATAGTTATAGGAACATGTATAAGTCATGAAGAAAGCAATAGCAGTATACTAAACGATCAAGTGCTAGGCTAACGGAATGGGTCATGTCAATCACAGCATTCTTCTAATGATGTGATCCCACTAATCAAATGACAACACATGTCTATGGTTAGGAAACATAACCATCTTTGATCAATGCGCTAGTCAAGTAGAGGCATACTAGTGACTATATGTTTGTCTATGTATTCACACATGTATTATGTTTCCGGTTAATACAATTCTAGCATGAATAATAAACATTTATCATGATATGAGGAAATAAATAATAACTTTATTATTGCCTCTAGGGCATATTTCCTTCAGGACGAGGTTGTGTCGTTACAGGGCAAGGTGATGTTGCCCGTCCACAAGGGGTTGGACGGGGTGTTGCTGCTTCTATGCGGGGCCGTGAGTCTGGTAGAGGTGCGCCTACTGCTGCGACCCGAGGCCGTGGCTCTGGTCATGTTGCTCCCGCTGCTACGGCGCGGGGACATGGCTCTGGTCGTGTGACTCGTGCTCCTCCGGCGCGTGGTCGTGGTTCTCCCGCTGCTGTGGCGCGTGGACGTGGCTCTGCTTGTGTGCCTGCCGCTGCTCCCATGCGAGTCCGTGCTGCTGTTGCGAAATTGTACGTGTCGCGCGTGCCTCCTGGATTTCCTCCCCGGAAGCATAGACGTATGTCCTGTCTTCTTCCTGCTGAATTTTCTTATTTCCTGGGTTTTTGTTTGTGAGTGCTAATCCTTTCATGTTTCCCGTGTTTCTTGCCCTATCTTAGATGATAGTTGGTTTCCCTATTAAGTTCATCTGAGACGACCTTGAACCGTAGAAAGCGTAGGGTGAGCCTTGATTTGCTTCGTTCTAGATGCGCAGGTGCTTGTGGTGTTGTAGTTCCATTGTTGGTTGTTTATTTGTTTTGTGCATTGTCTTATGTTAGTTCGGTTGTTTCATTATAGAGCATACTGTTTATGGTCCCATGCCAGAGGATTGGCGAGGTTACTCAGTTGCATTTGCTGAGTCCCTTAAAGGTATTAGTCATCGGTTATTGATTAGCATGTTCATATATGTGTATTTGTTGTCGTGTAGTTATGGATTTTCCTTTCTTCCATGCCTCTTTGGAGCTGTTAGCTTCCTATGCAGATAAGTCGTATTACAGCCCTCCAGATTTCTTGTGTCGGTATTGTGGTGCCTCTTTCTGGTACAACGAGCAGGTGAAATTGAAGTCTTCTTGGACAAAACGCAAGATGGTTTACTATCTCTGCTGTAAAGGCGCTAATGTTTACATTCCTCCTTTTAAAGACCCCCCGGCTTATCTTCGGGAGCTGCTTCATTTTGATGGGACTGCTCATGCAAGAAAATTTCTCCGAAACATACGTCAGTATAATTGTATGTTCTCTTTCACTTCGATGGGTGCTACTATTGATCATTCATTAGATGGTACTCGTGGGCCTAAGAGTTTCAAAATAAGTGGCCAGGTATCCCATCGTATAGGGTCGCTTTTGCCAAAAGGTGATGATGACCCTAAATTTGCTGAGATGTATATACATGATCCGTCTAACTGGATCGAGCATAGAATGTGTGCTTTACATCCAGACGATAAGCCCGATGGAAATATCGATATGGGTATAGTTGTTGGTCTAAGAGACATGCTTAATGACTTCAATCCGTTGGTGCAGACCTTTATAGAGGCGAGCAGTATTATAGAGAATCCTGGTGATGGGCCTATTGTGGAAATTTCGATTCGTATAATTGGTCCTTCAGGCGGTGATGGTCCACAGTATAGCCTGCCTACTACAGTTGGGCTTGCTGCTTTGGTTGTTGGCGATTTTACTGGAGAGAGGTCTTCCCGAGACATAATTATTTCTAGCCGTTCGGAAGGTCTTAAGTAGATATCTTCTTTGACCAGTGCTTTTATTCCTTTGCAATTCCTGTTGCTTTTTTCCTTATGGAGAGAGGGGGTTCCAGATAGATGTTCCTCATTTGATTGTCCCTACGGATGATGACGGTGATCATGATGTTCTGGTTGATCCTGTCCATGAGAGTGCGGTAGGCACGAGATCTACCTCTGGTGTTCCGATTGCTTGGACTCCCGTGCTGGATATAGGGTCTACTTATAGAATCCCACATGGTTGTCCTCCTCCCTCAGATATAGGGTCTACTTCTGATATCCCACCTGGTTGTCCTCCTCCCTCAGATATAGGGTCTATTCCTGGTGTCCCGAGTGGACGTCTTCCTCCCTCAGATGTAGGGTCTACTTCTGGTGTCCCGGGTAATCAGCCTCATGCATCTGATACGGTATCTACTGATGTCCCAATTGATCAGTCTCCTGATGGTGGGAAGAAAAATAGGATGACCATGCAAGATTGTTATCGTTTTATGTGTCATTATAAGGGTGATCAGCCCAATCCATACCTGTAATATGGCCTGCTGTCTTCTCAGTCCATTGTGGATGCACGTGCATGCATCGATGAGAACATGCTTTGGTATATATTGAAAAACTAGGACATGCTTAGGGCTAAATATTTGCAAGGTATCACTGATGCCATTAATGAGGGGTGTGTCGATAGCACTCTTGTTGGGAAGAAAACCATTTTGCCATCCAGCCACACCGCTGGTCCCCGCTATTACAAGGAAAATTTCCAAGACGGTCTTGCCATATGTAGGGTGCACGGTGCTCCTGATATTTTTACTACTTTCACCTGTAATCCCAAGTGGCCTGAGATCACTGCGGCGTTGGAGCCAGGGCAGCAACCTTCTGATAGGGCGGATATAGTTGTTAGGGTGTACCATATGAAGCTTGTGGGGTACTTGGAAGAGATCAAATGCGGAAAGGCTTATGGTCCTATCAAGGCTGGTACTATGTTTTGTCTTTCTGTGTGATTATGATGCATGCGCCGTTGTTTGTTATGTTTTTCCCCTTAACTGTGTTGTATGATAGGTCTGGCTTCCCACTGGTGTTTTGTGTGTCTCTTTTCAGTGTTGTATACTGTTGAATTCCAAAAGAGGGGTCTGCCGCATGCACACATATTGGTTTGGCGGGTAGGGGGTCAAGGTGAGATTGGTGTTGAGAGTATAGATTCCTTTATCTCTGCTGAAATACCTAATCCTTTAGCAGACCTCTTGGGTTATGTGTTGGTTTCTGAGTTTATGATGCACGGGCCCTGTGGGAAAATGAATGATAAATGTGTTTGTATGAAAAAGGGTTCTTGTTCAAAGCATTTCCCAAAAGAGTTTAGAGACGAAACGATCATAGATGACAAGGGATTTGCCTTATATCGATGTCGTAATAATGGTCAGACCATCTTTAAAAATGCCCATTATCTTGACAATAGGCATGTGGTTCCTTTTAACATGGCTTTGCTTAAAAAGTTTTAGGCCCACATTAATGTAGAGTGGTGTAATAAGACTCAAGTGATGAAATACTTGTTTAAATATGTTACAAAGGGCACTGATTATGCTAAGGTGATGTTAGAGCATTTTAAAAAGGCATGTGTGTATGGCGATGGTCCTGTCGATGAAGTGCAAGAGTATCTACGTTGTCGTTATATTTGTGAGTATGATGCGTTACGGCGTATATTTGGTTTACCAATACATTGTCGAATGCCTTCTGTAGAGAGGTTAGTCGTTCACCTGCCTGACATGAATGTTATTCGTTACTTCCTAGCGTTGATCTTACCAAGCTTTCGAATTCTGAAAAGTTAAAAAAATGTTGATTGAATGGTTTGTTGCGAATGAATTGTACGAGCGTTGATCATGACACGAAAGAGGCGGTGGTGAGAAAATTGGTCGCATATATTATGTTTGTCCTACGAAAGGCAAGCTGTACTACTTGCGCATCTTCTTGATAATTGTTAAGGGTGCTAGATATTTTATAGACCTTAGGACGTATGATGGACGTGTGTACGATAGTTTTAAAGATGCTTGTGCTGCTGGGGGTTTATTATGAGATGACAGCGAATGGTACATGGTGTTTGATGAGGATGTGGTTTGGGGGTTTGGAAATCGTCTTAGACAATTGTTTGTCACCATGCTCATAAATTTCCATGTTAGGGATAAGAGGGATTTTTTTGAACGCTATTGGTTGACCATGGTGGATGATATCCAACATGTGGTGTGTTCTTTGATGGATAATCAAAATTACGAGGTTCCTATTGATAGGCTTAGAAACATGCTTCTTGATGAGCTGGCTGGCATATTTAAAGCATGGTTATGATATTCATGAGTTCAATTTGTCATCCCAAATTCTTGATGATATTGATGCCCCCTTCATTGGTAATAGGTTAATTCATGAAGAAATGTCGTATGATGTTGTTTCTTTGGCTAGAGAGGTGCCTGCCATGTTTCATAGTTTGAATGCTGATCAGATGGCCGCTTATAAGACTATTGTTGATTGTGTTTGGTCGGGTAGTCCAGGTTTCTTCTTTATTTCTGGGTATGGAGGTACTGGGAAAACCTACCTTTGGAGTTCAATATGTGCTTTACTTAGAGGCGAGAGAAAGATAGTGCTTACTGTTGCATCGTCGGGTATTGCGTCTCTACTGCTGCCCGATGGAAGAACCGCTCATTCCTGTTTTAAAATACCGATTAACATTGATGATGATATGTTGTGTGATATTAAAAGAGGTTCTCGCCTTTGCAAGTTGTTTGAAGCAGCATCTTTAGTCATCTGGGATGAGGCGCTTATGACACATAGGAAGTGTTTTGAGGCCGTGGATAGGACGTTGCGTGATGTTCTTTCTGCACATAATGCATCGCGTGCGGACCTCCCGTTTGGTGGACTGATCATGGTTCTAGGGGGAACTTAGACAGATATTGCCGGTTATTGAAGGAGGTACTAGGCCTCAGATTGTTGATGCAACCATTACAAATTCTCCTCTGTGGCGCCATGTTCATACGTTGTCCCTTACAATTAACATGCGATTGGCTGTGCCGAATGGAAACACTAGGGTACAAGAGGCTACTACTTTGTTCAGTAGATGGGTCTTAGATCTTGGTGAGGGGAAATTGCCTGTTACGAAATGGGGCGATGAGACTGGATCTTCTTGGGTACAAATACCGGATGATCTGTTGGTTCAAACTGATGGTAGTCCGATATCTGCCATCGTTTCTGAAGGAAATATGCCCTAGAGGCAATAATAAAGTTATTATTTATTTCCTTAATTCATGATAAATGTTTATTATTCATGCTAGAATTGTATTAACCGGAAACTTAGTACAAGTGTGAATACATAGACAAAACATATTGTCCCTAGTATGCCTCTACTTGGCTAGATCGTTAATCAAAGATGGTTATGTTTCCTAACCATTGACATAGTGTTGTCATTTGATGAATGGGATCACATCATTAGGAGAATGATGTGCTGGACATGACCCATCTGTTAGCTTAGCATTATGATCGTTACAGTTTCATTGCTACTGCTTTCTTCATGACATATACAAGTTCCTCATACTATGAGATTATGCAACTCCCGAATACCGCAGGAACACTTTGTGTGCTACCAAACATCACAACGTAAAAGGGTGATTATAAAGGTGCTCTACAGGTGTCTCCGAAGGTGTTTGTTGGGTTGGCATAGATCGAGATTAGGATTTGTCACTCTGTGTTTCGGAGAGGTATCTCTGGGCCCTCTCGGTAATGCTCATCACTATAAGCCTTACAAGCAATGTGACTAATGAGTTAGTTGCGGGATGAAGTATTACGGAACAAGTAAAGAGACTTGCCGGTAACGAGATTGAACTAGGTATGATGATACCGGCAATCGAATCTCGGGCAAGTAACACACCGATGACAAAGGGAACAGCGTATGTTGTTATGCGGTTTGACCGATAAAGATCTTCGTAGAATATGTAGGAACCAATATGAGCATCCAGGTTCCACTATTGGTTATTGACTGGAGACGAGTCTTGGTCATGTCTACATAGTTCTCGAACCCGTAGGGTCCGCACGCTTAACATTCGATGACGATTGGTATTATGAGTTTATGTGATTCGATGTACTGAAGGTTGTCCGGAGTCCGGGATGAGATCACGGACATGACGAGGAGTCTCAAAATGGTCGAGACATAAAGATTGATATATTGGAAGACTATATTCGGACACCGGAATGGTTCCGAGGTGTATCGGGTATTTTCCGGAGTAACCCCCTGGGGGTTAATGGGCCTCATGGGCCAAGTGGTGGAAGAGAGGAGGCAGGCCAAGGTGTGGCGCGCGCCCCCCTAGCCCAAACAGAATTGGACTAGGGGTGCTGGCCCCCCTTTCCTTCTCTACCCCCTCCTTCCCCCTTCTCCTTGTTGGAATAGGAAAGGGGGGGCCGATTCCAACTTGGAGTAGGATTGCCCGCCCCCCATGGCGCGCCTCCTCCCCTGGACAGCCCCCCTCCTCCCTCCCTCCTTTATATACTGGGAGGGGGGTGCCCCGAAGACACACAAGTTGATCTTTAGCCGTGTGCGGTGCCCCCCTCCACAGTTTTCCACCTCGGTCATATCATGATAGTGCTTAGGCGAAGCCCTACGCCGGTAACTTCATCATCACCGTCACCACGCCGTCGTGCTGACAGAACTCTCCCTCGGCCTCATCTGGATCTAGAGTTCGAGGGACATCACGGAGGTGAACGTGTGCAGATCGCGGAGGTGCCATGCGTTTGGTACTTGATCGGTTGGATCGCGAAGACGTTCGACTACTTCAACCGCGTTACTTAACACTTCCGGTTTCGGTCTACGAGGGTACATGGACACACTCTCCCCTCTCGTTGCTATGCATCACCTAGATAGATCTTGCGTGATCGTAGGATTTTTCTTGAAATTACCACGTTCCCCAACAGTGGCATCTGAGCCAGGTCTATGCGTAGATGTTATATGCACGAGTAGAACACAAAGAGTTGTGGGCGATAATAGTCATACTGCTTACCACCAACGTCTTACTTTGATTCGGCGGTATTGTTGGATGAAGCGGCCCGGACCGACATTACATGACCGCGTTCATGAGATTGGTTCTACCGATGTGCTTTTGGACAAAGGTGGCTGGCGGGTGTATGTTTCTCCAACTTTAGTTGAATCGAGTTTGACTACGGCCGGACCTTGTTGAAGGTTAAAACCACACACTTGATGAAAAATCGTTGTGGTTTTGATGCGTAGGTAAGAACGGTTCTTGCTAGAAGCCCATAGCAGCCACGTAAAATTTGCAACAACAAAGTAGAGGGCGGCTAACTTGTTTTTGCAGGGCTTGCTGTGATGTGATATGGTCAAGGCATGATGTGATATAAATTGTTGTATGTGATGATCATGTTTTGTAACAAAGTTATCGGCAACTGGCAGGATCCATATGGTTGTCGCTTTATTGTATGCAATGCAATCGCCATGTAATTGTTTTACTTCATCACTAAGCAGTAGCGATAGTCATAGTAACTAAAGTTGGCGAGATGACAAAGATGCTACGATGGAGATCAAGGTGTCACGCCAGTGACGATGGAGATCATGACGATGCTTCGGCGATGGAGATCATGAGCAAAGGATGATGATGGCCATATCATGTCGCATATTTCGATTGCATGTGATGTTTATCTTTTATGCATCTTATTTTTCTTAGCACGGCGGTAGCATTATAAGATGATCCCTTACTAAATTTCAAGGTATAAGTGTTCTCCCTGAGTATGCACCGTCGCTACAGTTCGTTGTGCCGAGACACACGTTATGATCGGGTGTGATTAGCTCTACGTTCACATACAATGGGTGCAAGCCAATTTTGCGCACGCAGAACACTCGGGTTAAACTTGACGAGCCTAGCATATGTATATATGAACTCGGAACACTGAGACCGAAAGGTCGAACATGAATCATATAGTAGATATGATCAACATAGTGATGTTCACCATTGAAAACTACTCCATCTCACGTGATGATCGGACATGGTTTAGTTGATTTGGATCACATGATAACTTAGATGACTAAGAGGGATATCTATCCAAGTGGGAGTTCTTAAGTAATATGCTTAATTGAACTTTAATTTATCATGAACTTAGTCCTGATAGTTATTTTGCATGTCTATGTTATTGTAGATCAATGGCTCGTGCTACCGTTCCTTTGAATTTTAATGCGTTCCTAGAGAAAGCTAAGTTGAAAGATGATGGCAGCAACTACACAAACTGGGTCTATAACTTGAGGATTATCCTCATTGCTACACAGAAGAATTACACCCTGGAAGCACCGTTAGGTGTACCACCCGTGCCCGCAACTGCAAGCATTGTGAATGCCTGGCAGACGCGTGTTGATGACTACTCGATAGTTCAGTGTTCCATGCTCTACGGCTTTGAATCGGGACTTCAAAGACGTTTTGAATGTCATGGAGCATATCAGATGTTCCAAGAGTTGAAGTTAATATTTCAAGGAAATGCCCGAGTTGAGAGATATGAAGTCTCCAACAAGTTCTACAACTGCAAAATGGAGGAGAATAGTTCTTTCAGTGAACACATACTCAGAATGTCTGGGTAGCATAACCACTTGACTCAGCTGGGAGTTAATCTTCCTGATGATAGTGTCATTGACAGAGTTCTTCAATCACTGCCACCATGCTATAAAGGCTTCATGATGAACTATAATATGCAAGGAATGAACAAGACTATTCCCGAGCTCTTCGCTATGCTAAAGGCTGCGGAGGTAGAAATAAAAAAGGAGCATCAAGTGTTGATGGTCAACAAGACCACTAGTTTCAAGAAAAAGGGCAAAGGGAAGAAGGGAAACTTCAAGAAGAACGGCAAAAAGGTTGCTGCTCAAGAGAAAAAGCCCAAGTCAGGACCTAAGCCTGAAACTGAGTTCTTCTACTGCAAAGGAACTGGTCACTGGAAGCGGAACTGCCCCAAGTATTTGGCGAATAAGAAGGATGGCAAAGTGAAAGGTATATTTGATATACATGTTATTGATGTGTACCTTACTAATGCTTGTAGTAGCGCCTGGGTATTTGATACTGGTTCTGTTGCTCATATTTGCAACTCGAAACAGGGGCTACGGATTAAACGAAGATTGGCTAAGGACGAGGTGACGATGCGTGTGGGAAATGGTTCCAAAGTCGATCTGATCGCCGTCGGCACGCTACCTCTACATCTACCATCGGGATTAGTTTTAGACCGAATAATTGTTATTTGGTGCCAGCGTTGCGCATGAACATTATATCTGGATCTTGTTTGATGCGAGACGGTTATTCATTTAAATCAGAGAATAATGGTTGTTCTATTTATATCAGTAATATATTTTATGGTCATGCACCCTTGCCGAGTGGTCTACTTTTGTTGAATCTCGATAGTGATGATACACATATTCATAATATTGAAGCCAAAAGATGCAAAGTTGATAATGATAGTGCAACTTATTTGTGGCACTGCCATTTGGGTCATATTGGTGTAAAGCAGATGAAGAAACTCCATGCCGATGGACTTTTGGAATCACTTGATTATGAATCACTTGGTGCTTGCGAACCGTGCCTTATGGGCAAGATGACTAAAATCCGTTCTCCGGGACAATGGAACGAGCTACTGACTTATTGGAAATAATACATACCGATGTATGCGGTCCAATGAGTGTTGAGGCTCCTGGCGGGTATCGTTATTTTCTTACCTTCACAGATGATTTGAGCAGATATGGTTATATCTACTTAATGAAGCATAAGCCTAAAACATTTGAAAAGTTCAAAGAATTTCAGAGTGAAGTGGAAAATCATCGTAACAAGAAAATAAAGTTTCTACGATCTAATCATGGAGGAGAATATTTGAGTTACGAGTTTGGTCTTCATTTGAAACAACATGGGATAGTTTCACAACTAATGCCACCTGGAACACCACAGCGAAATGGTGTGTCCGAACATCGTAACCGTACTTTATTAGATATGGTGCAATCTATGATGTCTCTTACTGACTTACCGCTATTGTTTTGGGGTTATGCTTTAGAGACGGTTGCATTCACTTTAAATAGGGCACCATCAAAATCCGTTGAGACGACGCCTTATGAACTGTGGTTTTGCAAGAAACCAAAGTTGTCGTTTCGTTTGGGGCTGTGATTCTTATGTGAAAAAGCTTCAACTTGATATGCTCGAACCTAAATCAGAAAAGTGCGTCTTCATAGGATACCCAAAGGAAACTGTTGGGTACACCTTCTATCACAGATACGAAGGCAAAATCTTTGTTGCTAAGAGTTGATCATTTCTAGAGAAGGAGTTTCTCTCGAAAGAAGTGAGTTGGAGGAAAATAGAACTTGATGAGGTAATTGTACCTTCTCCCTTATTGGAAAGTAGTTCATCACAGAAATCAGTTCCAGTGATTCCTACACCAATTAGTGAGGAATTTAATGATGATGATCATGAAACTTCAGATCAAGTTACTACCGAACCTCGTAGGTCATCCAGAGTAAGATCCGCACCAGAGTGGTACGGTAATCCTGTTCTGGAAGTCATGTTACTAGACCATGGTGAACCTACGAACTATGAGGAAGCAATGATGAGCCCAGATTCCGCGAAATGGCTTGAGGCCATGAAACTTGAGATGGGATCCATGTATGAGAACAAAGTGTGGACTTTGGTGGACTTGCCTGATGATCGGCAAGCCATAGTAAATAAATGTATCTTTAAGAAGAAGACCGATGCAGATGGTAATGTTATTGTTTACAAAGCTCGACTTGTTGCGAAAGGTTTTCGACAAGTTCAAGGAGTTGACTATGATGAGACTTTCTCACCCGCAGCGATGCTTAAGTCTATCCGAATCATGTTAGCAATTGCCGCATTTTATGATTATGAAATTTGACAAATGGATGTCAAAACTGCATTCCTGAATGGATTTCTGGAAGAAGAGTGGTATATGATGCAACCAGAAGGTTTTGTCGATCTAAAGGGAGCTAACAAAGTGTGCAAGCTCCAGCGATCCATTTATGGACTAGTGCAAGCTTCTCGGAGTTGGAATAAATGCTTTGATAGTGTGATAAAAGCATATGGTTTTATACAGACTTTTGGAGAAGCCTGTATTTACAAGAAAGTGAGTGGGAGCTCTGTAGCATTTCTATATTATATGTGGATGACATATTGTTGATTGGAAATGATATAGAATTTTTGGATAGCATAAAGGGATACCTTAATAAGAGTTTTTCCATGAAATAACTCGGTGAAGCTGCTTACATATTGGGCATCAAGATCTATAGAGATAGATCAAGACGCTTAATTGGACTTTCACAAAGCACATACCTGGATAAAGTTTTGAAGAAGTTCAAAATGGATCAGTCAAAGAAAGGGTTCTTACCTGTGTTACAAGGTGTGAAGTTGAGTCAAACTCAATGCCCGACCACTACAGAAGATAGAGAGAAAATGAAAGTCATTCCCTATGCTTCAGCCATAGGTTCTATCATGTATGCAATGCTGTGTACTGCACCTAATGTGTGCCTTGCTATAAGCATAGCAGGAGGTACCAAAGTAATCCCGAGTGGAGCATCGACACTGTCAAGAACATCCTGAAATACCTGAAAAGGACTAAGGATATGTTTCTCGTTTATGGAGGTGAAAAAGAGCTCGTCGTAAACGGTTACGTCGATGCAAGCTTTGACACTGATCCGGATGACTCTAAGTGGCAAAATGGATACGTATTTTTATTGAATGGAGGAACTATCAGTTGGTGCAGTTCAAAGCAGAGCGTCGTGGCGGGATCTACGTGTGAAGCGGAGTACATTGCTGCTTTGGAAGCAGCAAATGAAGGAGTTTGGATGAAGGAGTTCATATCTGATCTAGGTGTTATACCTAGTGCATCAGGTCCAATGAAAATATTTTGTGACAATACTGGTGCAATTGCCTTGGCAAAGGAGTCCAGATTTCACAAGAGAACCGAGCACATCAAGAGACGCTTCAATTCCATCTGTCATCAAGTGTCGGAGGGGGACATAGAGATTTGCAAGATACATACGGATCTGAATGTTGCAGACCCGTTGACTAAACCTCTGCCACGAGCAAAACATGATCAACACTAAAGCTCCATGGGTATTAGAATCATTACTATGTAATCTAGATTATTGACTCTAGTGCAAGTGGGAGACTGAAGGAAATATGCCCTAGAGGCAATGATAAAGTTATTATTTATTTCCTTAATTCATGATAAATGTTTATTATTCATGCTAGAATTGTATTAACCGGAAACTTAGTACACGTGTGAATACATAGATGAAATATATTGTCCTTAGTATGCCTCTACTTGACTAGCTCGTTAATCAAAGATGGTTATGTTTCCTAACCATTGACATGTGTTGTCATTTGATGAACGGGATCACATCATTAGGAGAATGATGTGATGGACATGACCCATCCTTTAGATTAGCATTATGATTGTTACAGTTTCATTGCTACTGCTTTGTTCATCACTTATACAAGTTCCTCAAACTATGAGATTATGCAACTCCTGAATACTGGAGGAACACTTTGTGTGCTACCAAACGTCACAACGTAAAAGGGTGATTATAAAGGTGCTCTACAGGTGTCCTCGAAGGTGTTTGTTGGGTTGGCATAGATCGAGATTAGGATTTGTCACTCCGTGTTTCGGAGAGGTATCTCTGGGCCCTCTCGGTAATGCTCATCACTATAAGCCTCGCAAGCAATATGACTAATGAGTTGGTTGCAGGATGAAGTATTACGGAACGAGTAAAGAGACTTGCCGGTAACGAGATTGAACTAGGTATGATGATACCGACGATCGAATCTCGGGCAAGTAACATACTGATGACAAAGGGAACAACGTATGTTGTTATGCAGTTTGACTGATAAAGATCTTCGTAGAATATGTAGGAACCAATATGAGCATCCAGGTTCCGCTATTGGTTATTGACCGGAGATGAGTCTCGGTCATGTCTACATAGTTCTCGTATCCGTAGGGTCCACATGCTTAACGTTCGATGATGATTGGTATTATGAGTTTATGTGATTTGATGTACCTAAGGTTGTTCGGAGTCCCGGATGAGAACACAGACATGACGAGGAGTCTCGAAATGGTCGAGACATAAAGATTGATATATTGGAAGACTATATTTGGACACTGAAATGGTTCCGAGGTGTATCGGGTATTTTCCGGAGTACCGGGGGGTTACCGGAACCCCCCGGGGGGTTAATGGGCCTCATGGGCCAAGTGGTGGAGAGAGGAGGCAGGCCAAGGTGTGGCGCACGCCCCCTAGCCCAAACCGAATTGGACTAGGGGGGCCTGCCCCCTTTCCTTCTCTCCTCCCCCTCCTTCCCCCTTCTCCTTGTTGGAATAGGAAAGGGGGGCCCAATTCCTACTTGGAGTAGGATTACCCCCCCATGGCATGCCTTCTCCCCTGGCCAGCCTCCTCCTCCCTCCCTCCTTTATATACAGGGAGGGGGGCGCCCCAAAGACACACAAGTTGATCTTTAGCCGTGTGCAGTGCCCCCCTCAATAGTTTCCACCTCGGTCCATATCGTCGTAGTGCTTACGCGAAGCCCTGCGCCGGTAACTTTATCATCACCGCCACCACGCCGTCGTGCTGACGGAACTCTCCCTCGGCCTCATCTGGATCTAGAGTTCGAGGGACGTCACCGAGCTGAACGTGTGCAGATCGCGGAGGTGCTGTGCGTTCGGTACTTGATCAGGTTGATCGCGAAGACGTTCGACTACATCAACCGCGTTACTTAACGCTTCTGCTTTCGATCTATGAGGGTACGTGGACACACTCTCCCCTCTTGTTGCTATGCATCACCTAGATAGATCTTGCACGATCGTAGGATTTTTTTTGAAATTACCGTGTTCCCCAACAGTTTCTTCCATTTACAATGACTTTGCGGATAATTATCTAAGACCTGACTATTTGCGAGAGAGGGCCATTTTAGCAACGACCAATGACTTTGCCGAGGAAATTAATGTTCATGTTATGAATTTGGTTCCAACTGCTAGCAGAGAGTATTTGAGTGTTGATTCCATAGATAGCTCTGGAGATTGTGTTCAAGAGGAGAGTCTGTTTTATCCTATAGAGTATCTTAATACTTTGAAGATCATTAATTTCCCATGCCACAAGCTTACTCTTAAGAAGGGGGTGCCGATTATGCTGCTGAGAAATTTGAGCCAGCCGAATGGTCTTTGTAATGTCACGCGTCTTATTGTAAAAGACCTACGCGATCGCGTTATTGAGGCTGTTATAATTACCGGATCCCACACGTGTGATACCGTCTATATCCCTAGAATTGAATTGCTGTCAAAGCAGACGAAGTCATCATTTGTGCTTCGATGTTGCTAGTTTCCAGTGCGTGTGTGCTATGCCATGACAACTAATAAAAGCCACGGCCAGATGCTCTCTTCGGTTGGTTTATATCTTAAAAAACCTGGCTTCACCCATGGCCAGCTATATGTAGCAGTGTCTCGTGTTACCCCGAAAGATTCCTTGAAGATCCTTATAGTTACGATGATGGCACATGTGGCTCCGAGACGAAAAATGTTATCTTCCCAGAGATCTTTCGATCTGCTGGGATGACATATTGCTCGTGCGTAGTGGTTTCTATTTTGTGCTGTGTATGATCAGGTTTTTGGTAATCTACGTGCTTCTTCTGATCAGGCTTTGCTTTGGTGTTTATGTATAGTGATAGGATACCTTGGATCTAAGGTATTTTTGTGTTGTACTTTATTGTTGTAGTTCTTTTACATGATGATGATCTTATCCATGTCTATCATGGTTTATACCATTTGGCCATTTTGTCTTCTCTTGTGCTGTACTTTTGTTGTGTCCTTGCTGCAAATGGAGATCACTGCTTTGTCTGAGCTTGTCCTGGGAAATAGCTGTCTCACGGTCCGGGTTTTTGTCTCGCGGATGTGGCAGCATCGTGGGGCCACTGATGTTGGGCATAAAGCACACCGACTTGGTCCTTCTGGACGTTGAGGTAGTTGATTTGTCCTTGTAGCTCATGTTGCTTGCCATTTTTATTCTTTGATGTTGTTTGATGATGGTCCAAGGAAATGACTGCTTTGCCGGCTGTGTTCATGTCATTTGTTGATGCTTTGTTGTTCTGTCTTACCAAGGTAACCGCATATATGCTGAGATATCTGAGAAGCAGGTGTCAAAGTTCATGGATAAAATCGTCGAAGGTTGTGCGTATGACATATGCTAGTTCCTGGTGTTCCCCAATAAAAACTATTTCAAACCCGTTGATTCGGTGAACATGATCAGGTTTAATAGGTTCGCCACTGTTGATCCAACCGCCGAGACAGACCTTGAGTTTCCGCTCGCACTTATTCGCCATCGAATTAGCCCCACATCCGCCGCCACTCGAGAGGCCTCCTTTCTTTACAGGTTAGTTCTTTTTGGTTGTGGTTGCTTTGTTCTTTGTATGACCGTTAACTGATGTCTCTTCATGTGGATTGTAGATGTACTTGGCCTCATTGTTGGCATGTCGGACGCCATGCAGTATCACAGTTCAAGCAGGGCCGAACCTTCTGTGAAACGAATCGTCACCATTAGGTATCTCAGGTCTGCTGTCGTGCTCTCTTAGACATTTGCTATGAGTTCCACTGGCTTAGACTGTTATGGCGTTTCATCAAATCCGTGCTCTGCCCTGTGCTCTATGCAGTGGGTATCAGATAAATGTTATGCTCTGGGGCGAGCGTGCGACGACGTTTGTTGCGGAGGATGTCATCGCAATTGGTCAGAACGGACCGGTCTTTGCTTTGTTCGTTGGCACTCTGGTCAAAAACTATGAAGGTCTGGTCTTTATCAGCTTTGATGATAAACATCCCTTGTGTTTGACCTTTTGTGCCAATCGTAACGCATGTTTTTGTCATGTATGTAGGTCGAACGGGGGTTAATGGAAGTGCAGCGTGCCGGTGGTACATTAATGATGACATCACTGAGATAACAGATTTTCATGCAAGGTTCGTTGTCTTTCCCTAGACAAATATTCGTAATGCGTTGTTTCAACATTGCTACGTGTGTTGTCTCGTGCGTTTTTTTCTCTCCTAATTACAGCCTCCAGGGCAAGTTCTCTCCTATAGAGAAGATACTTTTACCAGGACAGACAATGGCTGAGGTGGCTGCACATGTTGAGATGGAGACTAAAATAGTGGCTGAGCTGCTGGCTTTAGACATTTATAAAAACAAAGTAAGTCACTTCAATATACTTATGTCATCTGATGAGGGAGCGGAACTTCCATTGTTTTGGTGGTTGACCTGGCTATTTTGTCGTGCGATGTATTTGTAGGATGCCAGTTTCTTCTCATCGGTTACATAGGCTAGGTTCAGTCCTAGACAACGCTGGTGGTTCATGTCCTATGAGAAATGTCACAAGTCTTCCCAGCCATATGGGTCTATCTACAAGTGCAATGATCCAAAATGCTCGTGCACTGGTGCACTGCCAAGGTGCTGCCTCATCTGGATGTCCATTGCAATCTTTACAGTCTTATTTTCATTGCCCTTAACGCATTTATATTCTTTGTGATAGGTATCGCATCTGTTTCGTGGGGGCTGATGATACGGGTGAGGCTGAGTTCGTTTTATTTGATAGAGCAGGGAGGGATATTGTTGCTAAATCTTTGATCACCCTGCTCCGTGAAGGGCATTATAACCGAATACCTCTTAATGAGGTTGTTCAAATAGCCCGTGGGGTTGATGTCATTCCCCACGAGCTTTCTGCATTGACTGGCCGGAAGTACCGATTTGTAGTGTCTATCTCTCCGAGGAGCTTCCATCCTTAGGCAGAGGAGAGCTCGTTTCAGGTCAACCGTATTGATGTTCCAGTGGAAAAGGGTTACCGGTCCACGGTTGAGTATCGCAAGGCTGATTCGTCAGAGTTGCACGGGTCTACTGCCTCATGATGCTGCTGCTAGCTCACCTACCGTGCTTCCAGCCGAGTCCATACCATCACTGGCCACTACGGATCTCCCGTCTCTTGGCCAGTCAAATGGACAGATCATATCACAGTGGAATGTTCTTTAGTTGTTCTTTTTCTCTATTACTCTTGACAGGCTAAGTTCTTTGTCTTTGTTTATATTCCTGTCAGGAGGCTCGTTAATCACAAGCCTAGAGCCCGTGGCCCATTCTGAACAGAAATAAAATGGAGGGAAGACTCGAGAAATATAGGGAAAATTCTTCCCGTCAACCCCAAGCGCCACCAGCCGCTGTCCAAGCTCGAAACCAACGAGGACGGAGGCTGTCGATGGCGGCGGAGGAATCCCATGCCTCCGCCTCTGCCCCATCCCCGCGGGCGCTCAGGCACCCCCGTCCCCAGCCTCGTACGTCTGTTCTCCTGGCCGCCCTCCGCTGCTCCGCGTAACAATGGATCTATTCGCCGCCGCTCCTTTTGCTGAAGTTTTTGTGTCCCGGGCTCGCAGGGTGCAGCTGCCGGCGTGAGGAAGCGGAAGCCCCCGGCGGCCGCGGCGCAGAAACCTCGGAAACAACACGTTTGTAATGCCCTAGCGCTGCAATCTTGCTTGCTTTGTTTGATTCGTCTGAAGCTGTTACATCTCTGTCGTGGCATTGTTTGGTGTAGGCTCAAGAACCTATTCAGGTCTCTGTATACTACGGACGAACAGAAGAGTTCAATTGTGTGCAAGGCGATGATTTAGTTGACTGCTCATATCTTCCTCAGGGAGGAAAAGATTGTGCACACGTAATTGGACAACTACCGCTGGAGCCGCAGTCGATGTCGTTGGACGCACCTGTTCATAGCAGAGCTAGCGATGGGAGAGGCTTCAACAGAGGATAAGAGATCAACAACGTAATTAACCACCTTGTTCTCTGAAATGCAGATAAACAATGGGCTACTGGAAAACTTTAACATAGGATCCTGCTGCTGATAGATATGTTTGGGGCATGAACTGAATTTCGATTCGTCTTTTTCCGTTGGGAAATTTTTTCACGATAAGTCTGAGATTGGTTACTGCAAGAGGTAGAAGACATCCATCAGTTGCTGATTCGACATGTTCTTTTTGCCGCAGGTCTCCCTCGTCATATTTTCACAAGTGCCAAGAGAATTTTTGAGCAACCTTACAATGACAGTGAACAGGAAAAAAAATTCAAGGAGCCTGAGAATGTAAGACTACAGTTGCACATAATTCAAATGAAAAGCTAATATGATCTGGGAAAAGCATAGCTGCACGATGCAAGCTTTTTCACATTCTTGACAAGTAGACTGCAGTTTCTTAAACCAAAAAATCTTCTAAGTAATAATAACAGTCCAAACATGGTTATGTGCATCACCATTCAGCGCACACTTTTCTGAATAGAGCAACGGAGTGTTTTAAGAAGCCATAGAAGCATTAAAAAACATATATACAAAAATTTACTCAAATGCTGTGCCCAAATCCAGGCCAACAATTTTCATTCATATCTGAAATTTTTATTACAACATGACTCGTAACTCGGTACATTGAGGACTTGCTTAACTCGAAGGTTCACCCACACGGACTCAAAAAAGGAATCGGTTGCTTGTTTGGTGAAGCAACAACAATGCGGTTTTGCTTCGGGGTTTTGCAGCTGAGAACCCGCATTCCCCTTCGAGCACGCAGAGTTGAAACTGGAGTCACCTTCTTCTCGCTAGGTGAAGCAGCAGTGACACACTTTTCCGACTAGAGCAGCAGAATGCTTTAAGAAGCCACATAAGCTTACGAGAATAAATAGATACGGAAAGATTACTCAAATGCTCTGCAAAATTCAGGCCAACAATTTTCTCATTCATATCCAAAATTGATTACAGTATGACTTGATAGTCGGTACATCAAGGGCTTGCTTAGCTCAAAGGTTCACCCACACATACACACAAGAGTTTACTAACCAATGTTACTCTTCGGAAACTGCAACTTTAACTCACTAAGATGCCAATGCCTAAGAATCCAATTCAGCCAAAATTAATTTTACAGGAGAGTCAGCATAGTCTCCAAACGCTAGGCAGCTCACATGATTACGTGTGTATCGACAAGTTCAATTCTACTCCCTTTTCCTGCTACAAGCCGGGTAGCAAACGGGCGTTTTGGATTTTGCGGCGAGTGCGTTTTACGCTCTCGTGCCGGAATTGCAGTACATGAGTTTCCTTTTTAGGCTCATCTGCTTTACTTTGATTTATTGAAAATGCCCTTTATTTACTTAAACCCTTAACTTAGGACCAGGCGTGGATGTAGTGTAACTATGCCGTACACATCTTAACAAGATTTTTGCTGCCTAGCTAGATGGAGACCCTGCTGACACCCTTGTAAAATTACTAATGACTGAAAGGGATTCAAAGAACACTAGTAATCTTGGTGGTTAAGTGCAGAACCTAGAGATGCAAAGATTAAATGAAACTCATGTGTGCATGGTTTAGGAAGCAACTAAAAGACTAGGGAAGGCGTAATACCACTGGACGCACCCAAGGAATTGGTTGCTTCATTGGTGCTGCAGCGGTGACACGGATTTGCTTCGGAACCTTGCAGCTGAGCTCCCCCATCCCTCTTCTTGCACGCAGAGTTGAAGCTGGAGCCGTCTTCTTCACACCGGGCGCAGCAGCAGTGACAGGCAATGGTGTTGAGCCGACGAAAGAGCGAGCCTTGGAAGCGACGGGACGAGAGACCTTCTTCACGGGCGCAACAGCAGTGGCAGGCAGGCAGAGTGGAGCCTTGAAAGCCGGGCGCTTGCGGTGGTGGCAAGCGGACTCCTCGTCTTCAGCCATCTGGCGTCCACGGGCACGGATAGCGCACCGGGCATCCACGGGGTCACCACCAGCAGCACCCGGCAAGGCGGTGGCAAGCCCAGGGCGCGCGGCGGAGGCATTGAAGGAGCCGGGCATCGCCGGCGCATGGCTGCGTTCTCCGTGGTTGACACACCAGACACGGACGGGATCAGCACGGGCCGCCTTGACAGGAGCAGGGACATCAGATGCGGCCGTGGCGGCGTGGCGATGGGGACGCCCTCCATGGTCGACGCCGTAGCGGCGGAGTTCTTGGGCGGCTGCAGCGGCCTCCTTGGCGAGGCCGTCTTCCTGGAGACGGCGCTGGAAGTCGGCGTCCCAGCGGGCGAGGGACTCCCGGGACTCACCGGTGGCCTTGGCAAGGTTGTGCTTGGTCCAGTACTGGAGCACCCTCTCGAGGACGCGCGAGGGCACCCGCGTCTCCAGCGGGAGGGCTTGGGCGGCGGCCGGGCGATAGTCCCACGCCGGAGCGACGAGCACCTTGCCGTCGGAGCTACGGAGCTGGAGCACCTTCGCCGCCATCGATACCGCGTCTTGGATTGGATCTGGGGATCGGGGAGGGAGGCGAACGAATCGAGTTGGAACCGCGGCCCCCTTTTATTTACCGGAGAGCTCCCAATTCTTGCCGGACGCGGATTAACAGGTGTCGCCGGCTGAATTGGAACTGAAATCGAATTCGGCTGCGGCAATCTTACGCGCTGGCTCGTGACTTCCATGTACCCGTGCTGGTCCGGGCGACGCACGGGCCGGCGCGCGGCCACGGCCATTCCATCAGCTGGCAGGCGCAGGAACCCGAGCTCGGCGGCGGCCTGGAGATCTTCAGGTGGCGTCTCCGGCCGGTTGATGCACGACGATCTCCTGCTTCACTGGGGCATGGAGGAGCGGCTCAGCAGCCAGCCTCGGCTTCTTTGCGCTCTGCTGGTTGCCCCTCTCCATCGCCGCCTGCGAAGCCCTCCGAACCAGCATCCTCCCCCTTCACCCCTGTCTCTCTCCGGTGTACGGTGTCTCTGAAGTTGCAACTGGTTCAGTGAGCGGCACACGGTAAAAGAAGCAACTGGTCTCCTACTTCACAAGTTCACAATCTGAAACAATACATTTACACTACTGTGCTTATTTTGGACGGTTAGGGCATTTGTAACCGATACCCAATACCACCATAAGGGTAAAATTTTGGTAAACACTTGTATACGGCGCGCCGGCCGAACTTTCGGCGGGTCGCACCGCTCTCGTCGCGTACACGCGCAAGTGCCGCATGCACACCACGCATCCATTGGTCCCACGTGCACCACTCAGCACTCGTCCTTATCCAAAGAACCCCACGCCCTTATCCTCACCAACCGCTCATCCACACAAACCTCATCTTCGCCGCCTCTCACCTGCCTCGCCTCATCTCTCGTTTTCGCCAAGGTTGCATCCTTGTTCCCGTGAGCCCCACCACTAGCCACGCGAGGAGCCGCAACCGAGGGCGGAGGAGTTTCTACCGCCACTCGGGGAGCTCGGCCGTGAGAGGAGCTACAAGTTGAAACTAAACCGACGATCCGCCGTCGGATTGATTCAAAGACGCCGGTGCCGCAACCGGCAGATCAAATAGCTACAACTACCTTTTGTTTTTTCGGGACCGGTGAGAAATTTCGCTGCGACCATCGACGGTGAGCTTTTTTTGCCGGAACCGGTTTTCTTTTTTGCCGAACCATGTTTTTGTTTTGTTGGAATCATGTCAGCATGCCGAGCTTGCAGCTCGGCAGAGAGCAAAGATTCGCCGCCGTGGATACGCTGCGGCTCGTGCTCGCCTCAACAAAGACGATGCGTGCGGCTCTGGCGGCGGCAAGATCTACTCGCGTGCCCTTCCCCAACAGATGGCTTGTCGGGGATGACGATCTGCGTGCTCGCTCCGCTCGCGGAGAGAGGGCAACCACCATCGAAGATGCTTCAACCTCGGCGGCGGAGCTACAAGTGTAGGTCCGGAGTCGCAACCACCAGACAAATGATGGAACCGGCGACGACCGCGGTTGTGTCGGGCGACGGCGCGGTCCACCATTGCTTTGGAACCAGCTACATTTTTTTGGAACTACCATTATTTTTCTTTGGGCTGGATTTTTTGTTGCTACAATCAACTAGTGTGTTTGTTCCGAGTTTTTTGTCGAACCAGCATTTGTGTTTCTTTGGGCGGCTTTTCTGCTTGCTACAATCATTTTTCTCGATTTGTCTGCTGAGATTATTTTTGCTAGAAACGTCATCAATTTTTGGTACCATCGTATTCTTGTTTTCTTTCGAATCAGCATTTTTTCAAGGATCCAACTTGATGGTGATGCGGTAGTTTATTATTTTTTGAACTTTGACAATGAAGGCCGACGGGAGCACGGCAGCAACCCGTCGACGACGAGGGCAAACGAGGGACGGCGGACAGAAGCAACGTGACGTGGTGGCGAGGTGTGGCTGCCATGTGCTTGTGTTTTTTTTGTCGGATCTCGTGCGCGGTGGGAAAGAAAGGGATGGGCGGGCAGATCGGGACGGTGACAGGCAGAATCATACGGCTCGCGGCTAACCGGCCCAAATTTGGGCCGGTGCGCCGGCGCCTATCATCGCCCTAAATTTTTTGGTTTACTCCCTTATGGCGATCCTAGCCGATCCCCTAAAAACTTTAATGAAGTATAATTTTTACTTAAACTCTATTCCTCCCAAGATTTCCCTAAATATACTTCATCGTGCGGCGGCCGAGTAAAACTCCTCTCGCACCCCCGCGCCGCACTGCCTCCCGCCGCCGCCGCCGCCATCGATGACCTCCAAGCCGGCCAGAATGGATAGCCAACCTCCCTCCCCCCCCCGCTCACTCTGCCAGCCACCGACACCGCCTTTTCATCGCCGATGCCGAAAAAAAGCTTGGGGATGACAAAGAACCAACGGGTCCAAGCTCCGCCTCCAACCGCGCCAGTGGTGTCTGAGGTGGCCACCGCGTCTCCGGTAACGGCACGCCGCCCTCCCGTCGCACCTACTGGAGGAAAACGGGCTCGAAAGCCAATGGCGGCGGTGGCGTCCACCAAGAAGAAGATAAAGAAGACCGTCAGTTAGTTTATAAAATAAGGGAAAGGATTTAATCCGTCTGACCGGCCAGAGTTAGCATATGCTTCCTCGAGACGGCGCGGAAGTCAGCGTCCCAGCGGGCGAGGGACTCCCGGGACTCACCGGTGGCCTTGGCCAGGCTATGCTTGGTCCAGTACTAGAGCACCCTCTCGAGGGCGCGCGAAGGCACCCGCGTCTCCGGCGGGAGGGCTTGGGTGGCGACCGGGCAATAGTCCCATGCCGGAGCGACGAGCACCTTGCCGTCGGAGCTACGGAGCTGGAGCACCTTGAAAGTGCTAGTATCGACTAGAGGGGGGGGGGTGAATAGGCGATTTTTATGAAGGTCTTCAAAACATGGAAGTTTTGAAGACAAACAATAGAAATGACCTAATTGATATGCAGAGGAAGATAAACTACAACAAGCAAACCATAGTCAAGTATGCAATGATGTGAAAGTACAAAGACTAGTAGCACTTAGTAGTAAGGATCGGGATGGAAGATAGTATGAAGCCAATCAACGATAGTAGTCAAGCAATGAAGTCAAACAGTACGATAATTAGGCAATGACTTCACGAAGACAAACTCTAAGTAAAGGGAGGAAGAGGATAGAACCACCACTTGTTGAAGACACATGATTTGTTGGACCAGCCGGTTGTTGTGACAATATGACGTCCGTTAGGGAGGCTGAGATTCAACTCAAGACCATGTCTTCACCTTATTCCCTTGAGCTAAGGACACACAGTCATCGCCTAATAACTCGTAAGTCTTCAAGGTAGACTTCCAACCTTCACAGACTTCGCTCACCGGCGATCCACAATGACTCTTGGATGCTCGAACGCGACGCCTAACCGGCCGGAGGATTCACATCCTCAAGTGTAATAAGTCTTCAGTCACATGCATGTAAAGACTTGATGATGCCTAACACTCTTTGGCTCGGGTGTTTGGGCTTTGTCCTCGCAAGGTTTTCTCTCTCAAGGGCTTCGAGGTGGGTTGCTCTCAAACGACAAAAGCCGTGGTACTAACTCGAGCAGCCACAGTTTATGGTGTAGGGGTGGGCTATTTATAGCCACAAGGCAACCCGACCGATATGTCCGAAATGACCCTTGGTCACTAAGGAACCGACACGTGTTCCAACGGTCGATTTCAAACACACACGACAACTTTACTTGGGCTACAAGCAAAGTCGACTCATCCACTGGATAAGATTTGCTCTCATTGTCTTCGCTGAAGACATAGGATTTGGGTTGAGCATCACTTACCATCCCGACTTAGTTCACTTGGACCCCACTTAACAAAGACGGTGGTTCCTATGACTCAACAAAGAAGAAAAAGGAAACATCGAACGACATAGTCTTCAAGGCCCATAGTCTTCACTCAATGTCTTCACATGTCATAGTCTTCAATATGAATATCTTCACATACCACCATTGTCGTCAATGTCTTCATACATTTTAGGGGGCATCTCCGGTAGGTAAACCGAATCAATGAGGGACACTACCTGCGTTATCCTGCAATTCTCACAAACGCATTAGTCCCTCAACCAAATTTGTCGTCAATACTCCAAAACCAACTAGGGGTGGCACCAGATGCACTTAAAATCTCCCCCTTTTTGGTGATTGATGACAAACTAGTTGAAGTTTTCAACGGGGATAAAGTATGTGAAATTGTAAAGGATAGGGTATTGTCTTCATAAGTGGCAAAGGCTCCCCCTGAAGATGTGCATATAAGTAATTTGCTTTTGGAATGCAAATGCACATGGCAGGTTGTACTTGTGGAGATCCTCTTCAACTTATGAAGATAATTCGTCATGCATGAAATGATATAACTGGGAGAATGACATGCATAATGAAAAACGGACGTCTGCAGAGTGATCTAAGTGCGGAAGTTATCATCGCACATGCGGAATTTATCATCGCATCGCAGAAAAGCAAATAAGTAGCAGACGACCATCGAGTTTAAGTGTTACAACTCAAAGAACCAAATGTATCAAAAGCGAGCGTTGTAAACACTAGGCAAAATATAAAGCAACTGCCCATATGAACCCGCTTGAAGACTATCAAACTCATATGCTTCTCCCCCTTTTGTCAGTAAGGACCAAAAAGGTTTGAAGACATAGAGCATCTACTCGTTCTCATGAGGAGTAGGTGAAGCAGCAGGGTTGTCGTTGTTGTTTGGTGGCGCAGACGTACTTGGTGCAGTGCCGATGCGTTCAGAAGTAGGGGGCGGTGAAGTAGCATCGTCTTCATCATCGATCACTCTGGCATTCACAGTTGCCGCGGAGGAAGAATAGTCAGAGTCTTCAAGGGATGGAGTGCTACGTAGGACAACATTCCGTGGAGGAGTGGAGTCAAACTTGAATCTTTCAGTGAAGCCATCGTCTTGAAGATCTGCTTCAGAACTGAGCAGTGTCAAACTCTTCCATGATCGCCGATAGGTTTCGTGAGTGACAAAAGCATTCTTGGTGGCAAGATTTCGAATGCGATTGACGTCCACCATGAGGCTTTGCATCTGTCGCTTGAGGCAATAGTGATGCTTGTCTTGTTTCTGATGCAGTGCCACAAGAAGTTCTCGGTCATTTAGGACGCGAGAGCGCTTCTTAGGCCTTTGGGCAATTGTGCTCTCACTAGCTTCAGATTGCGCACGATGAGGCAGACGAGTGTTCCCAGCCATTGGATAGACACGAGTTGCTGCTTGGACTCCTTCCATGGGCTGAGTGAAGCTTTGGTGATCAGCATTTTGAAGACAAAGAGGCTTTTTGGCAGGCTCAGGGTATATGGTTTCAACTGACATATCCACCTCTAGTAGAAAGATCAGATGATTGCGAGCAGAGGGCTGATAGTTGATAGTAGAGTGTAGCTCGATGAGGCGCATGACCCATGGAGCATAGAATTTCAGGCCAAAAAGGTCAGATCCAGACGCAACAAGTTGCCGGATGAAGAATTCTTGTGTATTGAAGCTGATGCCATTGAGGATGTAAAAGACCAATGTCTTCATGGCTCCTTCAAGTTTTGCAGCTGATGAATGCCCTTTGATAGGCCATAGAGTTCGCCTGATGATGTGATATATTGTGCGAGGCAGATACTCAAGGTCATCAACAAAGAACTCCTTTGGGTATTCAGCGTCTGATGGCAGAGGCTTCATCATGCTCAACATCTGGCTCATGTTGGGCTCTGGCTTATGGAAGATGCTTTCCAGTGCATTGCGGTGTAGTTGACAGTCAGGTTTGTACAGCTCTCCGGGAGTGGGTAGGCCTGTAAGCTCAATGACGTCAAGAGCTTTGGCTTCATGATGAACATTTCCAGTCATCCACTCGAGAACCCATGTCTTTATATCCCTGTTGTAGCCGCGAATGTGGAGGGTAGCATAGAATTGAAGCAAAAGTTCCTCATTCCAATGTTCTTTGTCTGTCACAAAGCTGTGCAGACCTGCATCACAAAAGCAGTCAAGTGCTTCTTCTAAGCATGGCAGTCCAGCAATGGCTTTAGTGTCGAGGCGCATATGAGGGAAAATGCACCCTTGATCATACAGAACGCAGGAGTAATAGCTTCGCTGCTGATAGCTCCAGAAATGAGCAGATGATATTCTTGGCTTTGAGTAGGGGTTCTTTGCGCTGTCAAAGAAGGTGTTGTGGGCTTTGAAACCATTAGCATTGAAGGACCATGTAGAGGTGGCAGGACCTGGGAACCGTGGCAGTCTTGGCTTTGGTTTCTGGACCTGAGGCCTATGCTCAACATGATAATCAAACTGAGGTCCAGAGGCAGTAGGCGGAGGGACCAGAATGGGCCATCTGACAGTGATTAGCTGACCATGGTTGTATGCTTGCTCAATTGTATAGGGCCTTGGTGGCGGAACAGGAGCAGTGGCAACAACAGAGGCGTCAGGCCGCACAATAGAGGCGTCCAGCTGCTGGCGCAGAGCGGTGGCTTCGCACATTGGTTGGTGCAGGCTCCACATTTACTTCAGCCATGACTACATCATTGGCTTCATTTTTGTTGGTGGTGGCAGCCTCAAGATTTTCAACCTCCACTTGATGAGCTGGTGGGTCGGGCACTGGCACGTTCACATCAGGAACATCTTCTTCAGTAATGGGGGGAGTAGGGACACGTTCGTCTTCTTGGTTGTCATCGGCTGATGCAGCCGGATTGTCTTCAGTAGCTTGGGCTTCAGACATGGAGACATTCATAGTTGGAGTGGCTTCTGGGAACACTTGACGTGCAACAGATGGATGGTGCACTTCTCCTTCTGGAATGCTCGAAAGAGGGACGTGAGGCCTTGGTCCTTTGCGAAGCCTGCGTAATGCTGGCGATGCCTTTGGAGTTGGCTGGGCCTCAAAGTCAACCTCTACTTCTTGCACAGGTGGTGTGACTTGTTGTTGTTGGGGAGTACTTGGGAAGTCTTGTTGTTGTGGGTGATCAGCCCATGATGCATCCTGGGCAATTGGCGTCAGAGGACGACCAATGCTGATTAGTTCGCTGTTCGTGAGAACAGGCGATGATACCAAGTTGTGTTCGATCTGAGGAAGAACTTCATCATCTTCAACATTGTCATTGTGACCAATGTCTTCAACAGCGGTGGGATCAACTGCTGGAATGTCTTCAGCTTCATGAGCCTCTGTGGAAGCAGGCTCATGAACTGTCATCTGTCGCTCTTGGTGTTCAGATGCAGGGCGAACCACTGAGATGGATTCAACAACTAAGGGCTCTGTGGGAGCAGCCCGATTCTTCTTGGTTTTGCGCTTCTTCTTGGAGGGAGCAACATCAAGGGCTTCAGAATTTTTCCTTTTTCTGGCTTCAGCCTCGGCAGTCCTCGTTTTCTTCAGTTTTGAAGCAGTTGACATGACCTTTGGCTTCGAGCCAGTCATGCTGCTCGGGAAGACTATGCGAGGTTCTTCCTGCCTTGATGGTGCAGATTGGGCAGTTGATAGCTTCTTCTTCTTTGCAGCCATTCTGGGATCAATGCCAGGACGACCAAGAGACTTGCGCTTCTCAGCCTCATTGTAGGCTAGCACACACTTGTCAGCCAAACTCTTCATACGCTCACGAGAGCCTTGAGCTTCTTCACGCTTCTTGAGAAAGGCTTCTTTGAGCTCGTGCAACATGATCTTGAAGTTTTTGACATCTTGCGTGCTGAGCCTTGCCACATGCTTTTTGAACTGAGCTTTCTCATAGTCGATCTTGCGCTTCAGTTCAACAATGCGCTGAGCAAGAGCTAGCTCAGAAGCAATGGTGCCATTGAAGGAGGCGCTGAGGCCAATGGGAAGTTGCAGATCTTCAAAGCTGAGATTTGGGGTGTCAAACCACTCATCAATGAAGTTATGGATGATTGCCACATCGAAGAGAGGCAAATTATTGAAGATCTCTGCTTCTTCCTTGCTCTTGATTAGTTGCTCAAGAGCATCATCTGCAAGATCTTCATCGCTGGGCAGATCAATGTGCTCTTCTCGCAGAATGGCAGCAGGAGTCGAGGTCCGATCAGTATGCTTGACAATTTTCTTTTTCTTCTCCGTCTTCTTGGAGATACGGGATAGATCTTCAGATTGCACACTGTCTTCAGGAGGTGCAGTGGCCAGTGGCTTCGCACGTGAAGCCTTGGGTGGAGCAGCTGATCTTGAAGCCTTAGCCTTCTTTAGCTTCTACGGCTGTGGAGGAGGAGCTGGGGCTTCATCAGTGTCAGCATCATTATCAGAATGATCCACTTTGGCACCTTGGACCAAGATGCAAGTGATGAGGCCATCAAGGTTGCAGAAGGGGCCGATGACATTGGGTTCTGCATCACGTGAGCCATCAGCACGGGGAGCAGAGGGGCCAGGGTTGAAGTCTAATCCCAATGACTTCTCGTTTTCCTTGGCCGATGCCTTTGCGTGCTGGAAGTTGCGCTTGAAGAGAGTATCGTCACGACACCAGAGCAATGATGATCGGTCGGCATTTTCTGGCTGAGGTCCACGGGCCATACAAGGATAGAAACCCTATGCAATAGCTTTAGCTCTGTTCTTGGGTTAAAGGCCTCGATAGAGAATGTCACCCCAAGGACTCTTGATAGCATTCTTCTCAGCGTATTCCCGGGTCATGAACTTGTATTTGAACCATTGTTCAGCCCAATATCGTCGAATCCATTGGATTCGTGTCTTGCGCTGATGATAATTCTCTTCAGGATCTGTCTTGTAAAGCTCTGCGAGGTCATCAGGCAAATCTCTTGATGTTCCCCCACGACGCTGTCTGCCACCCTTCCTTACTGATTTCTCTGCAGCCATGAACTTCAAACTGAATGGCTTCAACATGTTCAAAGGTTTCAAAGGCTTTCGCTTGCTGGTCAAATAGGAACTGGCTTCGGGAGAGTTAATGTGATGTTGTAAGAATTCTGCAAACGAATGTAGACTATGAGAACCAAGGGATTCTCCCACGGACATGTACTGTGATAAAGATTAGAGATGCGAGGAAGGGAAGAGGTCATATGCATTCTCAGAAGATTTTGAAGATAAATCAGTTCGAAGACATTGACCTCATGATGCGAAGACATTCACTTATATGTTGAGAATTGGTTCCAGATTTGTACGAATCCGTGCATAAGTACAAGTGAGGAATCAAACTAGATATGAAGTTTAAGTGAATATACTAGGCAGTATGAGATGCAGACAGAATAGATCTAACATTGTATAAGCAGAAACCAATTTTGGTAAATAGGATGAATCTTTGAAGATCAAAAAGATGGTAAAAGTAGAGTTATATTTACCACACGAAGAACTGCTAGATGGGATGAATAGGAGACCGAGCAGTTCAATCCACCATGCCCTAACTTGGCGACGGAGGACACCTACGGCGGCGGCGGAGAGGAAGATGTCCACGGCCGGCGTGAGGACGGCGTCGGAGAAGTCATGGCAGCTAAGCGCTTCGTCGCCGGCATCATCGAGAGCTAGCAGTGGCGCTAGGGTTTTGACGAGGTGGAGAGGTGAAAGAAGGTTTTCTTTACCGCAGGGGACATGTATTTATAAGGATGTGTGCGGCACATCGCAATTACGTTGGTGCCCCTAGCGGTTCACATCTAAGGGGCACGTGGCAAGCATGCAACATACTCAGAGTTGTCCCACGTTCCCATGCCCGCCAGGCTTGTCAGATGGTTGTTCCGGCTTCTCCGGATTTCAAACAATAAGGATGAATCATTTAAAACAGACTTAATGTTTCTCTCTGTGTCTTCTGCTGACTAGGACGCAGAGAAGACATTCGACAGTTTCAATAGAATGCATATGATTTGGATAGATAGAGCTTGAGATAGGAAGCATAGAGAGATTAGGGTCCGATCACATTCACTTAGTTCAAAAGATTCAACTTGGAAGTCATAGCTATAAGTGAATGCTGTAGAGGATAGAACACTAGTATATATATCAGAAAGCAATCAAATCAACATAGTGAAGAAAATCATGAAGATAAGATGAAATTGAAGACAAACCAAATGCGAAGACATTGCAAAAATAACGCCGTGAGTGAAACACTTCAAACAGAGAAATTTTGGTGGTGGCGTTACCCACCGTATAAGAAGTATTAGACCCAGACACGGCGCACAATTATCGTGGCGCTCCAAAGTCAAATTCCACGTTAATGTATTCACACTCAGAATGTAAGTCTTCATTGATTGAAGATATACTTTACTTCGTGCGTTGCACATCTAAGTCATCAACATGCATAAGTGTTAGGATGTGTGCCTGATCACAGGACATTTGAGGATTCCAAGATATTTAGCTCACATCGTAACTTGCAAAACCTTTTCTCATCCAAGGGCTTTGTGAAGATATCCGCCATTGCTCTTCAGTGTTGACGTGAATGATGTCAATATCTTTCTTCATGACATGATCTCTGAGAAAGTGATGACAAATTTCAATGTGCTTTGTCTTCGAGTGCTGGACTGGATTGTTGGCAATCTTGATGGCGCTTTCGTTGTCGCAGAAGAGAGGTATTTGTTGCAGATTGATGCCATAGTCCTTGAGAGTTTGCTTCATCCACAGAAGCTGAGCGCAGCAAGATCTAGCAGCAATGTATTCAGATTCAGCAGTTGAGAGTAATACACAGTTCTGCTTCTTTGAAGACCAACATACAAGTGATCGACCCAGAAAGTGACATGTGCCTGATGTAGACTTCCGATCCACCTTGTCACCAGCATAATCAGCATCCGAGAATCCAACCAAATCAAATTTTGAGCCCTTGGATACCATAATCTGAGTGTTGGGGTGTAAGCCAAATATCAAGAATTCGCTTCACGCCTAAGTGATGCGATTCCTTTGGTGCCGCTTGGAATCGAGCACACATGCAAACACTAAGCATAATATCCGCCTAGATGCACATAGGTAAAGTAAGGAACCAATCATGGAGCGGTATACCTTTTGATCGAACTCTTTACCATTGTCGTCGGGACCCAGATGGTGTTTGGCTGGCATTGGCGTCGTGTAACCTTTGCAATCTTCCATTCCAAACTTCTTCAGACAATCTTTAAGGTATTTTTCTTGAGATATGAAGATGCCATTCCTTTGCTGACGTATTTGAAGACCAAGGAAGAACTTCAGCTCACCCATCATGACATTTGATATTGCTCTTGCATCATGTATCCGAACTCATCACTATACTTCTGGTTGGTGCAGCCGAAGATAATGTCATCCACATATATTTGACACACAAACAGTTCACCATCCTATGTCTTCGTGAAGAGTGTGGGATCGAGGATCCGTGTTTGAAGCCTTTGCTCTTTGAAGTCTTTGATCGTATCATACCAAGCGCGAGGAGCTTGTTTGAGGCCATACAGTGCTTTGTTTAGCTTGTACACCATATCAGGATGTTTTGGATCTTCAAAACTAGGTGGTTGAGCTATGTATACTTCTTCTTCAATCATGCCATTGAGAAATGCACTCTTCACATCCATTTGATATAGCAAGATGTTATGGTGGTTAGCATAGGCTAGCAGTATGCGAATAGCTTCAAGCCTAGCCACAGGAGCAAATGTTTCATCGAAGTCAATTCCTTCTACTTGAGTATATCCTTGAGCCACAAGACGTGCTTTGTTTCTGACGACTTGACCATGCTCATCTTGCTTGTTTCGATATATCCACTTTGTGCCGATAATATTGTGCTTGCGAGGGTCAGGACGCTTGACAAGTTCCCAAACATTGTTCAGCTTGAATTGTTGAAGTTATTCTTGCATAGCTTGTATCCATTCAGGTTCCATAAAGGCTTCAACAACTTTCTTGGGTTCTGATATTGACACAAAAGAAAAATGCCCACAGAAATGTGCTAACTGTGTTGCTCTTGAGCGAGTAAGTGGACCAGGTGCATTGATGCTATCAATTATCTTCTCAATTTGTACTTCATTTGCAACTTGAGGATGAACTGGACGAAGACTTTGCTCATGCTGATCATTGTCATCATTGGGAGGATTGTCTTCAGTCTGAGCATTGTCTTCAGGTTGGTTAGGTGCAGAAATGATAAGTTCCTCTTCAGGCTGTGCTTCAGAAGGCATGATTTCACCAATTCCCATCAGCTTGATAGATTCGCTGGGCGGAGCTTCGTCTAGTGTACTTGGCAGGAGCTCTCTTTGTGAACCATTGGTTTCATCAAATCGCACGTCCACAGTTTCAACGATTTTGTAGAGATAGAGGTTGAAGACTCTGCATGAGTGCGAGTCCTTTCCGTAACCGAGCATGAAGCCTTCGTGAGCTTTGGGTGCAAATTTTGACTTGTGATGGGGATCCTTGATCCAAAGACCTAGCTCCAAATACTCAAGTAGCCGACATTTGGCTTCTTGCCAAGAACGAGCTCATAGGATGTTTTGTTCGAAGCTTATGGATGTAAACACGGTTGATGATGTGACATGTCAGATCAATAGCTTCGCACTGTAACTTTCTTGGTGTCTTGTACTCATCGAGCATTGTTCGAGCCATCTCAATGAGGGTTCTGTTCTTGCGCTCTACAATGCCATTTTGCTGAGGTGTGTATGGAGCAGAGAACTCATGAGTGATTCCCATTGTATCCAGATAAAGATCAAGTTCGGTGTTCTTGAACTCAGTGCCGTTGTCACTTCTGATATGCTTGATCTTGACGCCATAGTTGTTCATGGCTCGATTGGCGAATCTTCTGAAGACATCTTGCACTTCAGTCTTGTAGAGAATTATGTGCACCCATGTATATCTTAAGTAGTCATCAACAATGACGAAGCCATAGAGACAAGCAGTTGTTGTGAGGGTGGAGTAGTGAGTAGGTCCAAATAAGTCCATGTGTAACAGCTCAAGGGTTGAGATGTTGTCATGATTGTCTTCGAGGGTGCTTTGCCCTGGTCATCTTTCCAAATTTCGCAGCACCACACAAATGATCCTTCTTGAACTTGACACCCTCGATGCCTATGACATGCTTCTTTTTGACGAGTGTGTGTAAGTTCCTCATGCCAGCATGCCCCAGCCTCCTATGCCAGAGCCAGCATTCTGAAGCTTTTGCAAGAAGACATACGACAAGCTGTGGACCTGCTGAGAAATCTACCATGTATAGATCATCTTTCTGATACCCTTCAAAGACTAGAGACTTGTCAGATTCCATTAGTACAAGGCAACGATATTTTCCGAATAGCACAATCATGTTCAAGTCACAAAGCATCGAGACAGACATTAAGTTGAAACCAAGGGATTCAACAAGCATCACTTTATCCATGTGTTGATCCTTTGAGATTGCAACTCTACCTAGACCCAATACCTTGCTTTTACCAGTGTCAGCAAATGTGATGTGACTCTTGTCTGATGGATGTAAGGTTGAGTCCATGAGAAGACTTCGATCACCGGTCATATGATTAGTGCATCCGTTGTCCATAATCCATTCTGAAGCATGAGGTGTCATACCCTATAGTGCAGTTAGGAGGATAGGCTTCACAAAGAGTGTTGTGAAGCATAAGCATTTGACGCACACTAGGATTATCACAGCATAGATTAAGGTTAGGACTCATAGTGTGACTGATAAGCAATTCAGATGTGAAATTCATAGCAAGATCATTTTATCATGCATCCCTTAATGTGTTTTAGGTCCCCAGCAATAGCATCGGACGCCTTTGATTACAGTCGAGACCTTTCCCGCAAAGAAAGTTAATTCTTCTTCACCACCCACATCTTCGGGGTGGCTTAGAAGCAATGAGTCTAAGTGCAGATCTCGAGAATATTAGCTTTGAGCCCTAGCAAATAGCCTTATGGAGATGAATGGTACTCATATGAACACAGTAAAAGTTCTTAGTTCTATGAACATAGCGGTTTGAAGACACACGCCATATTCATAAGTCCGAGTATGGTTTCCCGCAAAACATTGGCGTTAGGGTGACTCGGGTGAGTCATGTATCTCAGATGAAGCCTTTGGGCCATATGAAGCCATAGGTCCAAGGCGTCGGTGTCAAACCGCAGATCTCGGGTAGGGGGTCCCGAGCTGTGCGCCTAGGCGGATGGTAACAGGAGACGAGGGACACGATGTTTTACCTGTGTTCGGGCCCTCTCGATGGAGGTAAAACCCTCACGCCCCGCTTGATTAATATTGATGATATGGGCAGTACAAGAGTGGATCTACCACGAGATCAAGGAGGCTAAACCCTAAAGCTAGCCTATGGTATGATTGTTGTAATGTATCTTGTGTCCTACGGACTAAAGCCCTCCGGTTTATATAGACACCGGAGGAGGCTAGGGTTACACAGTAGTCGGTTACAATGGTAGGAGATCTACATATACGTATTGCAAGCTTGCCTTCCACGCCAAGGAAAGTCCCATCCGGACACGGACGGAGTCTTCAATCTTGTATCTTCGTAGTCTTGGAGTCCGCAGACGATGATAGTCCGGTTGTCCGGACACCCCTAGTCCAGACTCCTCAAGAGTCTCTCGAACCAAGCTTCAATGACGATTAGTCCGGCGCAAGATAATGTTCGGCATTGCAAGGCGGGTTCCTCCTTGAATTATCCGAGAAGATCATGAACACCAGATATTGTCCGCTCGCAAAATAAATTCCACATTCCACCGTAGAGAGAATAAAATGTACACGGTCAATCTGGCCGACGATTATGCGGCGTGACATCACACCACTACCAAGCCTTTGTTTGAATCGTTTTTACTATACCACCTCAAGACGCTTAGCTAAGCGGTTTCTTGGCACGCCTTGTCGAGCAGAGATCGTGTTCCCCTTATTCCGGATTCTCATCAATACGGACGTGGGTAACCCAACCGCGCCATTGATGGTGGCGCTTGGGAGATAAGCTTAGTTTTACCAGCGGTGGGGACGACAGTTTCGTCGCCTATATATAAGGGATAAGGATTTACCTTCTCACCCACGCCTTCTTCCTCCTTTGCTTATCCATCTCCACAAGACTCAAGCTCCAACGCCTAAGCTCGCAAGATCTCACCTCGACCTTCTCCGAATATGTCCGGAGCGGAGGCAAATGGTTGGCCTCCACCGCTAAGGAGGAGCACATCACCAAGCTGCGCAGCGCCGGATACCTCTCCAGCGATATCGCGCATCGGCTGCCCGACGAGGGGCAGCTCATCCCTACCCCTGGGCCTCATGCGAGGGTCGTCTTCCTTCCCCACTTCCTCCGTGGATCGGGCTTTCCGCTCCATCCATTCGTCAGGGGCTCATGTTCTACTACGGCTGGATTTCCATGATCCGCGCTGAACTTCATCCTCAACATCTCGGCGTTTATCGTCAGGTGCGAGGCCTTCCCTCGTGCATCCGCCCCACTTCGACTGTGGCTCAAGACCTTCAACAAGTCAAGGTTGTGAAGGGCACGCAAGCGAATGTGGAGGCGCCATGTTGGGTGAATCGCCCAACGCCCTTGGCTCGAAGGGCCTTCGTGGACTCCGCCAAGGGGTGGCAATCGGGTGGTTCTACATCACCGAGCCGCGCAAGCCCACATGGGCGGCGGCACCCGAGTTTAGATCTGGCGTCCCCACGTAGCTCACCTCCTGGAAAGATAAGGGCTTGCTGTGGGGCAATCCAAAGGAGGTGACGGGACTCCGAGCCTGCATCCAGAAGCTGGTGAGCAATAAGCTCAGGATCGTCGATGTGGTCCAAGTCATGCTCATCCGCCAGATTCTCCCATGCCAAGAACGGGCATTCAATCTGTGGGAGTTCAATCCGGAATAGCACCAGGCGCTGAGCGGGCTCTTCGATACGACATACGAAGGCGCCTGGAGGGTGCTGTTTAAGGGCGCCGAAGCCCCCGCATCCGCGACGGAAGATCGCGGATTTTGCTCGCAGCATCCGGCTGACAAGGTAAGTGATTCAACCCCATTACGGGACACTTGTGGTAATCGAATTGATTCTAAGAGGGTTTCATTCTTTCCTTTCCTTTGACATGACTGGATGGAGAAGGCCAAGCAGCTTATCAGCCCGGCTCCCATGCCAGAAGACCCAGTGGACGCCCGTTTAGCAGGGTTGCTGGTTCCAGCACCACATGTGGTGCCGGAGAAGAAGGCCAAGAAGGTGGACGCGGGGACTCGAAAGAGTTCCCGCAATCAGGCGTCCGACGACGAGGCAGACTCCTCCCCCGAAGACGACGAGGAGGAGGAGGACTCTCTCCCGGAGGAGGGAGAGAAGAAGAGGAAGGCTTCCCCAATAGGGGAGGCCGAAGGGCCCAAGAGGGGGAGGACTATCCCCCCGGACAGTTTTGCCAACACCACCGTTGGCGAGGATGAGTGGCCTCCAAGGGCCAGGCGTCCGGCAAGATCGTAAGTATCCGGATCCTTGATATGCAATTTCTTTCGTGTCGCGTAGTGTCCTTGTAACGCCGCATTCTGTCCGTAGTCCGGCTGATGATGATCTCCTCGCTTCATCAAGCGGGTCATTGGCCCTGTCGGATGTGGATTCACTTCCGACTGCCACTACCCCCCGCGCCGGCGAGGACGCCGAGGTGGGATCCCGGAGAGGGACCCATCAAGAGGAGGTTTCGGAGGCACCGTCAGGCTGCCTCCCGGACTTTGTGCCGGACTCTACATCGGAACCCGCAGTGGTTCCAGAGTCCGGCGGGCGGCCCCTTCAAAAGAAGGGCAAGACCGTGACACCGCGACTGGCCCAACCGGAGGCGCCGGATAACTTGTTGAGGCGCTTAAAGGCGCTTCCATCGAAGAACACCGCACTATCATGAGTGCGGTGATTGAAAGGTTCAGCTCGCCAAGAGCGGGCGACCGAAGCTCGCAGCAGCCTTCTAATGAGCTTTGAGGTAAGAAGTTAAAGTTATGTAATGTAATACCGATAGACAAGAGCCCTCGATGCTCGATTCGGTGTTCGGAAAGAAAAGCCGAACTGAGGATCTAACAAGATATATGCAGGGTTGCGTAAAATATGTCAATATGGGTTTGCAGGCTGCGCTGCTGACCTCTGCCGCACTAACGGTGGAGGTCGATGTGCTGAAGCAGGATCTCGAGCGGTCCGAGCAAGAGCTCGGCCATGCGAAGAAGCAGCTCGAGGACAAAGAAGGTGAGTAACACCACTTTGAATAGTTACCTTACAGAAAATGATTTTGGTTGCAATAAAGTTAACAAGGATAATATGGGTATTGCAGGGGCCACAAACGAGGTGGCAGCCCTGAAGGAGGCTGTGTCCGCGGCCGAACGCAATGAGGCCGCGGAACGGGCAGAGCGAGAAAAGCAGGAGGCACGGGTGGCGGAAGTTCGGCAGGAGCTCCAGGCTCTCATGGAGAAGCATGAGAGTTTGGAGCGTGACTCCAAGACTCGAGAGTCCGAGCTTGCCTCGGCTCTCGAAAGTGCTAAGTCCGCCAAGGCCGAGGCCCATAAGGAACTTCAGGAGGTTGAAGATATAAAGAAGATAGCGGCGGTAAGGCATTTTTCATGCAAAGGTGCATGTTAATGTAAACTACCCGACACTTACCCGCATTTGGAGCTCTCGTATGCGTTTGCAGATCTGCGCCAGTGGTCGTCCGATGCCGCCAGATTCTACCATGGCGAGGAGGGAGCTCGACGGAGAAGGTCTTCGGTCTCAAGACGCCGAGGCCGCCATCCGGTGCCCCTAGCGACCGGTGAAGCGGTGGTCGAACTCCACAAGGTAGATGAGGAGGCCATGAAGGGCCTTATAGTCCGGTGTGGCTGAGCAGTGCCATGCCCAGGATCTACTTCGCCTCGGCGCGGCGGCTGGTGGATGCGTGCCCCTGGGTGGAGGTCATCAAGCGCTCCGCGTGTATTGAAGGTGCTCGTCGGGCCCTTGCCCGCACAAAGGTGCACTTGGGCAAGTTGGATGCGGAGAAGCTTCTCACGGACCCACCGCCACCGGGCAAGGAGTATCGCATGCCCGAGATGTATTATAAAACTGTCCTGAAGGGAGCCTGCGATATTGCGGATGAGTGCCCCAGAAATGTAATCTTTGAGTAAACTCGTTATGTATTATCCTGTGCGCTGAAACTTTGTTCATGTGCGTGTTAAGCAACGCTTGTTTAATTTAAAATATTACCTTCTGTGTGGCCGTTTATAAAATCTGAGAGATGGCAAGTCGTTGGCTTCAGCCCCCAAGCCACGAGTGCTGGGGTGTTCGGGATAAACTTGAGCACTCTTGTTCCCATTTTTTGGTCCATCTAGGGAGGCGCTCAACACAACGAATAAGGCAACCGGACTTATAATGCTTGAACACTCTCACTTAGCCATAGAATTCTATAATTTTAAATTTTGGCGAAGCCCCTGGTATTCAGAAGACCGAATCCGGGGCGCTATCCACGCCTTCGTCGAACATTGTCCGGAACTTTGCTCGAAGCGGCGTGAGTCTTTAAGGACCCGAAAAAACCTCTCGAACAGCGACCAGTCTCTCGCCTTATCATGCCGCCAGTTTTAGGTTTCTCCATCGAGGCGCCGCCTGCTCAACCGGGCGCAATCGCGAGTGGTTCTCCAGTGCCACCTTAGCCGGCTGAACGGAACGTAAGGCACCAAAAGCGTGGGAGCTGGGCAGACCCAACTATTGACCCAAGACATGATTCGAGCCGATTCATATAATGCTATAAGTTCGGGTGCCGCACTTATGAAAGTGTTCGGACTTTATCACACCACAATGTGGGGAAGCCTGGCGATTAGGGCCGCACTAAAATATACAGCTTGCAAGATGTCATGTAATGAGCATATATATATATATAAGGTAATGTAATTGCAGAAAAAAGGTTACGCATTATTTATGAAAGAAAGTCTGCTATGAGTGCGGATCGATACAAATAGTGATAAGCAAGGGATTTGGACTAATTAAACATGTCCCCCCCGTGGGTGAGCTGCGGACTTGGTGTATATAATCGAATTTAATGCTCGTAATTGAGACCACCGAGTGTTCGCCGCAGCCTTTTTTCGCCCCTCGATCGTTGCATCGTGAGTTCGGCAGTTCACCACGGACAGGCCTCCGTTAACGGAGTCCTGTGTACACAAAGAAAGAAAATAATAAAATAAAAAGGGGGCACACTTGCGAGCCCTGAGTGCGGTCGAGCCGCACTGGGTCCATTGCGATCGTGTTCTTCCCTCGCGCCCATGGTATCTCCAAAGCGTAATGATGTACGCGAGGGTTATTCTTGCAATCATGCACGGGCGGGGGTTAGGGCCGCATTGCTACGCGTGCTCTGATCGCGCCAGATGGTCTTGGTTGGTATTGCTTCGGGCGTGTTTTGCTGTATCCGGCCGTTTAACGGCCGGACTTGAGAATTGCCTTAAGAGGCTACTCAGACTTCCGCCATGAGCGCGAGCCGCCCGTTCGAGGAGCGCCCGTATTCCGCTGACCGTGATGACTCCACGAGGGCCTAGCATCTTGAGCTTGAGGTATGCATAATGCGGCACCGCATTGAATTTTGCAAACGCTGTTCGTCCGAGCAGAGCGTGATAGCCGCTAAACGGGACTATGTTGAAGATTAACTCGCTCGAAATTGTCCGGGATCCAAGACCACTTCAGCAGTTCTCGAGCTGCATAGATTGGCTTCCACACGGAATGACACCTTTAAAGGTTGTCTTTGTGGGTTTAATCCTTGAGGGGTCTATGCCCATTTTGCGCACTGTATCCTGATAAAGCAGGTTCAGGCTACTACCGCCATCCATCAGGACTCTCGTGAGGTGAAATCCATCGACGATTGGGTCTAAAACCAATGCGCGAATCTGCCATGGCGATGTTGGTCGGATGGTCTCTTCGATCGAAAGTGATCGGACAAGAGGACCATGGATTGAACTTTTGGGCGATCGCTCCATCGCAGAGACGTCCCTTAGTCGCGCTTCCTCTCCCTCTTGGGTATATGGGTCACGTAAATCATGTTCACCGTCCGCACTTGTGGGGAAAACCCTTCGTCCTCTATTGTTCGGGCGGTCGGGTCTCCTCCTCGTCGTCATTGTTTAGCCCTTTTCATTGTTTTCGCAATTAACTTGCTCGCTGCTTGAACACCCAGCAATCTCTATTAGTGTGATTAGCTGGTTTTTCAGGTGCCATGTATCCGCATAAGCGGTCGAGTATTCGGTCCAAATTGGACAGACCGGAGTGGTTCTTTTGAATGGCTTCTTCCGTTGACGGGTTTAGAGCCTCGAATCCGGCGTTGACTGCCATATCCTCCTTATCGCCACCGCACGCGGCGTTTGTTTTGTTTCGACGTGACCTGCCGTTGTTGTCCTTAGTATTCGGACTGCTAGAATTTTTACGGAGATTGTTGCTGCGAGCTAGCCACTATCCTCTCCGCCAGTGAAGCGGGTCATTAATGATGTGAGGGCTGCCATAGATTTCGGCTTTTCCTGTCCCAGGTGCCGGGCTAGCCATTCGTCGCGGATGTTATGCTTGAAGGCTGCAAGGGCCTCTACATCCGGACAGTCGACGATTTGGTTTTTCTTTCTCAAGAACCATGTCCAGAATTGTCTGGCTGATTCGTCTGGCTGCTGAATAATGTGGCTTAGGTCATCGGCATCTGGTGGTCGCACATACATGCCCTGGAAGTTGTCGAGGAATGCGGCTTCCAGGTCTTCCCAGCACCCAATAGACTTTGCGGGCAAGCTGTTTAGCCAATGCCGAGCTAGTCCTTTGAGCTTGAGTGGGAGATACTTGATGGCATGGAGATCGTCGCCGCGGGCCATATGGATGTGGAGAAGATAATCTTCGATCCAAACCGCGGGGTCTGTTGTGCCATCGTAGGATTCGATGTTGACGGGTTTAAACCCTTTGGGGATTTGATGATCCATTACTTCGTCAATGAAGCATAGCGGTGTCTTGGCGCCTCAGATGAGCAATGTCGCGACGCAGCTCGAGAGAGCGCTGTCTGCTGTGTTCGGCCCGGCCGGGGTTATTGTATCCGGCGTGACGGTATTCGTCATGGGTCGAGGGGCGCCCACGTGATCCGTAGATGGATCTGGATTGCCTTGCTTTGTCCTCCAATATGTCTCGCAAGTCCGCGCGTTCCTCTTGGCTTCACTTTTGGGGCGATGCCGGGTACGGTCTTGGTGGGGCCTCGATGCCTCTTCGTCACGACCACGGGTGGTCGGTCACCAGATCGTCATGTTGGTGATGAAGGTATGTATGCTTCCTCCTCTAATCGGGGAGCAGCTTATGCCTTGGGTAGCTTTTGGAGGGCGCTCGAGTTTATATTCTTCGCCGCGAGGACCTCGGTCCATCGATCGCCAGAAGTCCTCGATCAGCTTGAAGCTGTTGCTGCCTTTTCTTTAGGCTGTTTGTTGTGGCGATAAGCCTGCGCTTGAAACGCTTTTGTTCGACGGGATCCTCGAGTGCACGACGGATTCGTCATCGTTGAGGCTTGCCGCCTTGGAGGGAGGCATATAATTATGATCCTCAACCTCTTAAATGCGCCGCCCCTCTCGTGGGGCTTGCTTCGCATCCTCTGCGCTGAGTCTTGCGGAGGGATTGTCTTCGGCACTCTCGGGGTATTATTATCTCCGTGCGGAATCTCCATTCTTCTTTGTGGCGGGATTTAGCGGCGCGCGACGCCGGCGCTTGGGGTGCTTTAAAGAGTCCGCCTCGCGCTTCTTCGCCGCCCCGTCTTTTGGGGTATCCACCATGTATATGTCATACGACGAGGTGGTCTTCCAAAGGTGCTCGTAGGCGCTGGTTCTTATTCCTCTCCGCATCGCCGTCCATAGCGCCGATGTCGCCGGAGTCGTAGTCTAGCATGTCGGTTAAATCGCCGACAATGGCTACAATGTGGGTGGTGGGTGGGCTCAATTTCTTCGTCCGTCTGCGTACCCCAACCATCACCGCCATAGTCCGCCAGACTCTCCCGATAACGAGAGGTACTTCAGCGAATTTAGGATGTCGCCAAAGGGCGAGTGTTGAAGATGTCGCGGCGGTGAATTCCATAACCGCGCCCAATCCGAATCGATTGGTAGGCGCGGGAGGTTCGGAGTCCGCAAGGAGTCGGAACCTCGAATCACGAGTTTTGCAGGGACAAGATTAGCGCTCGCTCCATCGCTGTGGAAGTTGGAGCCCCAGGCGGTGTCCATCCACCGATCCTCGGTGCGGGCGATCGGCTCGACTAATGGTCAAGCGGATTCATGTGCGGCCACCAAGGCACTTGTCCGCGGCAGAGCTAGATCATGCCCATCGTAATAAAGGCGGCTCGCTTGGTCGTGGCTCGAGTCCGTCAAGATCAAGTCTCCGCGACGCTGGCCGTGAAGTTTAGACTTCGAATCGACCGACGGCCGGGCGTAGCTTCGATCTGCTCCGGATGGCTGCGAATTAGCCCGCGCAGCGCGCCCGAATCACGAAGGTTTGTTCGGGAGAATAGTCTCACCTGGATAGCATTGTTGGTTGAAGATGCCATCAGCCTATCGGTGACGGCATAGAGGAACTCTCAATGAAAGCACCAATGTCGGTGTCAAAACCGCGGATCTCGGTAGGGGTCCCGAATCGTGCGTCTAGGCGGATGGTAATAGGAGACGAGGGACACGATGTTTTACCTGTGTTCGCCCTCTCGATGGAGGTAAAACCCACGCCCCGCTTGATTAATATTGATGATATGGGCAGTACAAGAGTGGATCTACCACGAGATTAAGGAGGCTAAACCCTAAAGCTAGCCTATGGTATGATTGTTGTAATGTATCTTGTGTCCTACGGACTAAAGCCCTCCGGTTTATATAGACACCGGAGGAGGCTAGGGTTACACAGAATCGGTTACAATGGTAGGAGATCTACATATCCGTATTGCCAAGCTTGCCTTCCACGCCAAGGAAAGTCCCATCCGGACACGGGACGGAGTCTTCAATCTTGTATCTTCGTAGTCTTGGAGTGCGGCGGACGATGATAGTCCGGCTGTCCGGACACCCCCTAGTCCAGGACTCCCTCATCTGGGGTTTGTCTTCTTCGTTGGTGGTGTCATGGTGACTCACAAGAAGATTCTCAATACACTGCTTAGGTACCCAGATCTTCTTCATAGGTGGTCCATTCCTGCAGTTAGTACCAATATACCTGGCAAACACTTCACCATTCTGATTCTTAAACAGTTTATAGTTTGCATCAAAGGATTCATCAATGATAATAGGATTAGCACAGGTAAAGCCAGATGAGGTGGATGGATCTACTGAAGGTTCCTTTGCAGCAACCCATGTGGTTTTGGGGTACTGCTCAGGCTTCCAGTACGACCCATCAACATTCATTTTCCTCTCGAACCCAACACCCTCTTTCCTAGGGTTTTGGTTTAGAATCTACTTTTTGAGGACATCGCAAAGTGTCTGATGTCCTTTCAGACTTTTATACATCCCTGTTTCAAGCAATGTCTTCAACCTAGCATTTTCATCAGCAATAGTGGTGGTATCCTCCGCAGAGGGGTTAGTTACCACATCAGTAGTTGAAGACAATGCAATAGTAGCAGCAGTGGAACATTCAGCAATAGAGGTAGCGTTATCACGCTCAATGCATTTTAGACATGGTGGTTCAAATCCATCTGAAGGGACTGATCCGTTGAGCTTGGTGACTCATTCTCTTTTTGAAGATCTTCATGAGCCGCTCTCAATTTCTCAAGCTCTTGCTTCCTTTGAAGATAATCATAGGAGAGCTTTTCATAAGTGGTTGAGAGCGTTTCATGACGACTTTCAAGTTCTTTGTACTTAGCATGAAGATTTTTATGTCTTCAACTAAGGACTGTGAACGTGTCATTTCGCGCCCAACAGGTCATCGCTTTTGTCTAACAGTTTTTGAGTATGTTCCATAGCGTTTTGTTGTTCAGTTGCAATTTTAGCAAGTGTTTTGTAGCTGGGTTCGGATTCACAATTAGAGTCATCTTCACTTGATGTTTGAAAGTAAGCATCACGTGATTTTACCTTGGCACCACGTGCCATGAAGCGAGGGTGGGAGTAGGATCGCCTTCATCATCGCCTTCGCGTTGTGTGGAAGTCATTGTCTTCAATGTTGAAGATGGACTTGGCAACATAAGTCGTGGCTAGAGCCGACTTGCAACGCCGTGGTCGGACTCCTCTCCGGACTCCACCTCCGCCTCCTCGTATGACTCCTCCTCTGAATCCATTTCCTTGCCAACAAAGGCACGAGCCTTGCTAGATGAGCTCTTCTTGTGTGATGAAGACTTGGAAGAAGACTTAGAAGAAGACTTTGAGGATTTCTTCTTCTTCTTGTCATCAGAATCATATTCTTCTTCTTCTTCTTCTTCTTCTTCTTCTTCTTCTTCTTCTTCTTCTTCTCATTGTCCCACTGTGGACACTCAGATATGTAGTGACCAGGTTTCTTGCACTTGTGGCAGGTTCTCTTCTTGTGGTCATGGGTGGAAGCTTCATCATTCCTTGAGCTGGATCATGAAGACTTTCTGAAGCCTTTCTTCTTGGTGAATTTCTGGAACTTCTTCACAAGCATAGCAAGTTCCTTTCCAATGTCTTCGTGGATCATCGAATCTGCAATGATTCTTCTTCGATGAGGAAACAACTTTTGCCTTCAAAGCGCGAGTTCGGCCATAGTTGGGACCATAGATATCTCTTTTCTCAGAAAGCTGGAACTCATGTGTGTTGAGCCTCTCAAGTATATCACACGGATCGAGTGTCTTGAAGTCAGGACATTCTTGTATCATGAGGGCAAGGGTGTCAAAGGAGCTTTCAAGAGATCTCAGTAGTGTCTTGACGATTTCATGCTTGGTAATCTCAGTTGCGCCGAGAGCATGAAGCTCATTGGTGATGTCAGTGAGGCAATCGAACGTGAGCTGGACATTTTCATTGTCGTTTCTCTTGAAGCAGTTGAAGAGGTTGCAAAGAACACTGATCCTTTGATCTCTCTGGGTTGAGACACCTTCATTGACCTTGGATAGCCAGTCCTAGACTAGCTTCGACGTTTCTAGAGCACTCACACGACCATACTGTCCTTTGGTCAGGTGACCACAGATGATGTTCTTGGCAGTAGAGTCCAGTTGAATGAACTTCTTGACATCAGCAGGGGTGACACCTTCACCAGTTTTGGGAACGCCGTTCTTGACGACATACCAGAGGTCGACATCAATGGCTTCAAGATGCATGCGCATCTTATTCTTCTAGTAGGGATATTCAGTTTCATCGAACACGGGGCAAGCAACAGAGACTTTGATTATCCCTGCAGTCGACATAGCTAAAACTCCAGGTGGTTAAACCGAATCACACAGAACAAGGGAGTACCTTGCTTTGATACCAATTGAAAGTGCTAGTATCGACTAGAGGGGGGTGAATAGGCGATTTTTATGAAGGTCTTCAAAACATGGAAGTTTTGAAGACAAACAATAGAAATGACCTAATTGATATGCAGCGGAAGATAAACTACAACAAGCAAACCATAGTCAAGTATGCAATGATGTGAAAGTACAAAGACTATTAGCAGCTTAGTAGTAAGGATCAGGATGGAAGATAGTATGAAGCCAATCAACGATAGTAGTCAAGCAATGAAGTCAAACAGGTAAGAAAGTTAGGCAATGACTTCACGAAGACAAACTCTAAGTAAAGGGAGGAAGAGGATAGAACCAGTCACTTGTTGAAGACACAGGATTTGTTGGACCAGTTCCATTCTTTGTGACAACTATGACGTCAGTTAGGGAGGCTGAGATTCAACTCAGAAGACCGTGTCTTCACCTTATTCCCCTTGAGCTAAGGACACACAGTCATCGCCCAATCACTCTGGTAAGTCTTCAAGGTAGACTTCCGAACCTTCACAGACTTCGTTCACCGGCGATCCACAATGACTCTTGGATGCTCAGAATGGGACGCCTAACCGGCTGGAGGATTCACAGTCCTCAAGTGTAATAAGTCTTCAGGTCACACAGACAGAAAGACTTCAGTGATGCCTAACACTCTTTGGCTCTGGGTGTTTGGGCTTTGTCCTCGCAAGGTTTTCTCTCTCTCAAGGGCTTCGAGGTGGGTTGCTCTCAAACGACAAAAGCCGTGTACTAACTCTAAGCAACCACAGTTTATGCTGTAGGGGGTGGGCTATTTATAGCCACAAGGCAACCCAACCTGATATGTCCGAAATGACCCTGGGTCACTAAGGAACTGACACGTGTTCCAACGGTCAGATTTCAAACACACACGGCAACTTTACTTGGGCTACAAGCAAAGCTGACTCATCTAGCTCTGGATAAGATTTGCTCTCATTGTCTTCGCTCAAAGACATAGGATTTGGGTTGAGCATCACTTCAGTCATCCTGACTTAGTTCACTTGGACCCCACTTAACAGTACGGTGGTTCCTATGACTCAACAAAGAAGAAAAGGAAACAATAAACGACATAGTCTTCGCGCTCCATAGTCTTCACTCAATGTCTTCACATGTCATAGTCTTCAATATGAATATCTTCACATACCACCATTGTCGTCAATGTCTTCATACATTTTTAGGGGTCATCTCCGGTAGGTAAACCGAATCAATGAGGGACACTACCTGCGTTATCCTGCAATTCTCACAAACGCATTAGTCCCTCAAGCAAATTTGTCGTCAATACTCCAAAACCAACTAGGGGCGGCACTAGATGCACTTACACACCTTCGCCGCCATCGATGGTGTCTCCTGGATTGGATCTGGGGATCTAGGAGGGAGGCGAACGAATCGAGTTGGAGCCGCTGCTCCCGCGCAGGCACTTTTATTCATCAGGGAGCTCCTGGTTCTTCCCTGACTCGGATTACCAGTTGTCGCTGGCTGAACTGGAAATGAACTCGAACTCGAATTCACAAGGGGCAAGCCCTTGGCCGTGTGCGTACCTGCTGGAGCGGGGCAGGCGATGCCACCGTGCTGGTCCGACCGGTGCACGGGTCGGCCCGCGGCATCCGTGTCTCGGCGTGCGGCCACGGCCATTCCATCTGCGGGCAGGCCCAGGTACCCGACCTCCTCCACGAGGCCGTCAGCCGGCGCGGCTCTGTTCCTCTGTTCTCCTAGCTTCTTCCTCTGTTCCTTTCTTGGCTCCGGCCTCTCGGGCTCTGCTGCTGCCGAGGGAATTTTTTTCTTATCATTATCAAGACTTTTATTCCTCAAATGACCAGTCGTGGGCGGGTAAGTATTGATTGTGGTGGGCGGGCGAGCTTAAATCCGAACCCTGACCCATCGTGGAATCCGGATTTTGAAAAATTTCTGAGGTCATTGGCCCAGGATCCGAAGTGTCCTGGGGATTTTTAGGTTCAACACCTGATTCTATGTTCGAAGGATAGATGATCTCTTCTCGAAGATGGGTGTCCGGCTCGTAGGGCTCGGAGATCCGAACATAGCTTGTTTTTAGCATAGTGGGAGTGGTATCCTTAACTTGCTCCTCCACGACAGTCACCAGGTGGGTGACATGTGGGGATCTGATTTCCCTCTGATCAGGTTTAAGCCCAATCAGATCGTAATCTGTTGCGACCCCCAGGGCGGCGATGCGATCTAGCAATTCTTTTAAAGACGAGATATTTGCTGGATCCATCTTATCAACGCCGAAATCATCTCGGACCAACCGAGTTGTAGAACTCGGTGCTACTGATTTGGCTAAGGCCATTGCACATGTGATTCTCGGTCTGACCGAGAATTGCAAATCGGTGTGACCGAGTTCAGGACTTTGTGAAACCCTAGCAGTCTCGGTGCCACCGGACTATGACTCAGTCTGACCGAGTTCACTAGTTTAGGTTCCAAAAGCTGCTTCGGTATCACCGAGTTTTCAAATCGGTAGATCCGAAATGCTTTCTATGGAAAACTAAAACTAAGTTTTTGACTCATTCTTTTGCAGAAACCTCTATACTATGTGATGCTCATCCAATCTATCTCATCTATATCTATTCACAGGGTCTGCTGTCAGTGTTTGCATCATGTCAGATCAGAGTGACAGTCAGAACAAGTCTGAGGAGCAGGTTCATATGAGTGAGGGCACTAGTCCCTCTAGCAGCTATGATGATTGTAGCAGGAGCACACCCAGCAACTTGCCTAAGGCAGCCACCAGGGCCAGAAAGAAGAGAACCTCAAATTATGAGGATGAGGACTATGTGGCTGTTGAGGATGAGGCCACTTCCAAGAAGAAAGTTCTGAAAAAGAAATAGGGCACAACTGCTGCCACTAAGACAGGGATTGAGAAGAAGGCACCTGCAAGAAGGATTCCCACTTCCAAACCTAGGAAGGTTGCCAATGGTGAAACCATGAAGTTCACCATTGAGTCTGAAGATGAAGCTGCTGGCCAAGACAAGAAGAAAAAGAGAGTCAGAACCACTACTGCCAAGGTTCTTGGCAAGCCCTCTATGAGAAGAGACTCTGATGAAGAGGAAGAGGTTGCTGCACCAGCACCTAAAGCTCAAAATCTTATGGGAGATGCTATAAGGTCAGGGCTGCTCCATCTAAGCCCAAAGAAGCTCCCAAGGCAGCTGCTCCAAAGCCCAAAGCTGCACCCAAGAGGAATACAAGGAATATTCCTGCTGGAGAGAAGAACAAGGCCCCAGTGCCTGAAGCTGCTATAGAATAAGAAGAAGATGATGAGTCACATGTCTTGAGGAGGTTGAAGCCCAAAATTCCATATCACAATGATGCTCATCCAGTAGCTGAGGACATGAAGCTCAGGAAGGATGCATGACTCAGACAATGGAGATTGACTGATCCCTATGCAGTTAGGAGAAGAACTGCTGTGGACTACAGGTTCCATACAAAGGAACAGTGGGACTACTATGAGACAGTGTTGCTTGACAAGAAGCCTATAGTCTGTGATATGAGATGGGTGGACTGGAAGTACATCAGGGAAAATGAAGAACACTATCCTGGAGTCTATGATAGTTTCAAGTCTTGTGGAGTAGAGGACTTTGTTGGGCAGAAGCTCACAAAGTGGAATGATGAGCTTATTATGCAGTTCTACTCCACAGCTCATTTCTACCCAGATGGAAGGATTGTCTGGATGTCTGAAGGTACTAGGTACCAATCAACAGTTGAAGAATGGGCAAAATTGATCAATGCTCCTAAGGAGAATGAGGATGACTTGGATGTCTATGCCAAGAAGAAGAAGGACCACAACTCCATGGAACATGTGTACAGAGAGATCCCAGATGTTGCTGTTAAGACACACAAATTTGGATCAGTACATTACCTTTTGTCAGGTTTGCCAACAATCAACTGGATCCTCAGGCATACACTTTTGCCAAAGTCAGGTGATCACAAGATGATCAGAGGCCATGCAATTAACCTGCTTCACATATTTGATGTGCCTCAAAAGTTTAAAGTCATGAGCCTAATTGTGGAAACTATCAAGAGGACAGCTACTGATCAGAAGAGAAGTTGTGGGTATGCCCCATAGATCCAGGAGCTAATCAACTCCAAGATGGGCACTGGCACATATCTCTTGGACAAGGATCACATGCCCATCTACCCAGACTTTGAGGACAACACTGTGGTGATGGATGAAAATGAACCATCTTCTGTGCAAGCACAAGAAAAGAAGGAGAAGGCAAGTGCTGAAAAGGCTACAAAGATGCCAACCATTGATGAGGCATCTCAGTATTTCCTGAAGAGCAAGCAAGATCAACTTGGCTACTTGATTGCCTCCACTCTGAGGATTGAGAAGGGATTGGCCACCCTGACTCAAAACCAGGAGAGCTTGGAGAGGATCATGGAGCAGAAGTTCTATGATTTAGATGTGAAGGCCACTGAGATACAGTCAGTTGTTGAGCAACTTCAGGATGAAGTGCAGGAGAAGAAGGGCAAGTCTACCACTGATGCTTTTGCTAGAGTGCCCAGAGGACAGAGATATGTTGCAGTGCCTGTTCCAGACACCAGAGCAACTTCATCTGCACCAGCTACAGCTTCAGTGCATCCAGCTCCAGCACCCACTCCACCAGCTCCATCAACCTCAACTAATGCCTTCATCCTTGGAGTTTTATCTACACCACCACCTGAAGACCAAGCCTGAGAGTCGATCTAGCACTATGCATTTTTATGAACTTTTTGGTAACTTATTGCCAAAGGGAAGAAAATGTATAGATCATAGGCTTCAAGAGAGAGTGTTGCTTTTGTTCTCTCTTGTTTTGTTTTTGGTGGTTGAACTTTGTTATTTGCTTGTTTGAGATACTCTATGCTTTTGTGTGATACTTGGATGATCATGTGTTTGATCATATGCTACCTTAATGCTTGTTGGATGACATTATCCTTTTATATCTCTATATGATCATTAACTTTGCTTGGTGATGAGTGCATGTATTTAATTATTATCATTTTGAGCGCTCCACAAAGATGTATGTGACATGGAAGAGTAACCCATGATCTTAACTCTTTGTGCATTTGCAGTCCAAAGCAAATCTTAAACTATGCACAAATTTAGGGGGAGCTCTTGCTTTTCACATACTTCTCAAAGCGACAATGTTTTTCACTCTTATTATCATTTGTCGAAGCTTTGATCTATATGTTGTCATCAATTACCAAAAAGGGGGAGATTGAAAGTGCAACTATCCCTAGGTGATTTTGGTAATTCCTAACAACATATAGCTCATTGAGCTAATGCTATTTCAAGATAAACGTTTCAGGAAAGCTCAATGATTGGCATGGCATGGATGAGAAAAGTGGACCCCTCAAAATTCTAAGGACAAAAAGATTGGCTCAAGCTCAAAGCTTAAGACTCTACATTTTCTATTTTAGTGATCCAAGATCACATTGAGTCTATAGGAAAAGCCAATACTATCAAGGAGGGATGAGGTGTTGCTTAAATAGGTTCTTGCACAAAGTGCTTAGTGATATGCTCCAAAGCCCTCAACTACTTTCTCACATCCACATATGACCTAAACCAAAAGTCAAACTCGGCCCCATCGATTCTTCCTATCCGGCGCCACCAAGTTCAGATGTCATAGCCACTGCCACAAACCTAGGCAAATCGGTCTCATCGGTAGGCATCTCGGTCTCACCGAGATGGGATTGTAATCTCTCTGTTTCCCTTCGTAACGTTTCGGTCCCACCGAGATGAGTGATCGTTCCCACCGAGATTGCAATGTAAACTCTCTGTTTCCCCTTCGTAACATTTCGGTCTCACCGAAATGAGCGAATCGGTCCCACCGAGTTTACCTGGCCAACTCCCTGGTTAGCTTATTACCAAAATCGGTCTCATCGAGATTGTGTAATCGGTCTCACCGAGATTACGTTATGCCCTAACCCTAACTATATCGGTCCTACCGAGTTGCATGTCGGTCCCACCGAAAATCCTAACAGTCACTAGATTTTCTGAATCAGTCCGACCGAGTTTATCAATTCGGTCCCACCGAGATTGGCAAGTTGTGTGTAATGGGTAGATTTTGTGTGGAGGCTATTGAAAGCACATTTGCTCCCTGGGTGGTTTTGGTAATTAATGACAACATACTTTGTGGTTGGACTAATGCTTTTATCAAGTATGTTTCAGGAAAGTCAATCACTTTGGGATGGCAAAAGGACTGAAGAGGTGAACCCCTAGGATGCTAAGGAAAGCATTGGCAAAAGCTCAAGACTCCATTTTTGGTTTAGTGATCCAAGATCACATTGAGTCCATAGGAAAGCCAATACTATTAAAAGGGGATGAGGTTATGATGATGATCTGGTTGCTCAAAGTGCTTAGTGATTTATCTCTCAAACTATCAGCAATCTTTCATTCCAACATATACTCATAAGTAATCTCGGTCCCACCGATTCCATAAACTCACCACACCGAGATGAACCACCTCAGCCATATACCCAAACCCTAGAAATTTCGGATTTTCCGATTCCAAACTCGGTCTTACGAAATTGGTGTTGCCAACCTTCAGAACCTTCAGACTCAAATCGGTGTCACCGAGATGAGAAAGTCGGTCCCACCGAGAATGGCAAACCCTAGACTTTGGAAGAATCGGACTAACCGAGATTGTATTTTCGGTCCCATCGAAAATCCCAACGCTCACAAGATTTGAACTTTCGGTCTCACCGAGTTGTCAACTTCGGTCCGACCGAGATTGGTCAAATGTGTGTAACGGTTGGATTTTGTGGAGGCTATAAATACCCTCCACCTCCTCTTCATTCGTGGTGAGAGCCATCGAAAGAACTACCACTCCTACCTTACATTTCGAGAAGAAAACTACCTACCCTTGTGTTGAGATCAAGTTGCTCCACTCCCACCATATGAAACTTGATTTCTAGCCTTCCCAAGTTGCTTTCCACTCAATCCTTTCTTCCATCACAGCCAAATCAGTGAGGAGAGTTGAGTGTTGGGGAGATTATCATTTGAAGCACAAGAGCAAGGAGTTCATCATCACCAACACCATCTATTACCTTTTGGAGGGTGGTGCCTCCTAGATTGGTTAGGTGTCGCTTGGGAGCCTCCGTCAAGATGTGGAGTTGAACCAAGAAGTTTGTAAGGGCAAGGAGATCGCCTACTTCGTGAAGATCTACCCGAGTAAGGCTAGTCCTCCGTGGACGAGGCCATGATGGCATAGACAAGGTTGCTTCTTCGTGGACCCTTCGTGGGTGGAGCCCTCCGTGGACTCTCGCAGCCGTTACCCTCCGTGGGTTGAAGTCTCCATCAACGTGGATTGACGATAGCACCACCTATCGGAACCACGAGAAAAATCTCCGTGTCTCCAAATTGCGTTTGCTCTTCTCCACCTCTTCTTTACTACTTGTGCAATTTACTTTCCGCTGCCCATACTCTAGAATTGCATGTGTAGTATGTTACTTGACTTGTATGCATGATGCTTGACTTGATCTCCATTGTGAACTTGCCAAAAACTTGTTCTAGTCAAAAGGCATAAACTTTTATCTTGTCGAGTAGTCTAATCACCCCCCCTCTAGACACTCTTACCTTCAACGATCTTACAATTGGTATTAGAGCCTTGGTTTCCATTGCTTTGGTTTGCACACCATTGGAGGAAGATGGACGTGTCTACGTTTGGGAGTGTTAGTCATAGAGTGCCTATTCTTGATGGAGTGTCTTATAACTCGTGGAGGATTGAAATGCTTGCTATCTTTAAGATGTACAACTTGCGCAAATATGTTGAAACCCCATATGTACCTCCACTTGACCCCTTGCACCCTACCATGGATGAAGAGCTTGATTTGCTTCGTAACCTTAGAACTGTAAATCTCATCATTAGAGGTTTGCCCGATAACTTGCTTGAGCTTGTCACAAACTTTGAGTGCGCCTATGCTATGTGGAAGTTCTTGGAAGAACTTTATCCGGACTACTCTTTGAGAGGTCTTGATGAGATTCTATACAAGACTATTGAATTTGATATGATGCGCCCTAATGATCCCAACTTTGATAAATGCTTCTTTGAGCTTCGTGATCTTATGAAAAAGAAGGGTGATCCCGGTCTTATCAATGTTCGAATTAGAAACGCTCTTGCATTGCATTCCGATGATTATTGTCACATTGACAAAACTGATGCAAGTCATTGTCAAATTGACCTAGGTATTGATGATGAATTATCTATGGGTCAATATGATGATGAGCATGAGCATGATGACGATTACTCTGATTCGGACACCGAGCTAGACAAGATCATGAAGAGTCTCAATCTTATGGCAAATCTGAGAGACTACATATCCGGTGGAAAAGAGTGGATTCTTGATAGTGGATGCACCGATCACATGACCGGAGATGAAGACATGTTTCGAGAGCTTGCAAAGAACGATGGTCCACGCAAGTATGTGACTTTTGGAGACAACTCCAAGGGTAAGGTACTTGGCCTTGGTAAAGTGGCCATATCTCATGATAGCTCCATTAAAAATGTCATGCTTGTTGAATCTCTTGGATACAATTTACTTTCCGTATCTAGATTAGCTGACTTTGGATTCAATGTGCTATTCACTGAAGTAGATTGCCAAGTTTTTCGTCGTGACAATCATAACATGGTATTTACCGGTATTCGTAGAGGTGACCTATATATCGTTGATTTCACTAAGAAAGCTCAACCTAGAACTTGCTTCATTGCTAAATCTGCTAAAGGTTGGTTGTGGCATAGAAGGCTTGGACATGTTGGTATGCATAATCTAGATAAGCTAATCAAAGGTGATCACATTCTTGGTGTTAAAGATGTTTTCTTTGACAAAGATAGACTCTGTAGTGCCTGTCAAGCAGGAAAACAAGTAGGTGGAAGTCATCCCGTGAAGAACATCATGACCACAAGGAGACCGCTTGAGCTTCTTCATATGGATCTCTTCGGTCCCAATGCTTACAAAAGCCTTGGTGGTAACTCCTTTGGTCTAGTTATTGTTGATGATTATTCCAGATTTACGTGGGTATTTTTCCTTGATGACAAGTCACAGGTACAGAGAATCTTCAAAACCTTTGCCAGAAAGGCCCAAAATCAATTCGAGGTGAAGATCAAGAAAGTTCGAAGCGACAATGGAACGGAGTTCAAGAACGCCCATGTGGACTCTTTTCTCGATGAGGAAGGGATTCTACATGAGTTCTCGGCTACGTATACTCCTCAACAAAATGGAGTTGTTGAGAGGAAGAACCGAACGCTCATTGAGATGACGAGAACGATGCTTGATGAATACAAGACACCGAAACACTTCTAGGGTGAAGCCGTCGAGACAGCTTGTCATGCTATCAACAGGCTTTATCTTCACAAGCTCCTCGGCAAGACTTCATACGAGCTCCTCACTGGTAACAAACCCCAAGTGGGATACTTTCGTGTCTTTGGTTCAAAATGCTATATCCTTGATAAGCATCGTCGGTCTAAATTTGCTCCTAAAACTCATGAAGGCTTTTTCCTCAGTTATGGATCAAACTCTCACACCTACCGTGTCTACAATAATTTCACCCGAAAGGTTGAAGAGACGGTAGATGTGAAGTTTGATGAATCTAATGGCTCGCAAGTAGAGCAAATGCCTATTGATGTAGGAGACAAGGACCCATCGGAAGCCATTCAAGATTTCTCCATTGGAAAGATTCGTCCCATGGAAGTGAAGGAGAGTACCTCATCTACATATGTGGAGCCCCCTACCTCACGGCGAGATGAACCTCAAGGCAACATGGAGGCGTCCACAAGTGGAACTCACCAAGATGAGGAAGTGCGACAAGAAGATCCACCTCAACCTCCTTCTCCACCACCTCAAGACAACACCAACAACAATGAAGAAGAAGAGGAAGATGAGGATGATGAGGAAGCTCAACCTCGACCACAACAGAAGCTATCTCGAGTTCGAGCAAGAGTCAAGAAGAATCATCCCGTGGAACAAATGATGAATGACATCGACCGGAGAATTACTCGCTCTAAAACTCGTTTAGCTAACTTTTGTGAGCATTACTCATTTATTTCTAGTCTTGAACCTATGAAGGTAGAAGAAGCGCTTGAAGACCCGGATTGGGTGAACGCTATGCACGAAGAGCTACACAACTTCGAGAGGAACAACGTTTGGACTTTGGTAGAGAAGCCCAATGATGACCAAAACGTCATTGGAACCAAATGGGTGTTTCAGAACAAGCAAGATGAAGATGGACAAGTCATCCGCAACAAGGCTCGTCTCGTAGCACAAGGTTACACACAAGTCGAAGGTATGGACTATGGTGAGACCTATGCCCCCGTTGCTAGACTTGAGTCCATTCGCATTCTTCTTGCTTATGCCAACCACCATGATATTACTCTCTATCAAATGAACATTAAAAGTGCTTTTCTAAATGGTGAAATTGAGGAGGAAGTATTTGTGAAACAACCTCCGGATTTGTGAATCCTAAAAGCCTAATCATGTTTACAAGTTGCACAAAGCTCTTTATGGTCTTAAACAAGCTCCTAGAGCTTGGTACAAATGCTTGACTAGCTTTCTTCTTGAAAAAGGATTTGAGATTGGTAAAATAGACTCAACGCTATTCACGAAAAGGGTTGATGGTGAAATATTTGTGTGCCAAATATATGTTGATGATATTATCTTTGGTTCAACTAACCCTCATTTTAGTGAGAAGTTTGGAAAGCTTATGTCGGAGAAGTATGAGATGTCCATGATGAGTGAACTCAAATTCTTTCTTGGGTTGCAAATCAAGCAATCTAAGGAGGGTACCTTTGTCTCACAAACAAAGTATACCAAGGATCTCTTCAAGAAGTTCAACATGCAAGAAAGCAAAGGTATGAAAATGTAACGCCCCGGATACAACTTTCCATATCTGTAACTCCGACTCTTTCCTTTTCCGGAGATGTGTTATTTTATTTCCTTCGTGGTTGGGTTTTTGTCTTTTGTTTTGCTTTTTGTTCATGTCTTGCATTTCATCATCGCATCATTCGCATTGCATCGCATCGTTTTCATAAAACTTGCATCCGTTCGATCCCGTCGCTTCTCTCCGGTGTCCGCTCCGAGCCTTTTCCCGTTGTCCGCTTTTGCAATCCGGCGCCCTATGTCCTCGGCGTCTCCCTCTTCTCCCTTCTCTTGTGTGGGTATTAAACTTTCTCGGAATGGCCGAGGTTTGCCAAGCTGCCTTGGTATAGCACCGATGAGACCGCTTTGTCAAGTTTCGTGCCATTTGGAGATCGTTTATACTCCAACGGTTAACCGGTAACCGTAAAGCCTCTGTTGTTGCAGCCCGACACCCCTTCCAAAGTGGCCCAAAACCCACCAAAATCCTCTCCATGCTCTCGGTCGTTCGATCACGATCGCGTGGGCGAAAACCGTGCCTCATTTGGACTATCCTAGCTCCCTCTACCTATAAAAACGTCCCTCCCCTTCCATTTTCGCGGATGAATCCCCCTAACCCTAGTCTCCACCTCCTCTCGCTTCGGCCGGACATGTCCGCGCCACGGACGAATCTGCCGCCGCCGCCCGCGCCCACTCCAGCGCCGCCACGTGGTTCGGCCACATGCGCGCGCCGCTGCCTGCAGGCTTGCCAGGATCGGGCCCAACGGGGCCCATCCCGTCCGGCCGTCTGCTCGCGCTGGTCGCCGTCCCGCGCCGCTCCTCGCTTTGCTTTCGCCGCTGGCGCGCATCGCTGCTGCGCCTATTGGCTTGCGCTGCCGGCTGGCGGCGACCCGCCGCCCGCAGCCGCGCCGCTTCCGCTTCTCTGCCGATCTGCCTCGGCGCCGTCCGCCGCCGAAAGCACCATCACCACCGGAGCGATCCACCTCGTCGCCGCCGGATCCGGCCGGATCCGGCAGATCCGGCTCCCGCTGCCTGATCCGCCATCTCGGCCGCCCGGCCGGTCACCGCCCGCCGCGCCGCCGCGCCGCCGTTGCCAGCCGCCGTCTCTGGCCATGGCCTCGCCTCTGCCCGCGCGTGTGGGAGGACGAGGGGCGTGCCCTCGCCACCGGCCACGTGGGCCCCGCAGCCCAGCGCCACGGCCCAGCTCCAGCCTTCCTGCCACCTCCTCCAGCTGGGCCTCAGCCCATGGTGAGCAGCCCCCAGCCCTCCTGTGCACTGCTAGCCCAATCAGTTTCGGCCCGCCTGTTTTTTTTTCGCGTCCTGTGATTTTATCTATTTATCCAGAGATTACAGATTTGCAGAAAACCCCTTGCACTTCATGCATATAATAATTCACAAACCGTGCATCGGATGTAAATAATTTATATATGTAAAATGACTAGTTTTTCATCTAGTTTCATAATATGCAACTTTCATCTCATGTTAATATGTTTAAAATTGTTGTTTGATTAAATTTGCTTAAATGCCATGCTAAAATGATTTATTTCATAACTAATTAACCGTAACTCCGAATTTAATAAACTTTATATGTAAATGGGGTGGAAAAATGCCTAGATTAACATGGTCCACTTTATTTTCCTGTTTAACAACTTTAAATATGTTTTAGGGCAGAACAGTACCTAATCCATAAATATGCACATGGGGATTTTCCGGACTTGTGTTCGTTGTTTCCGGCCTCATTTAAACTTGCCTAGGTAGGTAGTTTTGTTATGCTTCACCCCTTGCCTTGTTAATCAACATTTAATATTGTTGGGTAGCTTAAACGAGAGAGAACTAAATAAGCCATGTGGTGTTTTCTTCAATATGCAACTCGTTGCATATTGAGCTCCACTTAATTTGTAGGATTGTTTGTGCACTTTGCCTTGACATGCATATTTAAACCGGTCATGCATCATACTTGTTTGCGCATCATGCCATGCTTATGCGATGGTTGTTTACTATGTTGTTTGCTTCTTTCCGGTTTGCTTCTCTCGTTAGCTTCGGTTTCGTTCCGGAGTTGTGAGGATTCGTTCGACCACGTCCGTTCGTCTTCTTCATGGACTCGTTCTTCTTCCTAGCGGGATTTCAGGCAAGATGACCGCTACCCTGGATCTCACTACTATCATTGCTATGCTAGTTGCCTCGTTCTTTCGCTATGATGCGCTACCTATTACCTGTTTGTCAAGTCATCCCAAATTGCCATGAACCTCTAACCTTTGACACCATTCCTATGCAAACCGTTGTTTGGCTATGTTACCGCTTTGCTCAGCCCCTCTTATAGCGTTGCTAGTTGCAGGTGAAGTTGAAGATTTCTCCATGGTGGACAGGGTTTATGTTGGGATATCACAATATCTCTTATATTATTAATGCATCTATATACTTGGTAAAGGGTGGAAGGCTCGGCCTTATGCCCAGTGTTTTGTTCCACTCTTGCCGCCTAGTTTCCGTTATACCGGTGTTATGTTCCCGGATTTTGCGTCCCTTACGCGGTCGGGTGATTTATGGGACCCCTTGACAGTTCGCTTTGAATAAAACTTGTCCAGCAAGGCCCAACATTGACTTTTACCATTTGCCTCACCACCACCTATCTTTTCCCTTGGGAGTCGCTCTCTCGAGGGTCATCTTTATTTTAGCCCCCCCGGGCCAGTGCTTGTCTAAGTGCTGGTCCAAACCGAGCGATGTCCGGCGCCCCCTGGGCAACCAGGGTCTATGCCAACCCGACGTCTTGCTCATCCGGTGTGCCCTGAGAACGAGATATGCGCAGCTCCTATCGGGATTGTCGGCGCATCGGGCGGCTTTGCTGGTCTTGTTTTACCATTGTTGAAATGTCTTGATGTACCGGGATACCGAGTCTGATCGGAGTGTCTTGGGTGAAGGTCTATTCCTTCGATGATCGCGAGAACTTGTCATGGGCTAAGTTGGGACACCCCTGCAGGGTATAAACTTTCGAGAGCCGTGCCCGCGGTTATGTGGCAGATGGGAATTTGTTAATGTCCGGTTGTAGACAACTTGACACTTGATCCGAATTAAAACGCATCAACCGAGTGTGTAGCCGTGATGGTCTCTTCTCGGCGGAGTCCGGGAAGTGAACATGGTTTCTGTGTTACGTTTGACGTAAGTAGGTGTTCAGGATCACCTCTTGATCATTGCTAGCTTCACGACCGTTCCGCTTGTTCTCTTCTCGCTCTTATTTGCGTATGTTAGCCACCATATTTGCTTAGTCGCTGCTGCAACCTCACCACTTTACCCCTTCCTTTCCCATTAAGCTTTGCTAGTCTTGATACCCATGGTAATGGGATTGCTGAGTCCTCGTGACTCACCAGATACTTCCAAAACCAGTTTGCAGGTGACGCAACCAAGCTCAAGGAGGAGCTCGATGAAGATCTTGCCCTTTGTGTTGTTTCGTTCCAGTTGATCAGTGGTGGAGCCCAGTTGGGGTCGATCGGGGACCATTTGTCGATTTGGGGTTCTTCTTTTATTTTGGTTCCGAGCGGACCTTGATTGTATCTGGATGATGTAATGCTTTATTCATGTAATTGTGTGAAGTGGCGATTGTAAGCCAACTATGTATCTTTTTCCCTTATGTATTACATGGGTTGTGTGAAGATTACCTCATTTGCGACATTGCTTTTAATGCGGTTATGCCTCTAAGTCGTGCTTCGACACGTGGGAGATATAGCCGCATCGAGGGCGTTACAAGTTGGTAATCAGAGCCATCCCCGACCTTAGGAGCCCCCACTGCTTGATCATTTTTAGCGGCCGAGTTGTGTCTAGAAAAAATGTTTTGAGTCATTTAGGAATTATATATTGGAGAGTAGGATTCTTTTTACTCCTCAGTCCCTTCGACCTTCTGGTGAGGTATCCTGACGTAGAGTTTTGACTCTTCTCTTCTTAAATTTCACTAAAATTTTTTTTTAGGATCACGCGGGTATCTTAGAATCGTTCCGATGATTTATGATGACAACATTGTCTTGGTTGCCTCCTGACATTTAGGGGTTGTGGCAGTGTCCCGGGGAGTTGAGCTCCGAGGTGTTGTCGCCATAATTTTATCGTGCAGATTCTCGAATACCCGAGTTTAGTACGCCGACATCGAAAATCTCTTTTATGCAGTTGTTGGTGAGATAACCCCGCTAACCCAGTATTGAGGTGAGTACGGGAGTATTGCCATGACTCGTATAACGGATGCTTTTCGAAGGTTGAGGTAGACGATTTCCGAAGGTTTCTTGGTTATGTGTTGACGGATGGATACGGTGGATGTAGGGATTGTTAGTTTGGGTGATATATATTGCTCCCCTGTATCCCCAACACCAGATTGCATAACCAGAAAGTTTCGGAGTTTTATAGGTGGGAATTCAAGTAGCTCTTAGGATATCTTTCCGACGGATGTATGATATGAAATTGGGGTTCACGTCTAGTGGTCCGCCTATTCACGGTTGGTTTTACAAATGGTCTCGTTGTGTCTTAAAGAGTCCTTGGCTATGCCGACTCGGGGACGCTTCGTATGTCATGTGCACTGCCTTGTACATGATGGTGCTGTACGATTGAGCCCGTGTAGGCCCCACCACGAAAACATCGGACGAAATCTCTATCATATGTTTGTTCCGGCTTATTCTGCAAGTCAATCCTTTGTTTTGTGTTAATTGTGGTATTCGAGTTGCTTCAAAGTCAAATGTTGATTCCATACCTTTCCGAAATGGTGTTCTCATACTCCGATGTGAATACCAATCCTTCTCGACAATCGAGATTGGCATGTCAACTTTTTTTTTCCAACCGGTATGCTTCTCTTCAAGTGGATCCCATCATTTTTTTTCCCATCCGCAAGATCATTTCTAAGTTCTTTCAATGGTGTTTGTTTCATCCGTCCCAAGTTGCCTTTGTTTTCCCGCCCTCCCACCCTTTTTCTTCAAGGACACAGATTTCTTAATCAAGTATCCATTTATTCATGTGAAGTTTCTCCATTCTTTTCCATCAATGTTCTTACCCGGTGGTTCTCAAGAAGATGTTCTACTAGTTCATCATCCTTCATTGTTGTCTCTTCTCCGGTGGATCCTATTCAAGCTTTCGATATTCATCATATTCCTTTCCTCGTGTCAAATGCTTTCTCATACCGGTGCACCTCATTATCATTCTACTTCTCGCTATTTGTTATTCCGGAGTGCTCAAGATATCTCGAAGATTCGTGTTTCCACTCTACATTCGTTCAAGCTCTTTCGAGATTGGTATCTCATTCAAGCCATTTAATTCAACCGGTGCAACATCTCTTTTAAATCATTTCAACGGTGTTCTTTTGAGTGGGCCCTAACCCACAGGTCTTTTCCCAGGATCTTACCTGACTCTTCTAATTATTCCGGAGCCATTCTCAAATTCTTTTCAGAGTTTGACGTAAGAATGAGTTGTCATCAGTCAAATGCTTTTCTCCAAGATATTTCAAATTCTTTTCATAGTTGGCTCAACCTCTTCGCTTTTGGTTCTTCCGGTGTGCCTCAATAATTCTTGGTGGTGTTCTCGTTGTCATTCTCATCATTTGAAGACCGAAGAAGAGTTTCTCTTTAATCTTGCTCTATTCTCTTCAAGATTCATGGTGCTAGCTTGTTGCCATCCTCTCAAAATTGTTTTCGATTGTGAGAATCTTTTTCACCCGAGCATTTTAGGAGTCTTTTCAGTTTCATTCTTTGAAGCCCATCATCTCGTGTTTTTTTCATTCTCAGCTGTCAGTTATCATTCTCCTATTTTGCCGGTGGGCCAATCGAATATCCTCTAATCAGTTCTTGATCTCTTTGTTCTCATGTATCTAGTTTGCCTCAAGCACCTTCGTTCATTTGCTAATTCTTACCGGTGATGCACCCCTACTTCGATCTTTTCAATTCTTATGGTGGTTCTTTCAAGATCTCTCTTCCTTGTTCATCATATCAATTCATTTGTGGTTTCAATCCTACCGGTGGTTCGTTGAAGACCTTCTCAAGTTTTGATATATCTCTTTTAATCCTTTCTACGAGAATAAGTAGTATGCCAAATCCGTTGATTGTCATCAATTTAATTGGTGAGGGATAAGCATAACATAATTCTTATTCTTGTTCACCCAAGTGATTATTTCTCTATTCCGGAGGTTCATCAAAAATTCTCGGTTTCATTTGTTTCATCTTCTCTTTTTCCCGGAGTTCCAAGCTCTCATCATCACGAAGATCCATCTAAATCATCGCAAGGCTTCACCTTGTGTTTTCAATTTCTCCTTCTTTCCACCATCCTTTTAATACCGGAGTTCATCATGGAGGCTCTACATGATGGTTCCTCAAGGATTCTTTTCATTCTTCATTTGTTCTTCAAGATTTCTCTTGAAGTTATGATCCGCCAAGCTATACTCTAAAATAAACATGGTGCTTAACACATGTTTTGTTTTGAGGAGTTCAAGCATTCTTCATCTTGCATTCCAAAGTGCGATTCTTTCTACCTTATCTTTTGAGATGGTGTTATGTCACTCTTGACAATTTCCTTCATGTTTCATGATTCATATTGTTGTCAAGAATGAGGTATTTTAAATCCATCATTTTCTCTTTGTTCAAGAGATCTTTTCGACCAATCAACTTCTTCGTTGGAGTTATCTTGTGTCAGATTTCACCTAAAGCCTTCCCTAAGGAATGTTGCTATTTTGGTGCTTATTAATGACCCAATTTATCTATTTTCCATCTTGATGGAACAAGCTTTCATCTCTTCGTTAATCTCAAGCAAGCAATTGTTTACGTTAGTGGCCGGTTGTCACCTCATAATGTTGAGATGTTTCCATAAGCCCACTACAAGCTTGTGCTTCTCGTTGTTGATTTTCCAACAACTCCGTTCGATTCTTCTTTGCAAGGATGCTTTCCAAGTTCATTTGTGGTAGAAGTTGGCTTTTTCCTCTCCGTTCTTTTATTCCAATGATCTATCTTCTATTCTTTCTTCCGGAGGCATTGTGATGTTTTCTTTGACCCATTATATCATTTTGGAGATCATGTTCTTTTCATGCTTATCCATTTAACCGGAGTGTCGTGTTTTCATTCGAGTTCTCTCATCTTATCAAGTTTTGCCTTCCTTCTCAACCGGAGTGCTGTTTGTAATGTTTCTTACCCCTTGTGCCATTCTTTCAATTCCGGAGGCAGTGTGTTGTTGATTTCATCAAGTATCCTCTCATCTTGTCAAATTCATGTTAAATTCCTTCCATTTACAGTCGGAGTGCTGCCCAAATTATATCTTTCTTCCTCTCTCATCTTGTTTTAACCGGAGTGGTTTCAAATTCTATCTTGTCCATCAAACTCTTGATTCATGTCTTTGCAATCTTCAAGTCCTCGTAATAATCCTTGATCATCTTTTCTAACAGATTGTTTGCAATCTCGTTCATCTCTGTTGTACTCTTTCTTTTAAATTGCTCAACCTCTCAAGGTTCATGGTTTCACTCGTTCGTCGAAGAAGCAACTTAGTTTTACCTATCCTCTTCCTCTTCCTTTTCCCTCCGGTGCCATCCTAGATCTCGGGACGAGATCCTCTCGTAGTGGTGGAGTGTTGTAACGCCCCGGATACAACTTTCATATCTGTAACTCCGACTCTTTCCTTTTCCGGAGATGTGTTATTTTATTTCCTTCGTGGTTGGGTTTTTGTCTTTTGTTTTGCTTTTTGTTCATGTCTTGCATTTCATCATCGCATCATTCGCATTGCATCGGCATCGTTTTCATAAAACTTGCATCCGTTCGGATCCCGTCGCTTCTCTCCGGTGTCCGTTCCGAGCCTTTTCCCCGTTGTCCGTTTTGCAATCCGGCGCTCCTATGTCCTCCGGCGTCTCCCTCTTCTCCCTTCTCTTGTGTGGGTATTAAACTTTCTCGGAATGGCCCGAGGTTTGCCAGCTGCCTTGGTATAGCACCGAGACCGCTGTCAAGTTTCGTGCCATTTGGAGATCGTTTGATACTCCAACGGTTAACCGGGTAACCGTAAAGCCTCTGTTGTTGCAGCCCAACACCCCTTCCAAAGTGGCCCAAAACCCACCAAAATCCTCTCCATGCTCTCGGTCGTTCGATCACGATCGCGTGGGCGAAAACCGTGCCTCATTTGGACTCTCCTAGCTCCCTCTACCTATAAAAACGTCCCTCCCCTTCCATTTTCGCGGATGAATCCCCCTAACCCTAGTCTCCACCTCCCTCTCGCCCGGCGGACATGTCCGCGCCCGCCGGACGAATCTGCCGCCGCCGCCCGCGCCCACTCCCGCGCCGCCACGTGGTTCGCCACCGCGCCGCCGCCCGGCCAGCGGCCAGGATCGGCCCTTGAGGCCCATCCGTCCGGCCGTCTGCTCGCCATGGTCGCCCGTCCCGCGCGCGCTCCTTCCGCTTTGCGCTGCATGGCGGGCGCGCGCCGTCCGCCTCGCTGCTGCGCGCGCGCCGGCGCGGCGACCCGCCGCCCGCAGCCCGCCGCTCGGCGCTGCCCGATCTGCCTCGGCGCCGCCCCGCCGCTGAAGCACCATCACCACCGAGCGATCCACCTCGTCGCCGCCGGATCCGGCCGGATCCGCAGATCCGGCTCCCACGCCATGTCCGCCATCCTCGCCCCCCGGCCGGTCACCGCCTGCCGCCGCCCCGCCGCCGTTGCCGGCCGCCGTCTCCGGCCATGGCCTCGCCTCTGCTCAGCGTGTGGGAGGACGAGGGCGTGCCCTCGCCACCGCCACGTGGGCCCCCAGCCCAGCGCCACGGCCCAGCTCCACCTTCCGCCACCTCCTCCGGTGGGCCTCGGCCCATGGTGAGCAGCCCCAGCCCTCCTGCACTGCTAGCCCGGTCGGTTTCGGCCCGCCTGTGTTTTTTTTCGCCTGTGATTTTATCTATTTATCCAGAGATTACAGATTTGCGAAAACCCTTGCACTTCATGCATATAATAATTCACAAACCGTGCATCGGATGTAAATAATTTATATATGTAAAATGACTAGTTTTTCATCTAGTTTCATAATATGCAACTTTCATCTCATGTTAATATGTTTAAAATTGTTGTTTGATTAAATTTGCTTAAATGCCATGCTAAAATGATTTATTTCATAACTAATTAACCGTAACTCCGAATTTAATAAACTTTATATGTAAATGGGGTGGAAAAATGCCTAGATTAACATGGTCCACTTTATTTTCCTGTTTAACAACTTTAAATATGTTTTAGGGCAGAACAGTACCTAATCCATAAATATGCACATGGGGATTTTCCGGACTTGTGTTCGTTGTTTCCGGCCTCATTTAAACTTGCCTAGGTAGGTAGTTTTGTTATGCTTCACCCCTTGCCTTGTTAATCAACATTTAATATTGTTGGGTAGCTTAAACGAGAGAGAACTAAATAAGCCATGTGGTGTTTTCTTCAATATGCAACTCGTTGCATATTGAGCTCCACTTAATTTGTAGGATTGTTTGTGCACTTTGCCTTGACATGCATATTTAAACCGGTCATGCATCATACTTGTTTTGCATCATGCCATGCTTATGCGATGGTTGTTTACTATGTTGTTTGCTTCTTTCGGTTTGCTTCTCTCGTTAGCTTCGGTTTCGTTCGGAGTTGTGAGGATTCATTCGACCACGTCCGTTCGTCTTCTTCATGGACTCGTTCTTCTTCCTAGCGGGATTTCGGGCAAGATGACCGCTACCTCGGATCTCACTACTATCATTGCTATGCTAGTTGCCTCGTTCTTTCGCTATGATGCGCTACCTATTACTGTTTGTCAAGTCATCCCAAATTGCCATGAACCTCTAACCTTTGACACCATTCCTATGCAAACCGTTGTTTGGCTATGTTACCGCTTTGCTCAGCCCTCTTATAGCATTGCTAGTTGCGGTGAAGTTGAAGATTTCTCCATGGTGGACAGGGTTTATGTTGGGATATCACAATATCTCTTATATTATTAATGCATCTATATACTTGGTAAAGGGTGGAAGGCTCGGCCTTATGCAGTGTTTTGTTCCACTCTTGCCGCCCTAGTTTCCGTTATACCGGTGTTATGTTCCCGGATTTTGCGTCCCTTACGCGGTCGGGTGATTTATGGGACCCCTTGACAGTTCGCTTTGAATAAAACTTGTCCAAGAAGGCCCAACATTGACTTTTACCATTTGCCTCACCACCACCTATCTTTTCCTTGGGAGTCGCTCTCTCGAGGGTCATCTTTATTTTAGCCCCGGGCGTTGCTTGTCTAAGTGCTGGTCCAAACCGAGTGATGTCCGGCGCCCGGGCAACCAGTGGTCTATGCTAACCCGACGTCTTGCTCATCCGGTGTGCCACGAGAACGAGATATCGCAGCTCCTATCGGGATTGTCGGCGATCGGGCGGCTTTGCTGGTCTTGTTTTACCATTGTTGAAATGTCTTGATGTACGGGATACCGAGTCGATCGGAGTGTCTTGGGTGAAGGTCTATTCTTCGATGATCGCGAGAGCTTGTCATGGGCTAAGTTGGGACATCCTGCAGGGTATAAACTTTCGAGAGCCGTGCCTGCGGTTATGTGGCGATGGGAATTTGTTAATGTCGGTTGTAGACAACTTGACACTTGATCCGAATTAAAACGCATCAACCGAGTGTGTAGCCGTGATGGTCTCTTCTCGGCGGAGTCCGGGAAGTGAACACGGTTTCTGTGTTATGTTTGACGTAAGTAGGTGTTCAGGATCACCTCTTGATCATTGCTAGCTTCACGACCGTTCCGCTTGTTCTCTTCTCGCTCTTATTTGCGTATGTTAGCCACCATATTTGCTTAGTCGCTGCTGCAACCTCACCACTTTACCCCTTCCTTTCCCATTAAGCTTTGCTAGTCTTGATACCCATGGTAATGGGATTGCTGAGTCCTCGTGACTCACTAGATACTTCCAAAACCAGTTTGCAGGTGACGCAACCAAGCTCAAGGAGGAGCTCGATGAAGATCTTGCCCTTTGTGTTGTTTCGTTCCAGTTGATCAGTGGTGGAGCCCAGTTGGGGTCGATCGGGGACCGTTTGTCGCATTTGGGGTTCTTCTTTTATTTTGGTTCCGTAGCCGGACCTTGATTGTATCTGGATGATGTAATGCTTTATTCATGTAATTGTGTGAAGTGGCGATTGTAAGCCAACTATGTATCTTTTTCCCTTATGTATTACATGGGTTGTGTGAAGATTACCTCATTTGCGACATTGCTTTCAATGCGGTTATGCCTCTAAGTCGTGCTTCGACACGTGGGAGATATAGCCGCATCGAGGGCGTTACAGAAAACCCCCATGCCTACTAGTGGACATAATGACTTGACTAAAGATGGAGAACCTGTTGATCAAAAGGTTTATCGATCCATGATTGGTTCTCTACTATATCTCTGTGCTTCTCGTCCTGACATTATGTTGAGTGTATGCATGTGTGCTCGATATCAAGCAGCCCCTAAAGAATGTCATCTTAAAGCCGTTAAGAGAATTGTGAGATATTTGATACACACACCTAACTTTGGCATTTGGTATCCAAAGAGGGCCTCTTTCGATCTTGTTGGCTATTCCGACTCGGACTATGCCGGAGACAGGATTGATAGAAAGTCAACTTCGGGTACGTGTCAATTTCTCGGTCGATCCCTTGTATCTTGGTCATCCAAGAAACAAAATTCGGTATCATTATCTACTGCCGAAGCAGAATATATTGCTGCTGGTTCGTGTTGTGCTCAGTTGCTATGGATGACACAAACGCTTAAAGATTATGGGATACATGCGAGACATGTTCCTTTGCTTTGTGACAATGAGAGTGCGATTAAGATTGGACACAATCCCGTGCAACACTCTCGCACGAAACACATTGAAGTTCGTCACCATTTTATTCGTGATCACATTGCTAAGGGTGACATCGATCTTAAGCATGTTCGTACTGACAAACAGCTTGCAGATATCTTTACAAAACCACTTGATGAGAAAGTGTTTTGTCGCTTAAGGAGTGAGTTGAACATCATTGATGTTTCAAACCTGGAGTAAAATCTCCATTGATGCATGCAAGGCATGAGCCAAATTGACTAATCCTTGATATTTCTCTTATGATGATGATCACATGTCTTGGACACATTTGCCCCCTTGTATTGCATCTAACTCCTTGCAGGTACTTGGATGGTCTACATTCTACAAGATTACCACACACTCAAATCATGAGTAATCTTGTCATTGACCAAGTATCTGGCCCTTTGGGATGTTGAGTTCAAGGAACAAAATTCCACATATCCTTTATGACACCTTATACATCTAGTACTTCACTCTTGTCATCTTGGATATTCTTGAGTATTTCCTTGCTTGCCTAACCCATGTAGGAAGATGAGCTATACAATTGAAAATGGTGCTCCAACTTCGCATTCTATGAGCATCAACATCAAGTTCACCTACATGAGCACAAGCAACAACAAGCCCAAGGTATGTTTTTCACATCTTGAAGGAGCTTTGCTCAAAGACATGAGTACAAGCAGCTTCAAAAGATGTGATTACATCAAATGCTTAATCGAAAAATGGCAACCCCATTTTGAGCTTAAACGATGAGTATGACCTATGATCAAATGTTCTCATTTGACTCCTAAGTCAATATGCTCAAACATAGGTGACTTTGTCGCCGACCCCTATCTAGATGAAGTACATATGTTTTGGAGTTTTTCTATTTTTCTCTTATGTTCCCTCATTAAGTTTCCTTTAAAAAAAACTTCATCTAGCAATCTTTTTCATTTCTGTTTCTTCTGTTCTTGTGTATATCTTTTTGGCTCTGATCAATTCCCTGAAAATCATTTACAAATTTATTGCAAATCTTTTGAAACATTCCTTGCAAAATGAGCTAAATTATTTCTATATTTCCTTGGAATTAAACTCGGCGCCACCGATTCAATTACTTCGGTCTGACCGAAAAGGATCAGCCCTAAGTCTCTGACTTTCGGACTCACCGATCCATGTCAATTCGGTGTCACCGATTTACATTCACCAGGATATCATCTTCTGCAGCTCAACTAAATGATTTATTCTGCATACTTAATTTGCTCAGCTGTGATTCTTAAGGATCCCATCTCTTTCCTTCCATCTTTCCTGACCTTCCTAGTTTACTGTCCTTTTCGGCACTTGATGTCAAAGGGGGAGAAGATTTAGGGGGAGCTTAGGGGGAGATTGGAAGATAAAGGGAGAAGAGAAGATGTTAAGGGAGAAGAAGAACAATCTTACCTTAAGGGGGAGAGGATCACATCAAAGCTTTGCCGCATTTCACTTTGGATATTACTTTTGGCATTATTCTTTTGATTTTGCTTCCCTTACTCTCACAATTGGTATCTTCTGAAAAGCCCAATTGGTATCTTATGAAAAGCAAAATCTCTCAGAGCTCATTGAAAATCTTTTAGTCTTGGGAGACATGTTAGCTGATTCAAGCTAGTGCTCAACATGAGACACTCTTTATACATGTCATCCCTGGCTTGGTACTCTTGATGTTCTTGCTGTTGGATGAAGAAATACTCTTGTGTTATCTAACCTTGTTTTCCCAAGTTTACTTCTTCAGGTACAATGCCAAGGAACCTCAAGGTAAGTATATGCACCTTGCAGAATGTGCATGATGGTGACTTGCTTGTGAATATTTGTTTGCAAGAAATCACCATGCACATATGAATCATCTCTCACTTATCCTCATCTGCTCTGATGCATATAGCCAAGCTGCATGTAGCACATCTTGCTTTTCTCTCATGTGTGCTTGTGGTAGTCCAAAACCATAATCTATGAAAAACTTGCACACTTGCAGGGGGAGCCTGTGTACTACATGTTTGTCAAAGCTTTAGTGATAATTCTGTCTTTATTTGATAGCTTTGATGTCTGTTTTGTGTGTTGCCATCAATTACCAAAAGGGGAGATTGAAAGCACATTTGCTCCTGGGTGGTTTTGGTAATTAATGACAACATACTTTGTGGTTGGACTAATGCTTTTATCAAGTATGTTTCAGGAAAGTCAATCACTTTGGGATGGCAAAAGGACTGAAGAGGTGAACCCCTAGGATGCTAAGGAAAGCATTGGCAAAAGCTCAAGACTCCATTTTTGGTTTAGTGATCCAAGATCACATTGAGTCCATAGGAAAGCCAATACTATTAAAAGGGGATGAGGTTATGATGATGATCTGGTTGCTCAAAGTGCTTAGTGATTTATCTCTCAAACTATCAGCAATCTTTCATTCCAACATATACTCATAAGTAATCTCGGTCCCACCGATTCCATGAACTCAGTCACACCGAGATGAACCACCTCAGCCATATACCCAAACCCTAGAAATTTCGGATTTTCCGATTCCAAACTCGGTCTTACCGAAATTGGTGTTGCCAACCTTTCAGAACATACGTACTCAAATCGGTGTCACCGAGATGAGAAAGTCGGTCCCACCGAGAATGGCAAACCCTAGACTTTGGAAGAATCGGACTAACCGAGATTGTATTTTAGGTCCCACCGAAAATCCCAACGTTCACAAGATTTGAACTTTCGGTCTCACCGAGTTGTCAACTTCGGTCTGACCGAGATTGGTCAAATGTGTGTAACGGTTGGATTTTGTGTGGAGGCTATAAATACCCTCCACCTCCTCTTCATTCGTGGAGAGAGCCATCATAAGAACTACCACTCCTACCTTACATTTTCGAGAAGAAAACTACCTACCCTTGTGTTGAGATCAAGTTGCTCCACTCCCACCATATGGAACTTGATTTCTAGCCTTCCCAAGTTGCTTTCCACTCAATCCTTTCTTCCATCACAGCCAAATCAGTGAGGAGAGTTGAGTGTTGGGGAGATTATCATTTGAAGCACAAGAGCAAGGAGTTCATCATCACCAACACCATCTATTACCTTTTGGAGGGTGGTGCCTCCTAGATTGGTTAGGTGTCGCTTGGGAGCCTCCGTCAAGATGTGGAGTTGAACCAAGAAGTTTGTAAGGGCAAGGAGATCGCCTACTTCGTGAAGATCTACCCGAGTAAGGCTAGTCCTCCGTGGGCGAGGCCATGATGGCATAGACAAGGTTGCTTCTTCGTGGACCCTTCGTGGGTGGAGCCCTCCGTGGACTCTCGCAGCCGTTACCCTCCGTGGGTTGAAGTCTCCATCAACGTGGATTGACGATAGCACCACCTATCGGAACCACGAGAAAAATCTCCGTGTCTCCAAATTGCGTTTGCTCTTCTCCACCTCTTCTTTACTACTTGTGCAATTTACTTTCCGCTGCCCATACTCTAGAATTGCATGTGTAGTATGTTACTTGACTTGTATGCATGATGCTTGACTTGATCTCCATTGTGAACTTGCCAAAAACTTGTTCTAGTCAAAAGGCATAAACTTTTATCTTGTCGAGTAGTCTAATCACCCCCCCTCTAGACACTCTTACCTTCAACGATCCTACAGCTATATATACCCCTCCACCTCCTCTTCATTCGTGGAGAGAGCAATCAGAACAAACCTACACTTCCAACTTACATTTTCTGAGAGAGAACCACCTACACTTGTGTTGAGGCCAAGATATTCCATTCCTACCATATGAATCTTGATCTCTAGCCTTCCCAAGTTGCTTTCCACTCAAATCTTCTTTCCACCAAATCCAAATCCTGTGAAAGAGAGTTGAGTGTTGGGGAGACTATCATTTGAAGCACAAGAGCAAGGAGTTCATCATCAACACACCATTTGTTACTTCTTGGAGAGTGGTGTCTCCTAGATTGGCTAGGTGTCACTTGGGAGCCTCCGACAAGATTGTGGAGTTGAACCAAGGAGTTTGTAAGGGCAAGGAGATCGCCTACTTCGTGAAGATCTACCGCTAGTGAGGCAAGTCCTTCGTGGGCGACGGCCATGGTGGGATAGACAAGGTTGCTTCTTTGTGGGCCCTTCGTGGGTGGAGCCCTCCGTGGACTCGCGCAGTCTTTACCCTTCGTGGGTTGAAGTCTCCATCAACGTGGATGTACGATAGCACCACCTATCAGAATCACTTCAAAAACATTCGTGTCTCCTATTGCGTTTGCACTCTCCAAACCCTTCCCTTTACATTCTTGCAAGTTGCATGCTTTAATTTCCGCTGCTCATATACTCTTTGCATGCTTGCTTGAATTGTGTTAAGATTGCTTGAACCGTGCTAAGTTGCTAAAGTCTGCCAAGAACTAAAATTGGGAAAAGGATAGATTTTTATTTGGTCAAGTAGTCTAATCACCCCCCCTCTAGACATACTTTCGATCCTACACCAGGCAGCGGACATCCTTGCTCGAATGGGCGCTAAAAACGACCCTGTTACGCCTAACACCTTTGTGGAGCGGCTCTTCAAGCCATCCGTAGTATGGCAGGACAAGAGCGGAACCACCAGCCCGGTGCCGATCACCCCCCAGATGTCGAACATGATTCAGATATCATCGGGGGCTCGGGCACAGAACCAACGCCTTCCGCCCATGTAATTATGGCAGTAATCACCCCATGGACCGAACCCTTCCTGGCCTACCTTAATAGGCAGGAGCGCCCTGAGGACCAGAATGAGGCTCATTGTATTGTTCGACGTTCGAAAGCCTATAAGGTTCACGAAGGAGAGCTCTACAAGAAAAGTACTACCGGAGTCCTTCAAAGATGTATCTCCGAAGAAGAGGGGTGGCAGCTCTTGGCCGAAATCCATGCTGGTCTTGGCGATCATCATGCCGCAACCCGGGCCCTTGTAAGTAAGGCCCTCCGTACTAGCTTCTTCTAGCCTACGGCCCGAGCAGATGCACAAGACCTCGTCCAACGTTGTGTAGGAGGCTAAATTTTTGCCAATCAGAGCCATATGTCGCCTATCGCCCTACGAAAAATCCCCATTACTTGGCCTTTTGCGGTCTGGGGGCTTGACATGGTCAGACCCCTTAAAGGGGGAAGCCATAAGAAAAAATACCTGCTGGTCATGGCGGATAAATTCACTAAGTGGATAGAGGCCAAACTAGTTAAAACGGCTGAAGCCGGACCGGTGATAGATTTTATATCCGGTGTCGTACACCATTATGGTGTCCCACACAACATCATCACCGACAACGACTGTAACTTTACAGTCGATGAGGTAAAAACTTGGTGTGCTAATCTGGGTATCAAGCTCGATTACGCCTCCATATATCACCCTCAAACAAACAGTCAAGTCGAGCGGGCCAATGGCCTGATAATGAGCTGCATTAAACCCAGACTAGTGCAATCTTTAAAGGAGTCAGATAAACACTGGGTCGAGGAGCTCGACTCCGTACTCTGGGGGCTGTAGACCACACCCAATCGCACGATCGGATACACACCGTTCTTCATGGTGTACGACACAGAGGCCGTCTTGCCCTGCGATATTATTCATGACTCACCTCGAGTGCGCATGTACGAAGAGAGAGAGAGGCCGAGGTCGATCCGCAAGATGACTTAGATGGCATGGAGGAGGAGCGATATTGCCAAAGCTCATTCCGCATTTTACCAACAACAAATTCGAAGATACCAAAGCAGAGAAGTGCGGGCCAAGACTTATCATGTTTGTGAACTCGTTCTACACCTACCAGAGAAGAAAAAAGACAAGCTCAGGCCCAAATGGGAGGGTCCCTTCATTATAGATGAAGTTCTCACTGGAGGAGCCTATCGCCTTCGTAATGCATCAAACAATCGCTTAGAGCCAAACCCATGGAACGCTGCCAGACTCTGAAGATTCTACGCTTAAGTCCGGACACGTTGTTTGTTACCTTTTTCTCTGTTTTCCATTTCTTCTTTTCGTTTGTTTTATGATTTCTAGCGTGTGTTCGGGTCAGACGCACACTTACCGGGAATACATATTTAAATGTACTCAACCCACTATAACTGGGAGCTTCCTTCAAACAGAAGCTCTGTATTATCTTGAGCATAAGGCTCATCATATACATGTGTATTGCTTACTCATATACGTCTTGTCTTCGCCATTATATGCACCTCTATGACTTAAGTTTTTGCCAAGATGGATTGCCTGGCTCCTGTGTTTAGGCCCTACGTTCCTGATTGTTCGGCTAGGACATAAAGGGAGCACCTCTGCGATTGTTACAACCGGATCATCCGGGCATGTACCTCGGGCGGGTGAAGCTGAAAGCTAGCGTTCTTAAGGGAATAACTGGTCGGCGGCCAAACGACGAACTACCTTTGTAGCACTATAAACTAACACAAAATACATAGACACCTGTGATTCTTTCGCTTCACAGCCTAGTCATGCCTACATGCATGCCGACCCAGGTAGAGGAACCCTTAACGGAACTATTCTTCCTGGAAGACGTTTCTTACATTTAAAAGTAATATAACATAACTCCCCGAATATAGCTTGTCTGTTCAAGCATTATGACTGGATCGCCTGATTTCCAAACGTACTTGGTGTTTTCCACCAATATAGTATTCGGAAACACTCCACCCTTGGGATTTGGAGGCTGAAGCGGAAAGTCTGCTATGACAATCTTTTCCAATTCGGCGGGAGATAAGTTTGCTGATAAAGTGTATTGTCACATACAATCACACACCTACTCCTTATCTATGCCATCTATGAGGCTGTCTAATTTACAGTCCTGTTGTGAAAATTTGGCAGCTATCTTTACTTGGTCATATACCAAGCTAACCGGAATTTCTTGTCCGTCTGGTCCCCGGGGTCCGACTCGGGCCATATGATTCGGATCAAGTCCGGTATACTGTGTTTTTACCATGGCCCAAGCCTCTGGTGCACCTTCTCGACATGCCGATGCCTTCCACAGCTCAAAGCAAAGATGAGCTCCTTTGAATAGCTCCGTGAGCTCACCCATCAGCCCAGGAGGAGAATCGGATGACCATAGAGCTTTAGCCATATTCCTCATTGCTTTCCGAGCTTGCTCATGCACTTTTGATAGCTCTTGCAGCAAGTCGCCTTGAAATTCGGACACTTCTCCTTTAGGCCTCCCAGTTAACAAACCTACAGGAACAAATCTCGCCAAAAACAAAAAAAATTCCATCAGGGAATCTCATGAAAGTTAGGATCAGGGACATACTAAATATGACGCCTTTTAGCCTTCGGTTCTCTTTCAAGGCATCTGACAGTTGGGCTCTTACGTCCTTCAGTTCCTCGGCCTGCTTGATGTTGGCATCCTGTAGCTTGTTCTTCTCATCCCTGGTCCGTGTTAGTATATGTTGACCAGCGGCTTCTTGCCTTTCAGCATGCTGTTTATCTGCCTGTGCGGCTTTCATTCTCTCTTCCAGTTGATCAAACGATTCTGCAGCCATAAACAAAACAGTGTTTATTTCAAAAACATCGCTGGCATAGAATCGTATTTTCCAGACAGTAATTGACATTACTAGTCGGTGCCTTCTCGGACTTCTCCAGTTCGGCGGTGACAGCAGTTAGCTGGGTCCGACAGTTCTCAAGCTCCTGAGACAACATGTTGTTCTTCTCCGTGAGTACCTGATTATACAACAATCCTTAAATCAGTTGCGTCAACCGCTTCAAGTCTCGGGGCTACTGGCACATGATTATTGAATCTACACAAAACCTTTGCCCGCATATCCTTTGAAAGCTGGTGTGTAGCTCCGGCAAGTCCATCCCGAGCAGCTCGGATATATGCATCCGCAGAGTTGAGGGCATTGACCACTTCTTCGATAAAACTTGGATCGCGCATGGCCTCCTTCCGCTGCTGATGGACCATCGCGCTATCCACTTCGGAATTGGTGACAGATACATTATCTGAATCCCCGTGGAGGTGACGATTTGGCATGGCGCCCGTATCAACCCTAGCCCTTGTGGCAGGATCCGGGGCCGGATTGGCCGATACATGGCTGACGAGACCTCCGAATACAGTCCGGTGTGCACTCCTCCTGAAATATAGCACAACGGAGCACATCATAATCCAGCCTATTTGTTGTGTAGGTCGAAAATTATACCTCTTCGGTGAACGAGGGGGTCGGCAGTTTCACTGCCCGCATTTCTTTTCAAAGGCTCGCCCTGAGCGAGCGTCGCCTTCTTGGAGGACGCCTTCAATACGGTTTGGCAGGATGAGTGCCGCCCCTTCGGAGCATGAGATAGTGTGGTGGGTGAGGCGCAACGGGAAAGCTCTTGTTGAAAAGATGTCTCCTGGGCACTTACGTGGGAGGATGGGAGAGGGCCGGGATAATCGGCTGTGATGGCTACTTTTGTGCCATCATAGCTCGCCTGATAAAAGACTCCCTCCTTAAGCTCTATAAATATATTTGGATCCTCTTCAAATCCGGGATCTAGGTCTCGAATATGGCCCTCCAGGTGCGGAGCAGGACTATGGATTCCCGCGAGGACCTTTCTCCATTCCTGTTAAAAATAGTCGGATTAAGTTCAACTAAGCACGACTCAGGAAGATGATTGAATAAGGCTACTGATCGAGGGCTCACCCAGGTAGCAGGGTTGTACATGGAAAGACCTTCTCAGCATTTAAGGCGAGTAAAATCTTCTTTCTCCCCTTTGTAAAGATTAGCCAACATGGCGGCCAGGGCAGCAAAGTTGTCCAGACCCTTGCGCCCGCAGCGTGATGCGTCATCCTCCCCATTGTAATGCCACATGGGGAGTCCTTTGGATTGGAGTGGCTGAATGCCTCGCGTTATTGAAGTTGCCGTTACCTCAATTATAGATAGTCTGGATTGGCAGAGTACTTTTATCTTGCTCATTAGCTTCTTAATCTCCGCACTATCTTCCTCCTTGAGGCTTCGAGGGCGCAAGCTGGTGCGTTTCTTTAATGGAGCGTTGGAAAATTCAGGAGGACCCCGTCGGATCGGGTCTGGGAGAACAACATCTTCAATATAAAACCATTCTAAGGGCCACTCTTTGGATGCCTTTTTTGGAGTGCCGGACAGGTATCCTGTCCCGGCGACACTCCATACTTTGGCACCGCCCACCTCAAATATAGATCCCTTTTGGGAGCGAGGGACGAGGCAGAAAAGTTTCTTCCATAACTCAAAATGGGCCTCGCAGCTTAGGAACAACCTGCAAAGAGCAACGAAGCCCGCGATGTGCAGAATGGAGCCCGGCGTAAGATTGTGCAGTTGGAGGCCATAATACTCTAGGAGACCTCGGAGGAAAGGGTGGATTGGAAACCCAACACCTCTTAATAGGAAGGAAACGAAGCACACTCGCTCCCCTTCAGTAGGATTGGGAAAGTTTTCCGCCAGGGCTTTGCCATTGATGGAAGTTAACCCCACCCGAACAGGGACTAGATCCACGGGAGGGAGATACCCTTGCGTCTGAAGCTTGGTCAGCTGGGCGTGGGATACCGAGCAGCTCTCCCAATCGCCTATTTGAGGGCCGTAGGGGGGTGAGGAAGAATTGGGAATGCCAGCCATGTTTGCACGGTTTTCTATGGAAAGCTCTAAGGATTTTTCGCCTGGTGTGGAATGGCATCAGAGATCCAATCTCCTTAAATAGATGCCTTCCCTACGAAGTTAGGGTGTTGTTTGTAAAAACACTTGGACCCTTCATATTCGTCTGACACATGCAAACCGAGGCGACGGTGGTGCATAAGCTGAAGGGTATGATATTTAATGTAAAACCGAAGCTGTCTGAAGTATCATGGAGGACCCACCTTACAAAGCCGGATACTGCTTTGTCATTGAAAAGCCAAATACAATTCTTTTTGCTAAAATTACTTTGGAGTATTCGGAGGAGGAGGAACCTACCTTGCAATGCCGAAGATGATCTGCGCGCCGGACACGTCGTCATTGAAGCCTGGTTCGGGGGCTACTAAGGGAGTCCTGGATAAGGGGGTCCCCGAGCATCCGGGCTATGTGACATGGGCCGGACTGATGGGCCATGAATATACAAGATTGGAGGCCTTCCCCCGTGTCTGGATGGGACTCTCCTTTACGTGGATAGCAAGCCTAGCGCTCGGATGTGAAACTTTCTTTCTCTGTAAACTGACCCTGTACAACCCTAGCCCCCCTGGTGTCTATATAAACCGGAGGGTTTAGTCCGTAGAGATCATCATCAGAATTCATACAGGCCAGACATCTAGGGTTTAGTCATTACGATCTCGATGTAGATCAACTCTTGTAACCCTTATACCCATGAAAGTTAATCAAGCAGGAAGTAGGGTATTACCTCCATCAAGAGGGCCCTAACCTGGGTAAATATCGTGTCCCCTACCTCCTGTTACCTTTGATCCTCAGACGCATAGTTCGGGACCCCTACCCGAGATCGGCCGGTTTTGACACCGATAGTCTTTACAACACAACTAGGGATCCGCTCCTTTGTTTTCCGAGTTGCATATCCACGCTCAACACGTAACTAGGGGTCATATTTTTATTGCCCTAGTTGTAATTTCACCCCTAACATGTTAATTTTCTCTCATCTACAAGTTCACACTCGACAGGCAATTGGAGGTGGCTCTTTTTCCTAGTTCAAACTTCACCGTCGAACGCAACTAGGGAGACACCTTTTTTGTCCCAATTGCAACTCCACCCCCGACATGTAATTAGGGGGGGGGGGCTTTTTTCTTCTCCCAGTTGCAAGTCCACCCTCCACACAATTGGGACCGGCTCATTTTTGTCATATTTGCAAGTCTAACTAACTACATCCCTGACATGCAATGGTGTGGTCTGTCTTTTTTATCCCAGTTGCAAGTCCATCATCATTACACAACTGGGGCCCGACCAATGTTGTCCCAATTGCCACTCCACCCTCGACTCACAACTAGGGCTTGTAGTAGTGTAGTTGCCCTAGTTGCAGGTCCACTGTTGACTCGCAACCAGAGGCTTATAGTAGTTGTAGTTGCCTCAGTAGCAAGTCCACCATCCACTTGCAACTGGCGATTATAGTAGTGTAGTTGTCCCAGTTGCAAGTCCACCCTCGACTCATAAGTGGGGGCTTGTAGTAGTTGTAGTTGCCCCCATTTGCAAGTCCACCATCGACTCGTAACTGGGGGCTTTTTTGTGGTTTTAGTTGCCCTAGTTGCAAGTCCACCATGGACTTGCAACAGGGGGCTTGTAGTAGTGTAGTTGCCCTAAATGCAAGTACAACCTCGACTCACAATCAGAGTCTTTTGTACTAGTATAGTTGCCCTAGTTGTAGTGTTGGGGAACGTAGTAATTTCAAAAAAATTCCTACGCACACGCAAGATCATTGTGATGCATAGCAATGAGAGGGGAGAGTGTTGTCCATGTACCCTCGTAGACCGTAAGCGGAAGCGTTATGACAACGCGGTTGATGTAGTCGTACGTCTTCACGATCGACCGATCCTAGTACCGACAGTACGGCACCTCCGTGATCTGCACACGTTCGGCTCGGTGATGTCCCACAAACTTTTGATCCAGCAGAGTGTCGAGGGAGAGCTTCATCAGCACGACAGCGTGATGACGGTGATGATGAAGCTACCGGCGCAGGGCTTTGCCTAAGCATTACGATGATATGACCGAGGTGGATTATGGTGGAGGGGGCACCGCACATGGCTAGAAACAATCAACTTGTGTGTCCTAGGGTGCCCCCTGCCCCCGTATATAAAGGAGCAAGGGGGGAGGCCGGCCGACCCTTGGGGCGCGTCAGGAGAGGAGGAGTGCTCCTCCTAGTAGGAGTAGGACTCCCCTTTCCTACTCCTACTAGGAGGGGGAAAGGAAGGAGGAGAGGAAGAAGGAAAGGGGGGCTCCCCCCTTCCCTAGTCCAATTCGGACCAGAGGGAGAGGGGGCGCGCGGCCTGCCCTGACCGGCCCTCTCTTTCTCTCTCCACTAAGGCCCATGTGGCCCATTAGTTCTCCCGCGGGGGGGGGGGTTCGGTAACCCTCCGGCACTCCGATTTTCTCCGAAATCACCTGGAACACTTCCGGTGTACGAATATAGCCGTCCAATATTTCAATCTTTATGTCTCGACCATTTCGAGACTCCTCGTCATGTCCGTGATCACATACAGTACTGCGAACTATATTCGATACATCAAAACACATAAACTCATAATACCGATCGTCACCAAACGTTAAGCGTGCGGACCCTACGGGTCCGAGAACTATGTAGACATGACCAAGACACGTCTCCGGTCAATAACCAATAGCGGAACCTAGATGTTCATATTGGCTCCCACATATTCTACGAAGATCTTTATCGGTCAAACCACATAACAACATACGTTGTTCCCTTTGTCATCGGTATGTTACTTGCCCGAGATTTGATTGTCGGTATCTCAATACCTAGTTCAATCTCGTTACCGGCAAGTCTCTTTACTCGTTCCATTATGAATCATCCCATAACTAAATCATTAGTTACATTGCTTGCAAGGCTTATAGTGATGTGCATTACCGAGAGGGCCCAAAGATACCTCTCCGACAATCAGAGTGACAAATCCTAATATCGATCTATGCCAACTCAACAAGTACCATCGGAGACACCTGTAGAGCACCTTTATAATCACCCAGTTACATTGTGATGTTTGGTAGCACACAAAGTGTTCCTCCGGTATTTGGGAGTTGCATAATTTCATAGTCATAGGAACATGTATAAGTCATGAAGAAAGCAATAACAATATACTAAACGATCAAGTGATAAGCTAAAGGAATGGGTCAAGTCAATCACATCATTCTCTAATGATGTGATCTCGTTAATCAAATGAAAACTCATGTCTATGGCTAGGAAACTTAACCATCTTTGATTCAACGAGCTACTCAAGTAGAGGCATACTAGTGACATCTGTTTTGTCTATGTATTCACACATGTACTAAGTTTCCGGTCAATATAATTCTAGCATGAATAATAAACATTTATCATGATATAAGGAAATATAGATAACAACTTTATTATTGCTTCTATGGCATATTTCCTTCCGTCTCCCACTTGCACTAGAGTCAATAATCTAGATTACACAGTAATGATTCTAACACCCATGGAGTCTTGTTGCTGATCATGTTTTGCTCGTGAGAGAGGCTTAGTCAACAGGTCTGCAACATTCAGATCCGTATGTATTTTGAAAATCTCTATGTCTCCCTCCTTGACTTGATCACGGATGGAATTGAAGCGTCTCTTGATGTGCTTGGTTCTCTTGTGACAAAAGATTTTCATTGGACCCGATGCACTAGGTATGACACCTAGATCGAATATGAACTCCTTCATCCAGATTCCTTCATTTGCCGCTTCCAAAGCAGCTATGTACTCCACTTCACACGTAGATCCCGCCACGACGCTTTGCTTTGAACTGCACTAACTTACAGGTCCACTGTTCAATATAAATACGTATTTGGTCTGTGACTTAGAGTCATCCGGATCAGTGTCAAAGCTTACATCAACGTAACCATTTACGACAAGCTCTTTGTAACCTACATAAACGAGAAACATATCCTTAGTCCTTTTGAGGTATTTCAGGATGTTATTGACCACTGTCCAATGATCCACTCCTGGATTACTTTGGTACCTCCCTACTAAACTGATATCAAGGCACATATCAGGTCTGGTACACAACATTGCATACATGATAGAGCCTATGGTTGAAGCATAGGGAACTCCTTTCATTTTCTCTCTATCTTCTGCAGTGGTCGTGCATTGAGTCTGACTCAACTTCACACCTTGTAACACAGGCAAGAACCCTTTCTTTGCTTGATCCATTTTGAACTTCTTCAAAACTTTATCAAGGTATGTGCTTTGTGAAAGTCCAATTAAGCGTCTTGATCTATATCTATAGATCTTGATGCCCAATATATAAGCAGCTTCACCGAGGTCTTTCATTGAAAAACTCTTGTTCAAGTATCCTTTTATGCTATCCAGAAATTCTATATCATTTCCAATCAACAATATGTCATCCACATATAATATTAGAAATGCTACAGAGATCCCACTCACTTTCTTGTAAATACAGGCTTCTCCAAAAGTCTGTATAAAACCATATGCTTTGATCACATTATCAAAACATTTATTCCAACTCCGAGATGCTTGCACTAGTCCATAAATAGATCGCTGGAGCTTGCACACTTTGTTAGCATCCTTTGGATCGATAAAACCTTCAGGTTGCATCATATACAACTCTTCTTCCAGAAATCCATTCAGGAATGTAGTATTTACGTCCATTTGCCAAATTTCATAATCATAAAATGCAGCAATTGCTAACACGATTCAGACGGACTTAAGCATCACTACGGGTGAGAAGGTCTCATCGTAGTCAACTCTTTGTACTTGTCGAAAACCTTTCGCAACAAGTCGAGCTTTGTAGACAGTAACATTACCGTTAGTGTCAGCCTTCTTCTTGAAGATCCATTTATTCTCGATAGCTTGCCGATGATCGGGCAAGTCAATCAAAGTCCACACTTTGTTCTCATACATGGATCCCATCTCAGATTTCATGGCCTCAAGCCATTTCGCGAAATCTGGGCACATCATCGCTTCCTCATAGTTTTTAGGTTCGTCATGGTCAAGTAACATGACCTCCAGAACAGGATTACCGTACCACTATGGTGCACATCTTACTCCGGCTGACCTATGAGGTCCGGTAGTAACTTGATCTGAAGTTACATGATCACCATCATTAGCTTCCTCACTAATTGGTGTAGGAGTCTGATACGTCTCCGTCGTATCTATAATTTTTGATTGTTTCATGCCAATATTATTCAACTTTCATATACTTTTCGCAACTTTTTATACTATTTTTTGGGACTAGCATATTGATCCAGCGCCCTGTGCCAGTTCCTGTTTGTTGCGTGTTTTATGTTTCGCAGAAACCTCATATCAGATAGAGTCCAAACGGGATAAAAACGGATGGAGAATTATTTTGGAATATTTATGATTTGTGGGAAGTAAAATCAACGCGAGACGGTGCCGGAGGTGGCAATGAGGCAGGGGCACGCCTACCTCCTACTGGGCGCGCCCCTAATCCTCGTGCCCCCCGTAAGGTGGTTGATGCTCTTCTTTGGCTGCAAGAAAGCTAATTTTTGGAAAAATATCTGGGCGAAGGTTTCAATCCAATCAGAGTTACGGATCTTCGAATATAAAAGAAACGGTGCCAGGGCAGAATCCAGGAACGCAGAAATAGAGAGAGGCAGAGAGACAGATCCAATCTCGGAGGGGCTCTCACCCCTCCCACGCCATGGGAGCCAAGGACCAGAGGGGAAACCCTTCTCCCATCTAGGGAGAAGTTCAAGGAAGAAGAAGAAGGGGGGGCTCTCCCCCCTTGCTTCCGGTGGTGACGGAACGCTGCCGGGGGCCATCATCATCACCGCGATCTTCACCAACACCTCTGCCATCTTCACCACCATCTCCATCACCTTCCCCCATCTATATTCAGCGGTCCACTCTCCTGCAACCCGCTGTACCCTCTACTTGAACATGGTGCTTTATGCTTCATATTATTATCCAATGATGTGTTGCCATCCTATGATGTCTGAGTAGATTTACGTTGTCCTACCTGTGATTGATGAATTGCTACGATTGGTCTAATTTGCTTGTGGTTATGTTGCTGTCCTATTGTGCCCTCCGTGTCGCGCAAGCGTGAGGGATTCCCGCTGTAGGGTGTTGCAATATGTTCATGATTCGCTTATAGTGGGTTTCTTGAGTGACAGAAGCATAAACCCGAGTAAGGGGGTTGTGGCGTATGGGATAAATGGGACTTGATACTTTAATGCTATGGTTGGGTTTTACCTTAATGATCTTTAGTAGTTGCGGATGCTTGATAGAGTTCCAATCATAAGTGCATATGATCCAAGAAGAGAAAGTATGTTAGCTTATGCCTCTCCCACATAAAACTTGCTATCGGTCTAGTAACGTAGTCAATTGCTTAGGGACAATTTCACAACTCCTACCACCACTTTTCCACTCTCTATATTTACTTTATTGCTTATTTATCTAAACAGCCCCTACTTTTTATTTACGCGCTCTTTATTATCTTGCAAACCTATCCAACAACACCTACAAAGTACTTCTAGTTTCATACTTGTTCTAGGTAAAGCGAATACTAAGCGTGCGTAGAGTCGTATGAGTGGCAGGTAGGACTTGAGAGAATATTTGTTCTATCTTTAGCTCCTCGTTGGGTTCAACACTCTTACTTATCGAAAGAGGCTACAATTATCCCCCTACACTTGTGGGTTATCAAGACCTTTTAAAGCGCCGTTCTTGCGGAGTCATAGCGTGGGGTGAATATTCTCGTGTGTGCTTGTTTGCTTTATCACTAAGTAATTTTTATTTGTTGTTCTTAGTTGTTTTCTATCTTTAGTTATGGGTAGGAAACACAAAATACCAAAAAATTAGTTGTACCTACTGAACCATTGGTTGAAGAACCACTCAAAATCTATCACACTCCTGAAGCTTTTTATTTGGATCATCTTCGATCCCTTTGTGCTCGTGCTGAAACCCAACTAGCTTAGTTGAGGGCAAATCTTTAGATGAGCATGCTTGTTATGTGCAACACCGTATATCTGAAAAAGGAAAACTTTTACCAGATCAAATTCATCGTTTGCAATGCTATGCTTGGAATTTATGTGAAATATATGATATTACTTGTTGTTCTGAAAACCCTAAGAAACACCTTCCCTACCAATGCTTGTTTAGTGATAATGGAATCGTATCTTCGTATGCTAAGGGTGTTTATAATTACTATGATGTTCAACAAATTGAAGAATTTGTTGCTTTTAAGGGTGCTTATGAAATTGCTTCTTTGATTGAAAAGTATGATGCTACTCTCTACAAATCTGAAAGTTTTGCCATACTTGAATATTGTTATGATAATTATGCTTCTAACACTACTAGGAAAAAGGCTACTAGCAGCGCGGGTAAAATGGCTACTAGCAGCGCGGGTACCCGCGCTACTAGTATCACGCTGCAGCTAATAGTTAGTAGTAGCGCAGGTAAACCCACGCTACTACAAACATTTTAGTAGTAGTGCAGGTGCAAACCCACACTACTAGTAATGAAATAGTAGTAGCGCGGCAGGTTTTTCCCCACGCTACTACTGAAAAGTTAGTAGTAGCCCGGTTTCAAACCACGCTACTACTAATGAAGTAGTAGTAGCGCGTTTGGTTTTTCCCACGCTACTACCAACTAATTAGGAATTAAAAAAAATAAAGGCCACCAATTCCATTCTATGCATACAATTCCAACAACTAAAACAAACACATATTTGCAATAAAGCAGCATCATTACACATCATTACTAATCCAAGATTTATAATATACCAGCGACATTAGAGCATATCCTGTAAGAGCATAAAGAATTGTCATGGTTTTCAGGCCTTCAATTAAAAGACCTACACTTCTTGCCAAGTCACTTACTCCCAGCTAGTGCAAACACAATTACAAGCAAACCAAAATGCATAAAAACACCAAACAGTGGCATCTCTCCAGATGATCCGCTCCCTCTGCATCCTTGCAAGCATCTTCATGATAACCAAATCCGTAGAAAAAAGTCAACTTAGCATGTGCTCCCTCTGTCAACTCTCCAGAGTAGATTTTATCCATTGCCCTAGCCATGTTCAAAAAACACTAAATTAAGAATATTTCTACTCTAAATACAGGAGGCATCAGGACAGAAAACAAAAGATGAGCGATATCATATGAGCAGAATAAAAAGGAGTTTGGACCATAGCATGGTTAATAATAAAATATAGTGCTCTAACAAAAGCAAGAATGCAACACGTTGCCCTGTTCCCTTTCAAATATAACAACTTCTCACTGAAGAAGATAATGCAAAAGCATAGTAAGATTAAAAGATAGCTGGCATGGAGTTGGCCATTCACATTCAAGTAACCAATTCCATCGTGGGATTGAGGGTTGGAACCATACATCATTAGGTACTGTTGATGTGTTACTGTTAGCTGATACAGCAGAGGTCCTTCCCCGTTCTAGTCCCTCTTAATTTTGTCGGTCAAGGTGCAAGATTTTTCACTGACAAATAGAGCATAAGACAGAGAAGCCATGTTAGTCATCTCCATGGTCAAATTTTGTGCTGCTAAGATAATTTACAAGTCCATCAAATGCAGCAAAGGACAACGATAGAGCACTATGAAATCAAACATTGGTCACATGGTTCATAGACCGAACCATACATAACAAAAGAAGCACTTGGAGTGTAATACACAGTCCATTTGTGCAAAGTTGCCCAAGGGTGAAGAAATGCTTACTGGACCGGACCTGCCTCCAGTCCCCTAAGCTGGTCCTTGAGAGTGTTGAGCTTTTCTGCCATAAAGAGATGCATCAGTAGAATCAATCACTCGCTGTTTCATCAGCATTAGTAATTCACAAATCGTAGTGCAGCCCATGGTAACTAATCGTCCGAAAGCTACGCCCTCAACATGCAGGAATTTCAAGCACAAACAAACTTAGATTTGCAAATTTAACTGGCTCACGACCATCGCTGAACTGGACAGTTGTACTATGCTTCAGACATTGGTCCCGTGCATGCGCATCGACCAGCGAGTTCCCGAACGGAAGAGGAACGACGATGGGGAAGGCGCGTACCTCGTTGTGCGATGGTGCCGCTGGCGAGCGAGCGGGCAGAGAGGCAATCTGTCCGCTAGATTCACATATTCAAAGAATCAATCTCTACAATTAGCAGTACTTCTAGATTCACATATTCAACAGATTTTCTAGGGAACGATCTGTCCACCGGGTTCCATTTTAGCCCACATCCATACTTTGACAAACTGTATTTCTTACTTGGTAGCAGAAGCATACTAAGATCATTGCATGATCTTGCTGAAAGTCAATACAGCTTTCCAGTTTAACCAATGGCTGTCCTTGCTGCTAGTTGCTGCAGTAAGGCACTCCTAGCATAATATAGTTTCTAGAATCATCTGCAAAGAGAACGACATTGGTACGTTGATGAATTTACAATCTTTAGTCTTAGCCAACACAAAATACAACCTTTACAACCTTAAAATATAATAATTGTTCTTTCCTGAAGTTGTGCATACTTCTAGCTCTGTATCCTAATTTTCTAAGATGTCTTCTAGTTCTAGACATAGGAGATTTTTGTTTAATCTTTTTAGAAATCTATACTACTACAAATGGTCAATGAAAATTATTTTAATTGACTTCCTTATATATCACTAGGACCCTATTTTTTTTTTGAGTTGACAACTTTAATTTAACATGGCTTGGCAGAGTTCACAAACAATCTCACATGGATGTTTTCGTCGTCGCATTTGACAACGGTTGTCTTGAAGCTATCCAACGACAGCCTGGTCTTCTCAGCCTTAGCGATCGATGCCCCCTGACCTGCAGTTATCTGAAAACCTCAACAGCTGTATCTGATTCTGAAGGTTTTGCGTACCATTTGGAACATCACTGACACTGATAAATACATGTACTGTTGTGGACATTTGTTGGAGAACTTGCAGCTCACCTGATCGAGCCGCCGACACCAGCAGGAATGTATGCCTCGCACTTATCCCGGTAGAAACAAGCAACCTGATACATTGACCACAAGTATATCTTGGTAAACTGAAGGCTGAAGCAACAAAAGAAACACATACAAGTTACAAACATGGTCCATGGAAAATTCAGGTTTGGACGGCAAGCCGGACGCCCCGGCGCTCCGCGCCCTTGCGGAGGAAGGAGAACCACAACGGCAGCTGGGCGCCATGGTATCCCTCGAAGCCGCAGCCGAAGTTGCGGCCGAAGCCGTTGAGCAGCCTGTGGGCCGACTCCCTGACCTGGCTCGTCTCCTCCAGCAAGTTGTAATCTCCATGTATAGAAAACAGGGGACGGATAGTCAGCATGGATGGAGGCCACGGCGAGCGAGGGACTGGACTGGAGGTCGAGGGACGAATCTGTCACCGGAGAGGAGCTGGTTGCCGTCGAACTGGGCAAGCGGGACGGGGACGGTGCGGGGGCGCTTGCCGGAGCAGGCGGTGCGGCTCTTGTGGGCCTACACGCAGGGGAGACTGCAGGTGAGGCGGGAGCAGCCCGGGCACCGGTACTTCCACGGCTGCTCCCCACACTCCTAGCACAGTGCGCCCTTCTCCCCATCGCCGCCGGAGTCAGAGGCAGCGGCAGCGCTGGGGGGCGGGCCCTGCGCGGGTGGCTCCCCCTCCATGGCGGGTTGGGACTTGGGAGAGGAGGAGAGGAGGTGGGAGCGGAGACGGGATTGGGGATCTGGTTCGGGCGTTGAGTGTTTTTTTTGAGACATGGCGTGGGATGGTTGGTGGGGTGGGAGCAGATGCAGGTGGTAGCGTGGGGTTTATAACCCGCGCTACTACTATTGACTTAGTAGTAGCGTGGGTTTATAACCCGCGCTACTACTACGGCTGGTCCCGGGAGGCATGATGGAAATCACTTAGTAGTAGCGAGTGGTAAAAACCCGCGCTACTACTATCAACTTATTAGTAGCGAGCTTTTGTCAAGCTTGCTACTGCTAATTAGCAGTAGCGTTTGTTTTTAAACCGCGTTGCTGCTAAGATTCTATGTATAAGGTTTTCCCTAGTAGTGTAATGCCTATGTTAAACCATACATTGAGGACTTCTCCGCTGTCCAAGAAGAGACTAATATTTTGCAGGAGTCTATGGAATAAGAAATTGATGAAACTGTGAGCTCATTGGATGGAAAAGATGATGAGGAGAGCGAAGAACAAAAGGAGGAAGAGCGGATTAGCTACCCGTGCCCACCTTCTAATGAGAGTAACTCTTCAACTCATACATTGTTTAATTCCCCTTCGTGCTTACCGAAGGATGATTGCTATGATGATTGTTATGATCCCGTTGTTTCTCTTGAAATATCCCTTTTTGATGATGCTTGCTATGCTTGTGACCAAGATGCCAATATGAATTATGCTTATGGAGATGAACTTGCTATAGTTTCTTATGTTAAACATGAAATTGTTGCTATTGCACCCACGCATGATAGTCCTACTATATTTTTGAATTCTCCAAACTACACTATATCGAAGAAGTTTCCCCTTATTAAGGATTATATTGATGGGTTGCGTTTTACTACTACACATGATGATTTTGATAGATATAATATGCATGTGCTTGCTGGTCCTACTTGCAACTATTATGAGAGAGGAACTATATCTCCACCTCTCTATGTTTCAAATATGATAAAATTGCAAGAAACTTCTTATACTATGCATTGGCCTTTACTTGGTGTGCGTGAATTGTTCTTTTATGACATGCCGATGCATAGGAAGAGAGTTAGACTTCGTCATTGCTTGATATATGTTATTTTTGCTCACTACTAAATCACAAATCATTGTTAATTAAAATTGTCTTTGATATACATTGGGATGGCTACAGACGGAGCAAAATGAGTGAATCCACCAATTTTGTTTTCTCTTGGTGTAAATCCAATTAAGCAGTGCAAGACTGAAGGCTGGGGAGTGCAGCTAGCGAGAGGCGTCGGCGTCCACCACACCGCCGTGTGCCACTTCGGGCACGGCGTCCACCTGCCTCCGCACCGTCGTGTGCCGCCCGGGCACGGCGTCCACCACCTGCCTATGGCCGCTAGGAGGCGTGAGCTCATCGCCGGCTGCTCCTGTATAGCGGTCGGCCACAGTTCTGAGCTTAGCCATGCTGCTTGAGGTTTTAGTTTCTGATCGACTGCTCTTCGTCCTCCGCCCGCCGCTGGTTCTCAGGTCAGTTCTTCCTAGTGTTTGTTTTGAACCGCAGCCCTCTCCTTGATGCATTCTTGTTGCCCCGGTGCTTCTTGCTCTCCGTGTGGTCTGCTTTAGGGTCTCTAGGTCTGTCCTTAGGTCTTCTGGCTTGCCCCATGGATGGTTCTTGGTTTGAGGATGCTATGCTGGCCAAGTATGGCTGTGGCACCGTTTCGGTCGTGGCTGGGAGTTGCCGGCCGGCGGGCCTTCTCGCCGTCGTCCAGAACGACGATGTCTCTTTCTCTCCGGCAGCGTTTGCCTCCCTCCTTGTCACTTGGTTCGGGGGCTGTGTTGCTGGCTACCGAGTCCAACCGTGTCAAAGGGGCTCTTTTTTCTTCCAAGTGGCTCATGAGTGCATTGCTAAGGAGATCGTGTTCCGCGATCCATGGCGGTCAGGGTTTATCGTTGTGGCCATGTCCCTTTCTCGCTTGGACTCTTCCGCGTGTCGTGAGACGACCCATGCATGGGCGCATGCACGTAGGCGTACGTGGGTGTCTAACTCCCGTTTGCCGTCTCTCCTCGGGCCTCGTCCTTTGCATGATGCGCCCCGCTGCGCTTGATAGTGATCCTTTGTCTGCCTTAGACCCCGCATGCCCTGGTTTCTGGTGATTTTGCAGCTCGCCTACTGGAGGGGCGCTCGGCCGCATGCGGAATGGAGCCACACTGTAATCATTCAGCTGTGTGCTTATCGCCTCCAGCTCCCTCTATTACGCTGATGCCGCCTGCCACTGACCAATCTTTGGCCAGTCTGTGCGCGGTTTCCTCTGGCGCTGTTGGCGTCACTCCATCTGCCCTATGCCGCTCCAGTCCTACGCCTACACCGTCGCCATATCCTAGCCCTGCCCCCTACAGAGATGCGCTGCTCTCCTCTCCGGCCGTTTCCGCTGCCGCTAATCTCTCGGGAGCCACTCCGTATCCACGGCTCTGGTTGGGAAAGCCGAAAAACCTGCATCAGCGTTGCTTTCGATGCCTCTCCTATAGTCACTGGCGACGGGATTGCAGGGACCCGGTAGTCTGCTGGCTTTGCCGACTAGTCGGTCACACCCGCGGCAATTGCAGCTACAGATCTCTTCGCCCCTTGCCTCGTCCTGCTCGGGCGCCCTTAAATACGGTTTTCGCAGAGCCGCTTTCCCTCACACTATCTTCTTCCTCATCCACGCGCCCCTCCTCTCCAAGCTCAGCCGCCCTCTCTTCCCTTGCCATGGAGCCGGTCGTGCCTGGCCGCCCCTCATCGCTTGATGTCCACTATCCCCTTGTGCCCGACCAAAATTCCCTCGTTTATCTCGTCACCATCTCTCCTCCAAAGGCCTGCTTCCTGCCCTGGTTGCGCAGGGTCTTCCGCCACCAGCTAGGCGTCACTGCAGTTCTGTTTGCTGGCTCCGCTGTGGGCACGGCCTTTGTCGTGTTCCAGCACGAGTCCGAGCAGGTCGCTGCTCTGCGCGCCAGCCCGCTGGAGGTGGGCGATCGCATTGTCTGGATCCTGCCGCACAACGCAGGTGACAACGCTTTTCGCTTCGCCTATCGTCACGTCGTCAGCCTTTCGCTCGAGAAGATGCCTCTCGAGTTGTGGAACCGTAGGGGGGTGGCGGCGAGTGTTGCTGGCTTCGCCAGCCTCTTCCGCCTTGAGCACGCCTGCCTCCACGACAGCGAGTTCTCAAGCATCTTCGTCCTCATCAAGGTAGAGGCCCTGCATCACATTCCCCATCATATCACCTTCCACCGCATCGACGGCGACGACATCTATGCCGATGTCAATCAATGAAATCTGGGACATCGCTCGCTCCCTTGGTGCCCCCACGGTCACGCCGCGCCCGCCCGGCAGGCTTGATCGGGTAGAAGCTGCACCCCGCCCCCCTGCTCCTCCGCCCCCTCGGCGTGGACATGGGCATGGGTCATCTTTGGCCCGGGGTCATGGGGGTGGTGGGGAGGACATGGCGGACTGCGCCTTCCGCGCTTTCCTGCACCCGGAGACGGCATCGCCAACCAATTTTCTGGCCATGCTCAAGTTGGCGGCAAAACCCAAGCTCATCAGAGGTTCTGATTTCTCCTTGCCGTCTGAAGCCCAGATCTTGCATGAAGATGAGCTTCGGCTATGCCTCCATTCCTCGCTATGGGCGGTGGAGGTGCGAACGCCACGGGTTTCCATATCCTTCGATGTCGATGACCTGTACTTCAAGTTCAAGCTTGAGCTCAACAACAGCAGGGTGGCTTCGGGCACGATCCCAGTTCGCCTGCTATCTATGGATGATGGGTTCTTCCCATGGTTCGACTACACCAAAGAGGTGCTTGCGCGGGAAAGCTGTCGTTCTCTTTTCTTCAGCTTCCTGCCCAAAAAGCTGGCCGGCGGTCCGTGCCCTCGCACGCTTCCGTTGCTGCCTTCTGTTGAATGCAGGCACCCGCCTAAGGCGAACGTCTCCGCTGGGCTGCTCCCTGCCGTTGGGCCAGTGCTTTCTTTTTCCGAAGAGGTTCTTCCTGTCGAGGCCCAGGTCCCTACGCAGCAGCACTACTGGGCCCACCAAACACTGGTGGCCCGGCCCATCTGCTCTAGGCCTTTTCATCGCATCCCACGGCCTGAGCATGGGGTCCTGCTATGCGGTCAACCCTCGCCAGTCGTCTCCACCAATCTGCAGCATGGGGCATGCGCGACGCTCCCCCCTCATGTCGCCGCCGTCTTCTGCAGCTGCACGAGCCTCCTTGCGAGCCTGGGGCTGGTGAGCTCCTGGCCAGATCTGTGCTGCACCTCTTCCCCGCCCCTTCTGCGGGGAACAAATCTGTGGCTGCGGTCCCCCGCCCCCTCCTGTGGCCATTGATCTCAATGTGCCTGCCCAGGTCCAGCCTTTGGAGGCGGTCGTGCAGGGGGGGCATGAGGAGGGAAGGGAGTCTCGCCTCGACCAGTTGATGGAGGAGGAGGCGCCGTCGCCGGTACTGACTGCATCCCCGAGGCGCAGCCCGCGCATCAGCCGCGTATATGATGGTATGCGCATGGGTTCCGTCAAGTGGGCGGCCAAGCAGAAGGCGGTCGCTGCTGGCTCTGAATCTAGCTCGGGGCCTTTGCGCCGTTCTGCTGCTCTCTCCCGCCGCCGTAAGAAGAAGGCCAAGACTGCGGCTGTTGCCGGCCTTCTCGAGCTGCCACTGCTGAGCACCCCGTCGCCGCTGACTAGGGGCAAGCTGAGGAAGATTGCCTAGTGTTGTGACCTCAATGCCAGTGCCATCCTGGAGCAAGCCGCCTCTCGCGTCGTTTCTGTTCGTCGAGCGACGCCTCTGCATCCGCTGGTGATGCTCCTGGCTCCCCTGCATGTGTCTTCAGCTCTTTCAATGGTTAGGTCCGGTGTCTTTCTTATGAGTCTCTGGGCAGGGTTGCCCGTAGCTGTGTCGGTCGCTTCTCTGTACCCTATTTTGCTGGTTGATCGGGGTCTGTCATGCTTCAAAGTTTGTAGTTTGTCTTGTGTCCTCTATCTCGAGTCTGTACGCTGCTGCTTTAGTTTGTCTACCTTAGTGCCTGGCGCTGTTTGTCCCAATATGATCATGTTACCTTTTGGTTCTGCTTACTTTGTTCTGGGCTGTGTGTTCTTTACTACACTATGAAGATCCTGAACTGGAACGTTCGTGGACTCGGCGAGGACGATAAGTGCTCGTTGGTCCGTGACACTATAATCTCCTGCTGCCCTAGTGTTGTTTGCCTGCAGGAAACAAAGCTGCCGTCGATCTCCCTCCGCAAGCTGCGAGCGTTTCTGCCATCTCATCTCAAAGACTATGCTGTCACCCCCTCCGATGGCGCTGCCGGGGGGATTTTGGTTGCTTGGGATCCCACTGTGCTCCGGGGACAAGTGATGGCGCTGCACAAATTCCATGTCACTTTGAAGATGGATTCTGCTGCAGGCAATACTGTATTTCTTTTCACAGCCGTTTATGCGCCCTGTCTGAATCAAGAACGGCCGAGCTTCTTCGACGCTGTCAGCAGTGTCGCTTGCACGTCTGACTTGCCTTGGGTGATACTGGGTGACTTCAACATGTACAGGTTTGCTCATGAGAAATCCCGGGGTCAGATCAACTGGCTTTTGATGGAAGCGTTTAACTCATGGATTCGAATGACTTGGATGACGTTCAGATTGACAATAGGCTCTTCACTTGGTCTAACAAGAGGGATCAGCCTACTCTTGTTCATCTTGATCGAGTACTCATCAATGCTGCTTGGAATCTAAGCTTTCTGCAGTCAACTACCTCCTGCATTCCAACCACAACGTGTGATCATGCTCCTGTGCTTTTCTCCTTCTCCGCTAGCACGCCCAAAAGCAAGTTATTCCACATGGAAAATCATTGGCTGCTCTTGGATGAACCCAGAAACATCATCTCTGAAGCTTGGTCTCGAGGAACTCGTGAGATCTGTTCTGCCGCTTCGTTGATCAGCTTCAAAATGAGACGGGTGCGTGCCGCTTTGCGGCGCTGGTGCCATTCGAAGCCCAGCCTGCGGGTCCTCTTGGATAACAATAAGCACCTTGTTGCTTATTTAAATGCTATTGAAGAGCTGAGGTCGCTCTCTGCTGTTGAAACTATGCTCGGAGCGTTTGCTGCTGCTAAGGCCGAACAACTGATCCTTTGGCAGACTGCAGCTTGGCGCTGCAGGTCCAAGGTTCGTTGGTCTGTTTCAGGGGATGAAAACAGCCAGTTTTTTCATGCTGCGGCTAACTATCAAGCTCGTGGAAACAAGATTAAGGTTCTGGTTCAGGATGGTGTGGAATTTTTTCAGACCAACCAAAAGCTGCAGTTGGCCACTGACTATTTTAAAGCTATCTTGGGACAGCCCACGCCCTCGTTGGACACTGTGGACCTTCCTTCTCTCTATACCCCTCTTGATCTGTCTGAGCTCACAGCAGATTTCTCCTGGGCAGAGGTCATGCAGCCCATCAACTGCTCGCCAAATAACAGAAGCCCGGGCCCTGATGGTTTCACTAATGAGTTTTACAAGGCTTTCAAGTTGCTTATAAAGGATGATTTGCTCCGGTTCTTTGCTGCTTTTCATAAGAACGAAGTGGATCTCTCGGGCATCAATTCTGCTTTTATCACCCTGCTTCCTAAAAAAGATACGCCTCTGGAGATGCGTGACTACATGCCTATTTCTCTTGTGCATAGTGTGCCTAAGTTGGCCTCTAAAAGTCCTGACCAATCGGCTCAAGGTTTGGATTCCACAGTTGGTTCACTCACTACAGTCTGGGTTCCTGAAGGGCCGTTCCATAGTCGAGAACTTTGCTTTGGCTACTGAAATGGTCTAGCAAGCGCACAAAAGAAGCTGCCGATCATTGCCCTGAAGCTGGACTTTCATAAAGCCTTCGACAACGTCAGTTGGTGTTGCTTACGCAAGATTTTTGATGCCAAAGGCTTTCCGACAGTGTGGATTAACTGGATACACACTCTCTTGACTTCTGGCAGCTCTAGAGTGCTTCTCAACGGTGAGATGGGGGACCCCATTCAGGCAAAAAAAGGCTTTCGGCAAGGGGATTGTTTATCACCGTATCTATTCATTCTTGTTGCTGATGTGCTCCAAAGGATGTTCTGTCAGTTGTTTCAAGATGGCTCGTTGGTGCATCCCCTTGGCTCAGACTGCTTTTCCCCGGTTCTACAATATGCAGACGACACGCTGATACTCTTCCACGGCAGCATTCAGCAAGCAGAGCTAGTTAAGTCTGCTCTCACGGCCTTTTCTGCTTTCTCTGGGCTCACTATAAACTTCCACAAAAGCACCCTTGTGCCAGTATCAGTAGATGCAACTACGGCTTCTGCTATTGCTCAGCTCCTCAGGTGCCCGGTTTCCTCCTTTCCATGTACATATTTGGGCCTACCCCTCTCCTTGCACAAGTTAACACATGGTATGTTGCTACCAGTTATCCATAAGGTTGATCGTCGACTCTCCGGTTGGCTGGCTACTTTCTTATCCTTGGGAGGGCGTTTGACTCTCATTAATTCGGTGCTTGCGGGTATTCTGACTTATTTCATGTCTTGCTTTGCCTGGCCTATGGAATCTCTTGGGAAGATGGAAGGTCTATTGCGTGCTTTCTTCTGGCAAGGCAAAAATACAGTTAAGGGAGGGCAATGTTTAGTTGCTTGGGACATAGTCTCTCTACCTCGTCTCAATGGCGGACTGGGTGTACGGCAGCTACACGCTCACAATAAGGCTATGATGTGCAAGTTTGTTTCCAAGGTTTTGCAAGGCTCTGACATCCCATGTTATGACTGGTTCGCCAAGCATTACTGCCAGACTGCTATCCCTCAAGGCACACGCAACAGAGACACGGCTATCTGGAAAGGGTTCAAGGATCTTGTCCCTTTGGTTATCAATTCGTCTTGCTGCATTCTAGGCACTGGCACTCTGGTTTCTTTCTAGCAGGATCGTTGGCTGGATGAGGGTCGACTTTGCCTGCTGTACCCTACTCTGTTCTCCTTCGCTTCTAATCCAGCTTGCTCCGTGAGCTCTCAGTACGCCAACGGCTCTTGGACTGTTAAGCTGCACTCGAACCTCACCCAAACAGCTTCGGCTGAGCTGCTGGCCTTGCGGGATCAGTTATCCGGTGTTGCACCCAATCTGTTCCAGGTTGACACAAGGCTCCCTTCCTTGGGCTCTGGCAAGATTAGCACACGGTTTTTTTACAGTCTGCTCACTTTCAGGGGTGTGCTAGCCATCTTCGAGCACTGGGTTTGGGACTCCATGGTCCCTTTAAAGCATAGGATCTTCCTCTGGCTTGCTTTCAAAGGTCGTCTCAACACCAGAGATAATATGGTCAAAAAAGGCTGGTCTGCGGTGGCCCCGTTTGCTCATTGTGATGCCCGTCCTGCGGTGGAATCAGCTGATCATATACTGCTCTGATGTGCCCCAACTTCCTTTCTTTGGGGTAAGCTGGAACTGGATTCTTTGGCTACCTCTGCCTCTGATATTCTAGCGTTTGTTGATCAAGCACAACACCACCTCAGTTTTAAACGCAGATGGAATGTTGTTTTTGCTGCATGTGCTCTCACCTTATGGCATGCCAGAAATGACAGGGCTTTCAACTCCAAGGTTTGGACTGCATGCTATACTGGTTTTTATGCTGCAAGTTTGTTGCGTCTCTGGAGCAACAGAGCCTCTAACCAGGCAGCAAAGGATGACATTCAGTTATGGTGCCAGAAGCTTAATAATTACGCTGTTGATGTGATGTAATCTACTTTCTTCCTTGCCCTCTTGTCTCCTCAATCCTCAATCCTGTCTCTCTGCTTGCGCCGTGCACCTGGGTGCAATGGCCAAGTTTTTCTTTTGTACCAGCTACTTCTTCAGGCTTTGCCTGCTTTGAAATATAAGGTTGGTAGCCTGCCACCTTCTTTGTTTCAAAAAATATACCTTGGGATCCGGGTGGATTCATCACTTGAGCACTATATGCCTAGCTTAATGGCTTTAAAGAAAGCGCTGCCAGGGAGACAACCCAGAAGTTTTAGAGAGTCATTTATTTCTGTTGAGTGCTTTTATATAGTTTAAAAACAAAAAAAATAAAGAGGGGAACCTAAAAACTTTTTAAAAAGGAAAGTGAAAGTGAGAAAGACAAGCATTGTTGAAGTGGGAGAGCTCCTTGAACTTTGTTCATGCTCACAGAAACTTTGTGAATCTTAATTACAGAAACTTTTGATGAAAAATAATTATCCCCTTGTATAATTCCATTGTATTATAAAAATAATGTGCTAAGGTTTGCCTTTAGGATGTTTACAATGCTTGTTGGTTTGTGCGGTGCAGGACAGAAACTTTGGCTGTAGTGCGCGATTTTACATTTTTTACTAGAACGTCAATGGTTCTGATTATTTTTGCACTGTCTTTCTGTACAAATTGTTTATTTTTCCTAATTTTTGTAGAATTTTTGGGGTACCATAAGTATGGTGGATGTTCAGATTGCTACAGACTGTTCTGTTTAAGACAGATTCTGTTTTTGATGCATAGTTTGCTTGTTTTGATGAAACTATCAATTCCTATCAGTGGATTAAGCCATGGAAAAGCTATATTACAGTAGACACAATGCACAAATAAAATATGAATTGGTTTGCAACAGTACTTAGAGTAGTGATTTGCTTTATTATACTAACGGATCTTACCGAGTTTTTTGTTGAGTTTTGTGTGGATGAAGTGTTTGAGCGAGGAGGTCTCGATATGAGGAAAAGGAAGAGAGGAAAAAGCTCAAGCTTGGGGTTGCCCAAGGCACCCCAAGTAAATATTCAAGGATACTCAAGCGTCTAAGCTTGGGGATGCCCCGGAAGGCATCCCCTCTTTCTTCAACAAGTATCGGTATGTTTCCGGATTTGTTTCGTTCATGCGATATGTGCAAGTCTTGGAGCGTCTTTTGCATTTAGTTTTCACTTTTCTTTTATGCACCATGCTGGTATGAGATAGTCCTTGGTTGATTTATAGAATGCTCATTGCACTTCACTTAAATCTTTTGAGTATGGCTTTATAGAATGCTTCATGTGCTTCACTTATATCTTTTGAAGTTTGGATCGCCTGTTTCTCTTCACATAGAAAACCGCCATTTGTAGAATGCTCTTTTGATTCACTTATATTTGTTAGTGCATGGGCATATCTTTTGTAGAAAGAATTAAACTCTCTTGCTTCACTTATATCTATTTAGAGAGATGACAGGAATTGGTCATTCACATGGTTAGTCATAAAATCCTACATAAACTTGTAGATCGCTGAATATGATATGTTTGATTCCTTGCAATAGTTTTGCGATATAAAGGTGGTGATATTAGAGTCATGCTAGTGGGAGACTGTGGATTAGTAGAAATACTTGTGTTGAGGTTTGTGATTCCCGTAGCATGCACGTATGGTGAACCGTTATGTGATGAAGTCGGAGCATGATTTATTTATTGACTGTCTTCCTTATGAGTGGCGGTCGGGGACGAGCGATGGTCTTTTCCTACCAATCTATCCTCCTAGGAGCATGCACGTAGTACTTTGTTTTGATGGCTCATAGATTTTTGCAATAAGTATGTGAGTTCTTTATGACTAATGTTGAGTCCATGGATTATACGCACTCTCACCATTCCATCATTGCTAGCCTCTTCGGTACCGTGCATTGCCCTTTCTCACCTCAAGAGTTGGTGCAAACTTCGCCGATGCATCCAAACCCCGTGATACGATACGCTCTATCACACATAAGGCTCCTTGTATCTTCCTCAAAATAGCCACCATACCTACCTATCATGGCATTTCTATAGCCATTCCGAGATATATTGCCATGCAACTTCCATCATCATCATATACATGACTTGAGCATTCATTGTCATATTGCTTTGCATGATCGTAAGATAGCTAGCATGATGTTTTCATGGCTTGTCCGTTTTTTGATGTCATTGCTATGCTAGATCATTGCACATCCCGGTACACCGCCGGAGGCATTAATATAGAGTCATATCTTTGTTCTAGTATCGAGTTGTAATATTGAGTTGTAAGTAAATAAAAGTGTGATGATCATCATTCTTAGAGCATTGCCCCAGTGAGGAAAGGATGATGGAGACTATGATTCCCCCACAAGTCGGGATGAGAATCCGGACTTTATGAAAAATAAAAGAGGCCAAAGAAGCCCAAATAAAAAAGAGAGGCCAAAGAAGCCCACCAAAAAAAGAGAAAATAAAAAAATGAGAGAAAAAGAGAGAAGGGGCAATGTTACTATCCTTTTACCACACTTGTGCTTCAGAGTAGCACCATGTTCTTCATATAGAGAGTCTCTTGAGTTGTCACTTTCATATACTAGTGGGAATTTTCATTATAGAACTTGGCTTGTATATTCCGATGATGGGCTTCCTCAAATGCCCTAGGTCTTCATGAGCAAGCAAGTTGGATGCACACCCACTTAGTTTCAGTTTGAGATTTCATACACTTATAGCTCTTAGTGCATCCGTTGCATGGCAATCCCTACTCCTCACATTGACATCAATTGATGGGCATCTCCATAGCCCATTGATTAGCCGCGTCGATGTGATACTTTCTCCCATTTTGTCTTCTCCACATAACCCCCACCATCATATTCTATTCCACCTATAGTGCTATATCCATGGCTCACGCTCATGTGTTGCGTGAAAGTTGAAAAGGTTTGAGAACATCAAAAGTATGAAACAATTGCTTGGCTTGTCATCGGGGTTGTGCATGATTTGAATATTTGTGTGATGAAGATGGAGCATAGCCAGACTATATGATTTTGTAGGGATAACTCTCTTTGGCCACGTTGTTTTGAAAAGACATGATTGCTTTATTAGTACGCTCGAAGTATTATTGTTTTTATGTCAAATGATAGATTATGCTTTGAATCACTCGTGTCTTAATATTCATGCCATGATTCGACATATGATCAAGATTATGCTAGGTAGCATTCCACATCAAAAATTATCTTTTTTATTATTTACCTACTCGAGGACGAGCAGGAATTAAGCTTGGGGATGCTGATACGTCTCCGTTGTATCTATAATTTTTGATTGTTTCATGCCAATATTATTCAACTTTCATATACTTGTGGCAAATTTTTATACTATTTTTTGGGACTAACATATTGATCCAGTGCCTAGCCAGTTCCTGTTTGTTGCATGTTTTATATTTTGCAGAAACCCCATATCAAACGGAGTCCAAACGGGATAAAAACGGACGGAGAATTATTTTGGAATATTTATGATTTTTGGGAAGTAAAATCAACGCGAGACGGTGCCCGAGGTGCGCCCCTGACCCTCATGGCCCCCGTAAGGTGGTTGACTTCTTTGGCCGCAAGAAAGCTAATTTTTGGAAAAATATTTGGGCGAAGGTTTCAATCCAATCGAAGTTACAGATCTCCGGATATAAAAGAAACGGTGCCAGGGCAGAATCCAGGAACGCAGAAACAGAGAGAGGCGGAGAGATAGATCCAATCTCAGAGGGGCTCTCGCCCCTCCCATGCCATGGGAGCCAAGGACCAGAGGTGAAACCTTTCTCCCATCTAGGGAGAAGGTCAAGGAAGAAGAAGAAGAAGAAGAAGAAGGGGGGTCTCTCCCCCTTGCTTCCGGTGGCGCCGGAACGCTGCCGGGGGCCATCATCATCACCGCGATCTTCACCAATACCTCCGCCATCTTCACCAACATCTCCATCACCTTCCCCCATCTATATTCAGCGTTCCACTCTCCCGCAACCTGCTGTACCCTCTACTTGAACATGGTGCTTTATGCTTCATATTATTATCCAATGATGTGTTGCCATCCTATGATGTCTGAGTAGATTTTTGTTGTCCTACCTGTGATTGATGAATTGCTATGATTGGTTTAATTTGCTTGTGGTTATGTTTCTGTCCTATTGTGCCCTCCGTGTCACGCAAGCGTGAGGGATTCCCGCTGTAGGGTGTTGCAATATGTTCATGATTCGCTTATAGTGGGTTGCTTGAGTGACAGAAGCATAAACCCGAGTAAGGGGGTTGTGGCGTATGGGATAAAGGGGACTTGATACTTTAATGCTATGGTTGGGTTTTACCTTAATGATCTTTAGTAGTTGTGGATGCTTGCTAGAGTTCCAATCATAAGTGCATATGATCCAAGAAGAGAAAGTATGTTAGCTTATGCCTCTCCCACATAAAACTTGCTATCGGTCTAGTAACATAGTCAATTGCTTAGGGACGATTTCACAACTCCTACCACCACTTTTCCACACTTGCTATATTTACTTTATTGCTTATTTATCTAAACAACCCCTACTTTTTATTTACGTGCTCTTTATTATCTTGCAAACCTATCCAACAACACCTACAAAGTACTTCTAGTTTCATACTTGTTCTAGGTAAAGCGAACACTAAGCGTCGTGAGAGTAAATGTCGATGGCAGATAGGACTTGAGAGAATATTTGTTCTACCTTTAGCTCCTCGTTGGGTTCAACACTCTTACTTATCGAAAGAGGCTACAATTATCCCCTACACTTGTGGGTTATCAGAGTCATAGGAACAAATTTATGTGATGAACTACTTTCCAATAAGGGAGCAGGTACAATTACCTCATCAAGTTCTACTTTCCTCCCACTCACTTCTTTCTAGAGAAACTCCTTCTCTAGAAAGGATCCATTCTTAGCAACGAATGTCTTGCCTTCGGATCTATGATAGAAGGTGTACCCAACAGTCTCCTTTGGGTATCCTATGAAGACACATTTCTCCGATTTGGGTTCGAGCTTATCAAGTTGAAGCTTTTTCACATAAGCATCACATCCCCAAACTTTAAGAAACAACAACTTTGGTTTCTTGCCAAACCATAGTTCATAAGGTGTCGTCTCAACAGATTTAGATGGTGCCCTATTTAACGTGAATGCAGTCGTCTCTAAAGCATAACCCCAAAATGATAGCGGTAAATCAGTAAGAGACATCATAGATCGCACCATATCTAGTAAAGTACGATTACAACGTTCGGACACACCATTACGTTGTGGTGTTCTGGGTGGCGTGAGTTGCGAAACTATTCTGCATTGTTTCAAATGAAGACCAAACTTGTAACTCAAATATTCTGCTCCATGATTAGATCGTAAAAACTTTATTTTCTTATTACGATGATTTTCCACTTCACTCCGAAATTCTTTGAACTTTTCAAATGTTTCAGACTTATGCTTCATCAAATAGATATACCCATATCTGCTCAAATCATCGGTGAAGGTGAGAAAATAATGATACCAGCCGCGAGCCTCAACATTCATCGGACCACATACATCAGTATGTATGATTTCCAACAAATCTGTTGCTCGCTCCATTGTTCCGGGAACGGAGTTTTAGTCATCTTGCCCATGGGCCATGGTTCACAACTACCAAGTGATTCATAATCAAGTGATTCCAAAAGTCCATCAGAATGGAGTTTCTTCATGCGCTTTACACCAATATGACACAAACGGCAGTGCCACAAATAAGTTGCACTATCATTATCAACTCTGCATATTTTGGCTTCAACATTATGAATATGTGTATCACTACTATCGAGATTCAATAAAAATAGACCACTCTTCAAGGGTGCATGACCATAAAAGATATTACTCATATAAATAGAACAACCATTATTCTCTGATTTAAATGAATAACCATCTCGCATCAAACAAGATCCAGATATAATGTTCATGCTTAACGCTGGCACCAAATAACAATTATTTAGGTCTAAAACTAATCCCAAAGGTAGATGTAGAGGTAGCGTGCCGACCACGATCACATCTACTTTGGAACCATTTCCCACGCGCATCGTCACCTCGTCCTTAGCCAATCTTCACTTAATCCGTAGTCCCTGTTACGAGTTGCAAATATTAGCAACAGAACCAGTATCAAATACCCAGGTGCTACTATGAGCATTAGTAAGGTAAACATCAATAACATGTATATCACATATACCTTTGTTCACCTTGCCATCCTTCTTATCCGCCAAATACTTGGGGCAGTTCCGTTTCCAGTGACCAGTCCCTTTGCAGTAGAAGCACTCAGTCTCAGGCTTAGGTCTAGACTTGGGATTCTTCACTTGAGTAGCAACTTGCTTGCCATTCTTCTTGAAGTTCCCCTTCTTCCCTCTACCCTTTTTCTTGAAACTGGTGGTCTTGTTGACCATCAACACTTGATGCTCCTTCTTGATTTCTACCTCTGCAGCCTTTAGCATTGCGAAGTGCTCGGGAATTGTCTTATCCATCCCTTGCATATTATAGTTCATCACGAAGCTCTTATAGCTTTGTGGCAGTGATTGAAGAATTCTGTCAATGACACTATCATCAGGAAGATTAACTCCCAGTTGAATCAAGTGATTATTATACCCAAACATTTTGAGTATATGTTCACTAACAGAACTGTTCTCCTCCATCTTGCAGCTATAGAACTTATTGGAGACTTTATATCTCTCAATCCGGGCATTTGCTTGAAATATTAACCTCAACTCCTGGAACATCTCATATGCTCCATGACGTTCAAACCATCGTTGAAGTCCCGGTTCTAAGCCATAAAGCATGGCACACTGAACTATCGAGTAGTCATTAGCTTTGCTCTGCCAGATGTTCATAACATCTGGCGTTGCTCCTGCAGCGGGTTTGGCACCTAGCGGTGCTTCCAGGACGTAATTCTTCTGTGCAGCAATGAGGATAATCCTCAAGTTATGTACCTAGTCCGTGTAGTTGCTACCATCATCTTTCAACTTAGCTTTCTCTAGGAACGCATTAAAATTCAACGGAACAACAGCACGGGCCATCTATCTACAACAACATAGACATGCAAAATACTATCAGGTACTAAGTTCATGATAAATTAAAGTTCAATTAATCATATTACTAAAGAACTCCCACTTAGATAGACATCCCTCTAATCATGTAAGTGATCACGTGATCCATATCAACTAAACCATGTCTGATCATCACGTGAGAAGGAGTAGTTTTCAATGGTGAACATCACTACGTTGATCATATCTACTATATGATTCACGCTCGACCTTTAGGTCTTAGTGTTCCGAGGCCATATCTGCATATGCTAGGCTCGTCAAGTTTAACCCGAGTATTCTGCATGTGCAAAACTGGCTTGCACCCGTTGTATGTGAACGTAGAGCTTATCACACCCGATCATCACGTGGTATCTCAGTACGATGAACTTTCGCAAAAGTGCATACTCAGGGAGAACACTTGTACCTTGAAATTTAGTGAGAGATCATCTTATAATGCTACCGTCGAACTAAGCAAAATAAGATGCATAAAGGATAAACATCACATGCAATCAATATAAGTGATATGATATGGACATCATCATCTTGTGCCTTTGATCTCCGTCTCCAAAGCACCGTCATGATCACCATCGTCACCGGCGCAACACCTTGATCTCCAGCATAGCATCATTGTCGTCTCGCCAACTATTGCTTCTACGACTATCGCTACTGCTTAGTGATAAAGTAAAGCAATTACATGGCGATTGCATTTCATACAATAAAGCAACAACCATATGGCTCATGCCAGTTGCCGATAACTCTGTTACAAAACATGATCATCTCATACAATAAAATTTAGCATCATGTCTTGACCATATCACATCACAATATGCCCTGCAAAAACAAGTTAGACGTCTGAGGGAGTCCTGGACTAAGGGGTCCTCGGGCGTCCGGCCTGTTAGCCATGGTCCGGACTGATGGGCTGTGAAGATGCGAAGACCGAAGACTGCACCCGTGTCCGGATGGGACTCTCCTTGGCGTGGAAGGCAAGCTTGGCGACCGAATATGTAGATTCCTTTCGTTGTAACCGACCTTGTGTAACCCTAGATCCTCCCGGTGCCTATATAAACCGGAGGACTTAGTCCAGAAAGGAGAGATACTCATGACCATAGTCATACAGGCTAGACTTCTAGGGTTTAGCCATTATGATCTCGTGGTAGATCAACTCTTGTAATACTCATATCCATCAAGATCAATCAAGCAGGAAGTAGGGTATTACCTCCATAGAGAGGGCCCGAACCTGGGTAAACATCGTGTCCCCTGTTGAGGGAGTCCTGGACTAAGGGGTCATCGGGCGTCCGGCCTGTTGGCCATGGGCCGGACTGATGGGTTGTGAAGATACAAAGACCGAAGACTACACCATGTCCAGATGGGACTCTCCTTGGCGTGGAAGGCAAGCTTGGCAACCGAATATGTAGATTCTTTTCCTTTGTAACCGACCGTGTGTAACCCTAGATCCTCCCGGTGTCTATATAAACCGGAGGACTTAGTCCGGAAGGGGGATACTCATTACCATAGTCATACAGGCTAGACTCCTAGGGTTTAGCCATTACGATCTCGTGGTAGATCAACTCTTGTAATACTCATATTCATCAAGATCAATCAAGCCGGAAGTAGGGTATTACCTCCATAGAGAGGGCCCGAACCTGGCTAAACATCGTGTCCCCTGTCTCCTATTACCATCGACCTTAAACGCACAGTTCGGGACCCCCTACCCGAGATCCGCCGGTTTTGACACCGACATTGGTGCTTTCATTGAGAGTTCCACTGTGCCGTCGACAAAAGGTTCGATGGCCCCTTCAATCGTCCATAGTGATGCTATCCAAGGAGAAACCATCCTCCACGGACAGATCTTTGTGTTCGGCGGCTTCGCACTGTGGGCCAACTCATTTGGCCACCTGGAGCAGATCAACAGCTATGCCCCTGGCCATCAGATCAGATTTGGGAGTTTGAACTACGTCGCGGACATCCGTGGAGATTTGATCTTTGCTGGATTCTAAACCGCGACAACTGCTCCTGGTCACCTTGATGAACATGACCTAAATCTATCATTAGACCGCATCCAAGAGATAGTTCCCGTAACTACTCTGGCCTTAGATCCAGAGCACACCGCGGCATCGAAGGATTGGAGGCTCAACCCCACCACGGAGGCCACAGAATCCCCGACGTTGGAGCCGCACATGGACTTAACCTCACACAACACTCGCGTCACCGGAGCTTCGGACTCTTCTCCGGGTATAAGTTCCGAACCGCGTGAGTCCGTGAATGCCGAACTTCATCGCTTGTCGATTTTTGAGTTCAGCGCCGCAGACATTTTCCAGCACTTACCCTTGGGCGATCTGCTGAACTCGTTAAAAAACTTGTCTTTGGCGAGGGACTCACAGCCGAATTATGTCCTGTCCGAATCGGAGGCTAATGATGAAGTAGAATCTCGCTTCCCACCCACCACCCACTTCTTAGCCACTATCGAAGATTTAACCGACGCGCTTGACTATGACTCCAAAGACATCGATGGTATGGACGACGAGGCCGGAGACGAGGAGGCCGAAGACGAGGAGGCCTAAAACCCGTCGTTCACTGGATGTTGGACGACCACTTCCTCATACGACGTCTACATGGTAGATACGCCAAAAAATAATAGTGGTGATGACAAGGAAAACTCCACAAAGGAGGACCCTCCTAAAACACAACCAAAGCGCCGGCGTCAGCGGCGCTACTCTAAATCCTGCCGCAGCAGGGACAACAACACCGGCACAGGAGAAGACAACACTCTGGATGGTGCCGATGACACAGAAGAACCCGATGAACAAACTGCCGAACAAGACCAACGGGAAGATGGGCAAGCCAGCCCTGACGAACAGGCAATGAAAGAAGACTCGGAGGATGGTAGTTACCATCCTCCCTCCGAGGAGGAGGCAAGCCTCGGCAATGACATCTTCATCGTGCCTGAGGAGCCTCTGGAGCAGGAGCGCTTTAAGCGCCAGCTAATAGCCACTGCAAGGAGCCTGAAAAAGAAACAGCAACAGCTTCAAGCTGACCAAGATCTACTCATCGACAGATGGACCGATGTCCTGGCACCTGAAGAATACGGCCTCAGACGCCCAGCCAAGAGTTACTCAAAGCGAAGGCTGCTACCCTAGTTTGATGAAGAGGCACCAGAGATCATACCTCCCTTGCGTAATGCGGCCGATCGACCACCATGCGGTCGGGACAGTGCGGCGGACCGACCACCACGTGGTCGGGATAGAGCGGCAGCTCAGGGCGAGCACCAGTCTGCCCCACTGCCTCGTAAAAATAGAGACGAAACAGCTCGGGGTCACACATACGACCTCCGGCAGACCCTGGATAGTAGACCAGGAAATACCCGATCGATTTACGGATCGCGAGGACGTCCCTCGACATGTAATGATGGCTACCTATTCGGACGTGACAAACCTAGTCACACCCGAGCCGATAACCACAGACGAACTCCATCGGAGCTACGGTGCAATGCGTCCAGATACAGAGGTCCCGCACACCCTCTTTGCTTCACGGATGAAGTATTGGATCACGAATTCCCCGAAGGTTTCAAACCCGTGAATATTGAATCATACGACGGGACAACTGATCGCGCGGTATGGATCAAGGACTTTATCCTCCACATCCACATGGCTCGGGGAGATGACCTCCACGCTATCAAGTACCTCCCGTTAAAGCTTAAAGGACCAGCTCGACACTGGTTAAACAGCCTGCCTGAAAATTCCATTGGCAGCTGGGAGGACTTGGAAGAGGCCTTCATCGATAACTTCCAAGGTACATATGTCCGGCCACCAAACGCCGATGACTTAAGCCACATAGTTCAACAGCCTAGGGAGTCCGCCAGGAAGTTCTGGACTAGGGTTCCTAACAAAAAGAACCAGATCAACGACTGTCCGGATGCCGAAGCCCTAGCGGCCTTTAAACACAGCATCCGCGACGAATGGCTCGCCCGCCACCTCGGCCAAGAAAAGCCAAAATCTATGGCAGCCCTCATGGCAATCATGACCCGCTTTTGCGCAGGTGAGGACAGTTGGTTGGCTCGCAGCAAAAACACAGCCAGCGAGGCAGGCCCCTCCGAGGTTAAGAACAACAACGACAAGCTCCGATGTAACAAACACAAACGCCGAAGCAATGGTGATAATACCGACAACACTATAGTCAACGCCGAATTCAGTGGCTCCAAGTCCAACCAGCGGAAGAAACCATACAAGAGAAACAATCAGGGACCATCCAGCCTAGACCGCATACTCGATCGCCCGTGCCAGATACATGGCACCCCAAAAAAACCAGCCAATCATACCAACAAACACTGTTGGGTTTTTAAACAGGCCGGCAAATTAAACGCAAAGAACAGGGAAAAGGGATCACAAAGCAAGGACGACAACGAGGAGCCCTGGCAACCGAACACAGGGGGACAGAAGAAGTTCCCCCTCAAGTGAAAACAATAAACATGATATACGTTACGCACATCCCCAAAAGGGAGCGCAAACGCGCACTAAGGGACATCCATGCGATAGAGCCAGTCGCCCCAAAATTCAATCCATGGTCATCATGCCCGATCACTTTTGATTGTCGGGATCATCCGACCAGTATCCGGCATGGCGGATCAGCCGCACTAGTCCTGGACCCAATCATTGATGGATTCCACCTAATGAGAGTCCTCATGGACGGTGGTAGCAGCCTCAATCTGCTCTATCAAGACACAGTGTGCAAAATGGGTGTTAATCCATCAAGGATCAAGCCAACGAAGACTACCTTCATAGGAGTCATACCAGGTGTAGAGGCCCGCTGTACGGGCTCAATCACACTAGAGGTTATCTTTGGATCCCCCGACAACTTTCGAAGCGAGGAGTTAATCTTCAACATCGTCCCATTTCGCAGTGGTTATCATGCACTGCTCGGACGGACGACATTCGCTCGGTTCAATGCGGTGCCGCACTATGCTTATCTTAAGCTTAAGATGCCCGGTCCACGCGGCATCATAACGGTCAACGGAAACACGGAACGCTCCCCCTGTATAGAGGAGCACATCGCCGCCCTAGCAGCAGAAGTACAGAGCGGCCTTCTCAAGAAGAACCGTAATCCGGCTGTCGAGCCCCGGGACATCGTAAAGAGGGTCTGGACTATGCTGCATCAGGACAACTCGGCTCATCAAGATCTCAACTAGCAATTTGGCTGCCGTCCCAGCCCCGATCAGGTAGTGGCATTCATACCATGCGTGCATAACTACGCACTAGAAATCCCATGGGCATCAACGGAGGCACAGCTAGCTTGTGATCCACAGTTCGGTTTGACTGATCCCGGACACACACATACTTTCACTATTTTCTTTTCCCTTTTCCAGGCTTCTTTCACATAGGCCTTCTTTGACGGCCTGATTACCGGTCCTGTCAAAGGATAAATATAACAGGATGGCAAGAAGCACAGACGTACAGGGGAAGATATAGAGGTCAATTCAATGACCACTCTACCTGTTATCAGGACCCACACGCAACCTGCCTCTATTCATATCATGTTAAATGGACGGTTGCTTATCGCATTATTTGTATAAATGCACTTTAATGCATTCACCCAATCATAATGGAACAGTTCGTGGCCCAAGTTTAAGGGCCCCAGATATTACCTCTGCTCTCTTTCTATTTTCCCTTTTTTCACTAATAACTTATCTTCTAGCATCCGTACACTTTGGTACGTTTCATATTTGCCAGGGGCTCCCCGACACCCCACAATACGGCAACAAAGTCCTAACACTCTTTATAGTATAGTTCGGCACCCCAAATTTAGCATTATATGCATTGGTTCCGAATCATGTCTTTGGTCAATAGTTGGGTTGCCCAACTCCTGTGCTTGCTACCTTACGTTCCGCTATATCGGCTAAGATAGTAAAGGGAGAACTACTGTGATTGTGCCCTGGTTTATCCAAAGGAGCACCTCAGTAGAGAAAGCCGAAAACTGACTGTCATGATGTAAAGAGAGCCGGTCAGCTGTTCGGAGGTTACAAATCGTTGGAGATTTCTCCCGCATTACGCGAAGGATCAGTACTTCCCGATCATACGCTCATAGCACTCTGGTTCGAAAACTAGGGGTTGCGCCTATGTTTTATTGTAAAATTCCTATGGCTAAGTGAGAGCGTTTACGCCACATAGTCTGATTGCCTGGTTCGTTGCGCTAAACAACTCCTTCAAGGACCATACAATTGGATCAAGATTGTTTAGATTCCATCCCGAACACGCCCGTACTACCTACATGGGGGCAGAAGCCGACGGCTGGCCAACCCTCAGATTCCATACAACACGGCCGCACAGGAGGAAAAAATTAAAACATAACAAACATTATATTACAAACCAACTTTGTTTCATCATACAAGGAAAAGACAACACGAATGTATTCATTCGAAAATAATGTCCTGCCCGCACTGCATTGCCACAATGCGAGACCCTTCTAGGACATCCGCGAAATAGCGCTCGTGTGTGCGGTGCTCCTTGCCCTCTAGCGCCCCCCTGGCCAGCTCGACGACGTTCATCTTCGCCCACCACATCTTGCAATGGGCGAAGGCCATGCGCGCACCTTCAATACAGGCTGATCTCTTGATGACGTCCAGCCGAGGACAAGCATTCACCGGCCGCCTCACGAGTCCGAAGTAGTTGCCGGGCATAGCTTCGGCTGGCCACAGCCGGATTATCAAGTCCTTCATGGCTAGTTCGGCAACCCTATGCAACTCCACTAGCTGTTTCAACTGGTCGGTGAAGGGTACGGGATGCTCTGGCACAAGATACTGCGACCAGAACAATTTCTCCATGGAGCTCCCTTCCTCAGCTCGAAAGAACTCCGCGGCATCGGACACACTTTGCAGCAGTTCAGCAAAAGCCCCTGGAGAACTCCGAACCCGGGTTAGCAAAAGATAATTCCTTTTCACATATTTGCTTTGCATACTGAATGCCTTACCCGTGGCGATCTTCCTGGCCTCCTGGATCTCTTGGATGGCGCCCTGGGCCTCATCACGGGCCGTCTCCGCGCTCTGGCGAGCCTTGGCGAGTTCGGTCTCTCGAGCCGATGCATCGCGCTCCAAGGTCTCGCACTTCCTCACCACGTCCTGGAGCTCCTGCTGGACCTCGCTGACCCGGGCCTTGAGCTTCTTACAGGCAGCCTGCTCCTTGATAGCCTTCCCCTCGGCTTCGCCCAGGGCCTTTTCAGGGCCTCGACTTTGGTCATCGTTCATATACATATCATGAAACTTCGGTTAATATATACCATCTTGCTCTTTTCGCATATTTCCTGGGTTATTACATACCTTGATTCTCCCGGAGCTGCCGCTTCACCTGGCCGAGCTCCCCCTCGGCCTGCTCCAGCCTTCGCTTAAGTTTGGAGACTTTGGCAGCATGTGAGGCCACGGCCAGTAGCGACGCCTGCATATTTATTCCACACAAATTTAGTTAGTTTCCTGCAAAGGATTGATCCTATGTCCGGCTTTTCTTTCCGAACACCGGACAGTGTCTCAGGGGCTACTGTCTATATTGGGATTTTCTCCTTTTGCGTCGCTTACCTCAAAACACATCCAGAGCTGCTGCGAGCTTGGTTAATCGCTCTTGTGGATGAACCCTTTCAATCACCGTGCCCATAGGAACATGGTGCTCATCCACAATGGAGGCATCTCGCAGCGCTTCCAGCAGATTATCCGATGCCCCTGGTTGGACAGGGGTCACCGGTGGAATAGGTATACCCCCTTCTTTCGAAGGAGGTTGCATGCTGAATTCCGGAGCCGTATCGGTCTCCGGAATCAAGTCCGGTTGAGGGCCGAACTGAGTACGGCCCTCCTCCCTAGTATCCCTGGGGATTGGCTCCCCCTGGTGTTCGGCGACGGGGGCTTCGCCTTCGAGCGCCTCTTGATCCTCTCCCCGGCCTGTGAAGGTCCATTGGGAGAGCACCTTGTCGTCCCCTTTGGCCTTGGGAGAGTAGGCGGCTGGCGGTGTCTCGCTGGCCATCTCCTTTGAGTCCAACGAACCTCTTGATGAGGATCGCTGGGAACTGTTGTGAGCCGGACTACGATGGCATAATCAACCATGTCAATGCATTGAAATGGAGAGGCTGGACATATGGGTATGCGGGAGTCATAGCACTTACAATGCAGCTTGAGGCTTGGTGCGGGGGTGTCGCTCCGGACTGCTGTCGACGTCCCACACGGATTTGTCCGTGGAGGAACCTTTCCCCTTCTTGGACGTCCCCGCCTCCAGGTTCATGGAGGCTGCCCTCTTCTTCCTTCCCTCATCAGGGGGAGGGTTGTTCTCCTCCTCCTCCTCCTCCCCATCGTCATCTTTGGTGGCGGAGGAGCGGGCCTTGTCTTCGGACGTCATGTCCGAAGCGCTCTTGCGACGGGGGCCACTCCGGACCCCCTTGGCCTTCTTTGCCGATGCCGTATAGGGCATCGACACCAGCATCTTCGCTAAATGCGGAATCACTATTTCTTCAGGTAGTGGAGCTGGGCATTGGATCTTCTTCGCCCTCTCCATCCATTCCTAAAGAGGCAATGACAGTAAATATTCAGATATCCTCCTTGAAGCGAACAAGTAGAGGATGCGTTAGAATCTTACCTCGCTGGCGGGATGGTTAATATGATGCCCACGATCCGAATCTGTGGCTGGCGGTATCTCGTCGCCCTTGAAGGGCAACTTCCAGGCATCTTCGTGAGTCATTCCGAAGAGCCTCTCCAAGGTTTGGTGTCTCCTCGGATTAAACTCCCAAAGGGGGCATTTTCGGCTTTGGCAAGGGATCCGGCGAACCAGCATCACTTGAATTACATGGACAAGTTTGACATTCTTGTCCACCATGCTTTGAACGCGCGTCTGCAGCGCTATCAACTCATCTGGCGAACACCAGTTTGGGCTCTTCTCGACCCAGGAGGTGAGTCGCATGGGAGCGCCGAAGTTAAATTCGGTAGCTGCAACCCAGTTTGTGCTGTAGGGTTCTATGATGTAGAACCATTGTTTCTGCCATTCCTTGGCAGTCTCCACGAAAGTGCCTTTTGGCCAGGAGACGTTGGCCAGTTTACTCACCATGGCTCCCCCGCACTCCGCGTGTTGGCCGTCCACTACCTTTGGCTTCACGTTGAAGACTTTGAGCCACAGCCCAAAGTGGGGTTGGATGCGGAGGGAGGCCTCACACACAATGATGAACGCCGAGATGTTGAGGAAGGAGTTCGGGGATAGGTCATGAAAGTCTATCCCGTAATAGTACATCAGCCCGCAGACGAAAGGGTGGAGTGGAAACCCTAGCCCGTGGAGGAAATGAGGGATGAATACCACCCTCTCATTGGGCTTCAGCGTGGGGACGACTTGCCCTTGGGCTGGAAGATGGTGGGTGATTTCCTTCGCCAAATACCCGCCCGCTCGAAGCTCAGTAATGTCCTTCTCCTTGACGGAGGAGACCATACATTTGCCTTGGCCTCCAGATCCGGACATGGTCAGATGCTTTCTGGAGATGTAGAAAGGTGGCGACTTGGGCGCTGGAGCTCAAGGATGTAAGGGCAGAGGAAGGAGAAGGCATAAGTAGACAAGGGCGAATTCTTATCCCCTTATAAAGGGCCGCAAATATCAAGCGCCTCCCCACTCGCCTCAAAACTTGCCTATTCCCAAGGGCTGTGTAAACGGCATGGTTGGGTTACCCATACCATATTGATGAGAATCCCACAATAAGGGGACACGATCTCTGCTTCTACAAGACGTGCCAATGGCAACCGCGTCTCAAAACATGGAGCGGCAGACACAAAACGGTTCAAAATTATGACCGAACAGACGTGATGTCATAAGAAGTTGTCAGCGGATTGGACTTGTGGAGTATTATATTCTCTCTGTGGTTGTGTGTGGTGTGTGTTGCAGGTCCGAATATAATCATCACGTCCAAAGATTATCTTGGTGTTCGGAGAGGGGAACCCGCCTTGCAATGCCGAAGACAAATCTGCGCGCCGGACTCCTCGTCATTGAAGTCAGGTTCAGGGGCTACTGAGGGAGTCCTGGACTAAGGGATCCTCGGGCGTCCGGCCTGTTGGCCATGGGCCGGACTGATGGGCTGTGAAGATATGAAGACCGAAGACTGCACTCGTGTCCGGATGGGACTCTCCTTGGCGTGGAAGGCAAGCCTGGCGACCGAATATGTAGATTCCTTTCGTTGTAACCGACCTTGTGTAACCCTAGATCCTCCCGGTGTCTATATAAACCGGAGGACTTAGTCCGGAAGGGGGATACTCATTACCATAGTCATACAAGCTAGACTCCTAGGGTTTAGCCATTATGATCTCGTGGTAGATCAACTCTTGTAATACTCATATTCATCAAGATCAATCAAGCAGGAAGTAGGGTATTACCTCCATAGAGAGGGCCCAAACCTGGGTAAACATCGTGTCCCTTGTCTCCTGTTACCATCGACCTTAGATGCACAGTTCGGGACCCCCTACCCGAGATCCGTCGGTTTTGACACCGACACGTGTCTCTTGTTACCATCGACCTTAGACGCATAGTTCGGGACCCCCTACCCGAGATCCGCCAGTTTTGACACCGAAATTGGTGCTTTCATTGAGAGTTCCACTGTACCGTCCCCAAAAGGTTCGATGGCCCCTTCAATTGTCAACAATGACGCTGTCCAAGGAGAAACCTTCCTCCCCAGACAACTCTTAAGTGTTGGCGACCGCGCCGGACCAACTCATTTGGCCACGGGCCGAATCATAATGTGGTCTATTATTGGCCCATGTTTGGCTAACCGATCATACGGCCCGTAGAAGGCCCATTGATGATACGGCCCTTAGAAGGCCCATTGTGTCTATGGCCCATATAAGGCCCATTGTTTCTACGCCGCAGAAGGCCCATTGTTTTTACGACCCTTAGAAGGCGCATTGTTTCTACGGCCCGTAGGAGGCCCATGTTAACTAGAGTAAATATGTAGCCCATGGCTATTGTGGCCTAGTTTTAAAAAATAGGTTATTGTGGCCACTAGCAAACCGCGAAAAACGAACTTCACTGACTACAAGAAAACAAATAAACAAGACAATAAGGAAATAAATAAGCAAGCAACTTACGCTAGGCTATCATGGATATTACACATATTACATCCACTGGGCATCAAAGTTCGCCACCAGTGCAAATATAGGGAACAAAGCAGCATATAAGCGCGCAACAAAACAAGTCCAAAAGCTGAAACCACTTGAAGAGCTCAAGAAACAATATCACAGGTACCCATAATCTTGGCAAGATGCTTAGCAAGCTTATTAGCTTTCTCTTGTTTGGTGCTTAAATCCTCCGGCACTTGCTTTGCACCGAAAGGTATGCATCCCAGATTACGCACGGACTTCCCTCAGTCCTTTGGCTTCTGTCGCATAACATCGATCGATGTCTTTCAACTTGAAGTTGAGACTCAAGCCCGGCCTGATTGAGGCGAGTTCGAAGAATGGTGCCCGGCGATAGTAACGATAACAGAACACTACATCAAAGACAGGACTTTGGGGTTGTGAGGAGTCTGGACTAGGGGGTGTCCGGATAGCGAACTATCATCATCGGCGGACTCCAAGACTATGAAGATACAAGATTGAAGACTTTGTCCGGTGTGGGATGGGACTTTCCTTGGCGTGGAAGGCAAGCTTGGCAATCTGGATATGTAGATCTCCTACCATTGTAACCGACTCTTGTGTAACCCTAGCCCTCTCCGGTGTCTATATAAACGGAGGGTTTTAGTCCATAGGGCGAACAACAATCATACTATAGGCTAGCTTCTAGGGTTTAGCCTCCTTGATCTCGTGGTAGATCCACTCTTGTACTACCCATATCATCAATATCAATCAAGCGGGAGTAGGGTTTTACCTCCATCGAGAGGACCGAACACAGGTAAAAACATCGTGTCCCTTGTCTCCTGTTACCATCCGCCTAGGCATACGATTTGGGACCCCCTACCGAGATCCTTGAGTTTGACACCGACATTGGTGCTTTCATTGAGAGTTCCTCTATGTCGTCACCGATAAACTTGATGGCTCCTTCGATCGTCAACAACAGCAGCGGTCGAGGTGAGACTTTTCTCCCGGACAGATCTTTGTATTCGGCGGCTTTGCGCTGCGGGCTAATTAACAGCCATCTGGAGCGATTAAGCTTCGCCCTTGGCCATCGAGTTAGATTTGGAAAATCTCGAACTTCACGGCTGACATCGCGGAGACTTGATGGTCGATGGATTCGAGCCACACCCAGCCAGCGCCCGCCTTTGTCACGATGGGCATGGCGTAGCTCCGCTGCGGACGGTGCCACGGAGGCGCACGAGTCGCTCCGATCCTCGATTCGAGCGGCTGCGCGAGCAAGAGGCGGGTGGCTGGACACACGCCTCGAGGCAGCTACCTCTGGCGATGGGCGAATACTAACCTTGTCCCTTGTGGCTTCGTGACTACGAGGTGCGGACTCCTCGCCGGACTCCGAACCTCCGCGCCCTCTCCAATCAAATCCATTGGCGCCCGATCATGGAGTTCACCGCCCGCGGACATCTTTCAACACTCACCTTTGGCGACATCCTGAATTCGCTAAAGTATCTCGTTATCGGAGAGCCACGGCGAGCTGCGATCGGGGCGGTTGGGATGCGGACGATGAAGAAATTCAAAGCCCACCACCACCCACTTTGTAGCCGCGTCGGCGATCTAACCGACATGCTGAACTACGACTCCGAAGACATTGGCCGGTATGGACGGCGATGCGGGGCGATCAAGAACCAGCGCCTAGTGGGCCGCTGAAAGCTACCTCAACTCACGGCGTATACATGGTGGATGCGCCAAAAAGGCGATAACGAGGAACAACGGGACACGCGAAGGATAACCCCGAAAAGCAACAAAAAGCGACATAGCGCCGCCCAAAATCCGCCTCGATAACAACAGCACCCATACTAACCCGAGCGAGGGCAAACGGTGGACTGACGAACATGCCGCAAGCAACCATCCAAAAAGGATGAATTGGACGAACAACCCATCCCGGCGAAAACAACAGTCGAGCGATCTCACGCGGACACATCACGAACATAGAACCTTCACAAAGGCTCGCCGCTCTGCAAGAAGTTTGAAGAAGCGAAGCGGAAGCTCAAAACAGCGAAGCGTACTCGAGAATGAGATGGAGCAAAGTACTCAAGACCGCGAGATAAATCGGCGATAGTCATCAAGCAAGAAACTACCCAAAGCGCAAACTGTTGCGGAATTTGTGAGGAGGCCGTGAAGCTCCCATAGTCAAAAAACAAAGAGGCGCTGGCGAATAGGCGACAGGATACAGGCTAGGAGGCGGCGGCGGCGCCGCACAAAAGCCGACACACGATCCATATAAGGATCCTCGTAGAAAGGATGGCCGGTCGGGGCCATCTGAGCAAAAAAGAGGCCGGGAAGCAACACAACACGCCGAGTGTTAGAAGATATCGGCACACCTAAATACTGAGCGCGCACACCCTATGTTTCACCGATGAGGTGCTGGATCATAATTTCGGTGGGATTCAAACCCGTAAACATAGAAGCATCTGACGGGACAACAAACCCGGAGTCTGGATTGAGATTACATCCTACACATACATATGGCTAGAGAGACAATCTCCATGCCATAAAATACCTACCCTCAAGCTCAAAGGGCCAGCTAACGCTGGCTCAAAAGCCTCCCGGAAAATACCATTGGAAGTTGGGAAAAGCTCGAGGATGCGTTTGAGCAAATTTTCGAGGGACTTATGTCCGCCCTCCGGATCTGAGACGATTTAAGTCACATAACTCAACAGCCGGAAGTCGGCCGCATAAATTCTGGAATAGGTTCCTCACCAAAAGAACCAAATAATCGACTATCCAGGGCCTTGAAGCCTTGGCAGCCTTCAAACATAACGTCCAGGAGCGAATGGCTCGCCAGACACCTCGGCCAGGAAAAACAAGAACAATAGCCACGCTAACAAGCCTCATGACCGCTTACGCGCGGGGAAGATAGCTGGCTGGCAAGATCGACATCGGCGACCGAGTACATCGAGGTTAGCGATGGAAATGGGAAATCCGCGGCCTTGAAAGGATCGGCGCGGAATAAGGAAAATGGCCCAAGAACACGGCTGTCAATGCGGTTCAAAAACTCTCGGCGAACAACAAAACACTGCCTCTTAAGGACAACAGTGATGAGCTATCCAACCTAAACATAATCACGGATAGGATATGCCAAATTCCAGATACCCGGAAGCACGCAAACCATACCCACGAAATTGTTGGGTCTTCAAGCGATCCGGCCGACTTAACGCCGAACACAAGGGCTCGACACACCAGCGAGGGCGATGGCGAACCCCCAAGCGAGTGCGATAAACAAAAAACTTCCACATGAAGTCAAAGCGGTGAATTCACTTCAATTAATAACAAGGAAAAATAGGTGGCGGCTACCAAAGCACATGCCTCACGGTCCACCCAGTGGAATCCGAGATTGGATGTCAAAACTAATTACTTTCGACCATCTGGATTACTCGAAGTATTCAAAAGCATGAGGATGGACTGCTTTGATATTGGATCCTATAATCGACGGACTACAATTTACACAAGTCCTAATGGATGGCGGCAGCGATTTAAACCTGCTATGTCCGGACACAATCCAGCGGAATGGGGATAGACCCTACCAAAATTCGCCATAGCACTTCCTTCAAAGGAGTGCGCCGAGCACTTCGCAGCAATTACACAGGCTCCTTACTACTAGAAGTTGTGTTAGGTTCATCCAACAACTTCGTCATAAAAAACTAACCTTCCATATCGCCCCATTTAAAAGTAGCCACGGGCACTATTGGGGCCATGAAGCTTCGCCGCTTTAGCAATACCGCATTACGTCTCTTACACTTAAAATGCCCAGTCCACGACATCATCTCATTAAAAGGTCGTTCAAGACCACAGACACGGCTAAGCGAGTCGGCATAAATAAACTAGGGGCTTCCTAGCCGCATACCCCTTACAAGGGCTTCCTAGCCGCATACCCCTTTACAAGGGCTGTGCATGAACAATGAGCCAATAAAAGCTATTCATTTTTTCATACTACTGTTTTAAATACATTTTTGCGATACCTTTCTAAACTAAGTTCTTCTCTTTTCTGAGATGAACAGCGTGCTACACCGTCGAGGATCTGACTAGCGGAGAACACGAACATCACGAGCGGCGAGGGACCAGTCGGGGTTGGGTGCGACATATGCCATGGTGGCTTATCATGGTGAGGGGCGAGTAGAGCGTCGCGGTGCACAGAAGCGGGATGAGGCGCGGACATGCACTGCCGTGAATCTTACCCAGCTTGGGGCTCTCCGGGAGATAACACCCCTACTGCTGCTTTCTGCGGGGTCTCCGCATGATCACTATGGTGAGATGTTTACAAGGTGCTCCTAGAGCTGTATCGAGGGCGGGGAGGGGCGAGGCTGGCTCTCCTCCGCTATGTGTCTAACTCTATCAAGTCGAACCCTTTGCATGGGTGTCGGGGGGGTTTATATAGGCCTACCCCGAAGTATAATAATGTCAGTTAGGCGTGGCCCCAGCCGTCATCTCTCCACGCCGCCCTTCTGTCAGTGCCAGGGCCCGCCATTGGTGGGTCCAGCAGATAAACCAAACTCATGCGACACTCCACGATGGCAGGCTCGGTCATGGGGTCGTGGGAGCAGTGCCGCCGTCTGTCGGCGATCACTTTCGCCATTCCCGTCAATCTGGTTTATGGCTTGTGGGCCTGACGGGGAGGTGGCCGACTCTGAGGAGGCCGACTCCCGAGGCCGTCTTGGCGCTACTGGCCGTCTTGATCCCCTCAGCGGCGGGTGGCCCGGCGATCTTTGGGCCGTACAAGCCGGCGTCGTGGGCACAGTGCATCACGCCGCTTGTGGCTGAGGTCAGCGGAGGCATGGCAACTGTGTCGCGCCTCATCGGAGATCTCCTGGCGTCGGCTCAGCAGCCGCGCCCACTCCTCGTGGGTCGGAGGGGACGACCACGTTGGGGCCGTGCCCTGCATTGGTCTCCGTGAAAGGTCGGCGGGCGACTCTCATAGTCGGCCCCGAGGCGTCGCATAGCTTCGGTCGGCTTGCTTGAGTCGCCGTCACGGGGACTCGGCTTCTCGAAGGTCACCGGCTCGGACTCGGCCTCCCGAAGGTCGCTTTCTGGGGCCGCGGCTTGCCCGATGTCTTGAAAGATCTTGGGTCCGGGTCGGCCTACCGTGGCCCATTACTCAACAGTGGTCCCGAAGCTGGTGAAGCCCAGTAGCGCCGCCTCGTGGGAGCTTGAGCGATTCAATCTTCGGCGCCGATTCGAGGCTCGGCCTACGCCGGTCGGTGGCTCTGCGGCTGCCGTTCGCAAATCGCGGCGGGAAGCGAAGCGGCGTCGTCGATTATGCTTCCCTGCCATTATTGAGGCGGTCCTATCGTGCGGCGCCATGTAGAAGCGACGATGCGCCTACCTGCTGCAGCGATGGGGCCAGGCGTCGAGTGGGCCCCGCCATTACCGGCGCCTCGGCTTCGGCGGATCTCGCGTGGCTGCGGACGGTTGGCGTCCCCACGTTGTTACTGCGCGCGATAACCGTGAGGTTGTCGTGGCGGCGTGGGGCCTTAGGCGTGAATTAATCCCGTCCGCCCCTAAGCTCCTCGGCGGCGGGCTATAAATAAGCGGGAGGGGCGGAGGCGGCAATGTCACGCACCCTCCCCCACTCTCGCCCTTCCTTCTTCCTCGCCTGTGAGCCAAGGCATTCTTCCTCGCCGGCGATGAGCTCTTCTTCCGCGCGCCCCCACCTCACGCTCTGGCGTGTGGGATAACTCCGGCGTGGGCGAGCATCGACTTTCGCCGGACCCGCCGTCTCCCGGCGTGGACTTGGTGCCGCGAATCCCAGCGCCCGGCGGGAGAGATCGGCCAGCGTCGGAGGAGGCGAGCAGGTCATCTTCCGCTCGCATCTAATCGTGGGCTGGGGCTTCGGCCGGATTCTTCCGCTTCGTTTAAGGAGTTCCTGGCTGCAGCCGCTGCACCTCACCCCAGCGGTGGTGCTTCTCTCCTCCTTAGCCACTCTGTCACGAAGGCTACATGGCGTTCTCCCCACCCCTCGGGCTGTGGGGGAGTTCTTCTCTTCAAAACTTGGTACTCGGGCCGCCCGGCCGCCGCGGCTCAGTCTTGGCACCTACATCGGCGGTCTGGCGCACGGCTGCCGACAATCCTTTCCCTCCATGGTAAGTTGCCTCCGTGCGTAGCTCGATCTTCTTTGCGTCGACTCGAACTCTACTCATTGTTGGCTTCTTTTGGGTAGAATCCCTCATGGCGCCGCAGCGGCACCATAAGAGAGCCTGCGCGACTCGTTCGGATCGCGAGGTCGTGACGTCGGCGACCCTGACTTGGGGCGTGGCCTGGAGGGCGAACGCGGCGGAGAAAAGCGAACGGTGGCCTCGAGCCGTCGGCGACCGCCGCCGGCTAGCCCGAAGGCGGCGTCGGCCAGTAAATCCCACGCCGCCCGGTAGAGGCGGCCCCTCCGGCCAAGCCCGGTAGCGAAGAAGCGTCACGCAGCGGGCCAAAAGCGGCGCCCGGCAAACAAAAAAGTTCAAGGG